>JBBPCS010000386.1:8993545-9004195 GCA_037974645.1 Hollardia meadi | reverse complement strand
TCTCTCTCTCTCTCTCTCTCTCTCTCTCTCTCTCTCTCTCTCTCTCTCTCTCTCTCTCTCTCTCTCTTTCTTTCAATCTCTTGCTTTCTTCTCTCTCTTATCGTTGACACCCCACTCCCACCTCTCCTTGCTCTGTTTACTCCCCTGTGTCTCTGAAAAGCTGCACGGCTGTTTCAAATGTATTCTGCACAAATATTCACCAGAGGACTGTTCATGAACCTATAGAGGAAATTAGATATTTGTGATTGTTATAGTGATTTTTGGTCTCTGTTTAAAGGATCAGTGGTTTCTGTCTTGATCCAACTTCCTCCTCCTTTCTTCTCTCCTTTTTTTTCCATGTCGCTAGCTGGGTACCAAGTTCCTTGTTACTCTAATTTAGTGAGCATGCTGCTCCCCTAATGGCCTTGGGGGGCACGGAGAATATCAAGTGCTATTTAATTTTTAATTCTTTTCAGGCTTTACATTCGTGCCATCCCTACACCAGCTCTTCTGTCCATCTACCCATCAATTCAGATTCCATTTAGTGTCCCTCCACAAACAGCTAGTAAAAGATGGCTTTTTTTAGTGGAGGAGGGAAAGGATGTGAGTTTTAAAAGCATATCAAAGCACCACATCTAGTCCCTCAATTTCATGCTGCCCGTTGTTCCAGGCATCCAATAAGTGTTTACATGTTTTGCTGTTGTTCATGCCCTTCTGAATGTGTACTTATTTAACCCTATCGTTCGCTGAATTAGACAAATCTCCATGGTGACCGAGGCAGCAGAGAGCAGGTGGAGGGCCCTTGAGAATGCATTAGGACCGTCTTGCGACAAGGGGAGGCATCTTAGCTGTAAGCTAAACTGTGCATCAGACCTGCCTCAAGAGCCAGTGCAGAGTTCTTCAGATTAGCCTGGAATCATTATCTAAATATGAGCTACACTGAGAGCAATCTGAATGACCGGTTATGAATATATACAGTACATAATAGAACTTTAAATGTAAATCTGTAAAAAACAAAAAAAAGATTCAGTGAAGAAGAAAGTTACTTTGAAAGATAAGTTGTTTTTCTGTTTGAAAACAATGAACAGAAAAATTGTGATTTTTTTTCTCTTATGTGGAAAACGAAGAAAAAAGTAAAAGAGAAAGTAGTTTCTGAATTGTTCTGAATAAAAAATTAACCATATTAATCATCAATCAATAATTTTATGGCAATAGTAAATAATAATAAGTTACTTAAGAAAAAGAACAAAAGGACAAGCTGAGTGACAAATGAGAAAAGATCATGGTTGTCAGCACTACCTTCTGAAAAAAGAATTACATGTTTTTTCTGTAACAGGATGCTCATCTGAAAATGACAATAGATAACTCTCATCATCGTCATCTATCATCACTTACCTATTGCAGGCTCAGGGGGGGCTGAGCCCAGCTGACACTGGGCGAGAGGCGGGAACAACCATTCACGCTCACATTCATAACCCGAACCCTACGGCCAATTTACAGCCATCAATTAACCTAACATGCATGTCTTTTTATGGGAGGAAGCCGGAGGACTGGGAGGGAACCCACGCAGACACAGGAAGAACATGCAAACTCCACACAGAAAGGCACCATCATGTCACCCCGGTTAAAATTAATAATGCTTTAAAAATGTCACAAGACCACTGTATTTCTGGCAAATGAGTCCATTATTTCCTTCTGCAGAAATAAACAACTGAATGTGTAAGAGAGGCCAAGACAACCTTGAGTGCTTTGAAAAACATTGATCCACAACAAAAAAAAAATAAGAAAATGAGTGAGTATGCATGGCAACAGAAACCAATGACAAATCTCAATGAGATAAAAATGGTTACATTGAAATAAATTGATATGATATCAGTAAATTAGAGTATTGTGAGTCCACGGGTGTGTGTATAAACACAGAAAACAGTGAATATACATCATTGCGTGTGTGTCAGGAGAGAAAATGCATGCACTTTATTAAGACAATAGGATTTTAATCAGACATATTGAGATTTGTATTGATAGTACTAGTTTGAATTCTGTATGGAACTGACTAGCATATTAGAATAAGAAAGAAACGTCTATATTCCCAAAACCTTTGTGTGTGGAAAGATGCAAATCTGCTGCTGGAAAAAGAAACTGAATCAATAGAATAAACATTTAATTTTATAAAATCTATTAAATAATTGTATAAACCTTCAAGTAAGGAGGAACATTTTTATACACACATTACAAATGGTTGAAAATATGATGTTTATGAGTACAGAGTTATGTTTTTCAGTGGAGTGGGGAACTTTCTCTTCATGCGCAATATTTTAACGTTACTATTCTATGATATATATATATATATATTGTTGTTGTTATATATTGTTGTTTTTCTCTGTTTTGTGTGTTTGTTTGTTTTTTTGATGTATTATTGTCTCTGTTTGCTCTTTTTCTGATTGAGTGTTCACTGTGTGGTTCTGCCTCCAATTTTCTGTCTTCTATTCTCTTCAAGCAACCAATAAACCAATCGCTTAAACCTTTACTTATATAAAGAAGCAAATTTCATTCAAGAAGTGCAACCCAAATTGAGGACACAAATAAGAGAAATAGATGAGTATATTCGTGGTATAGTTAAAACTTCTGTTTTCCTTCTTCTACTTGCTTCCCACAAACCCTCATCTTCTCCTGTCAGCAAACACCTCTCCTCTCTCCTTCAGCCTCCTCTCAGCTTTGTCTGCACGCTCTTTCCCCCGTCCATTCTTGTTATATCACTTTATAAATTGAAGCAGAGGGCTTCAGCATGAGAATGGGGGGCTGCAAGAAGATAAAAGGAGTGCAAATGAATATAGAGACTGCAACGTTGCATCTGTTTACAATAGCTAATTATGGGTATGAGTATTCAGCTACGAGAGCAGACAATGTTTCATTTTGTCAACGCTTGCTTGAAACATTAAAGAAACCTGCAACCAACCAGCGGCAAAAACCATCCTTGCATCCCTTTTTTTAACAGTTGATTTAAATGAAACAAGTGCAGAAGAAAGAGAAATTACCCAACCTCTACTCTTAATATTAAAACTGAATAAATTATCGTCCTGATGCTAGATTAAAATTGTTTAACATAATGGGGAGCTCAATAATGTACAATTAGGAAGTATTGGCGTCAATAGAAAAACAAACACGGTTACAGGGCAAGACATTTGCAAGAGTGTGATAATGCATTCTAATGGATGAGCAACAGTTAGCAGCCAGCTGGACCATTTCTGATCAGGTCCATTAATAAGACTTGATAATGTCCCCATAGACATCCAAGACTTCTCATGTGTGTGAGTGTGCATAAATGAATGACTAATTTTGATTTGTTGTTGATTGTGTGTGTGTGAGCAAGAGAGAGAGGCAAAGAATGTAAAACTACTTACAGTAAATACAAACATGATGCACCCATTACCCCCGTTTCAGGGTTGATACCTTATTAGAAACTGTGCACAAAAAAGGCAGCATTAGCACCTCACTGTTGTCAGAAAATGAGCCCAGAATCTAAGAAAAGAGTCGCAGACACTAATGTGGAAAACACTTTTTGAAATTGGTGCCCAGGGATCTCACACATTTTTATGTCACTCACCATAAAATAAAAGCATACTGGCAGAGCAACAACACTTCTTCAACAACGAAGTCATGCTGTGAGAGAATCTTTATATTTTGTTTGGATCAATATGGGATATTCGGCCTGGAGTTTCTGCTCCCAGGACACTGTTACAACTACGGCATAGTGTCTGAAGGATTACTTTAAATGCACTATAACTGTGAGTTCTATACTCAGATTTAAGGTGAGCACAGAGAAACGTTCCTCCTCAGCAGATGAATCTGAAAACCTTCTGGTATTAAACATACAAATGAAGTAAGAAGAAGCTAAATGTATTTTACACACTAAAAAATGCTGGATTATTTTTTCAACCCAAACGTGGGGTTGAGGCTGTTGGGTCATTTCTCTGGGTTATTTCCAGAGTTGGCTTGTTTTTGTGTAACCCAGCTGCTGGTTTAGAGCTTGGGTCAGCCTGAGTTACGTTTGACACATCACAGACAAGACCGCCCCGCCTCCAGACTTGCGCATCTACCAGCCACTGTGTCAAGTTTGTCGTCTTCTTTTTTGGGCTCCCGCTACTCAAGAAGCAGCGCATCCTCGTGCATTTAGGGCTAAATAAAAGTATAAGAAAAGGTTTGTATACACCTTTGCACCTACCCATTTCACATATGAGCAAACACTATCACTGTCTGTGTAACGTTAGTTAATGTTACCATAATGCAGACCAAGTAGTGGTCCACACTTAACTACATAGCTCAATTGTAAAGCAGACCTTGCCAGCTAGCGTGATGACTAGCGTTAGCAATCATGGTAGGTTCATTTAACATTAGGCCTTCACTAATCTCAGTGCAAGAAACAAGCGAGAAGAGAAACACGTAGAGAAAGTGGGGGTGTTACAAAATGGTGCTTCATCACAATATATGATGTTAGTCAAGCTAACAGATTACTACTATGACTACAAACTACTGCATGTAAGCTAGCCAGGATGCCTTCCTCAACCAGGTTTGCTTGTGACTCAGGCTAAATTCTAATTGAGACCTCTCAGCGCGCGCCCACTATGAAAAAAGGCACGGCAGCTAATTTAGAAAATTTCCAGGTGAAAATATTGATACCTGGGTGGTTGAAAGGCAGTGGTGGAGGGAGTATTCAGATCTTTTACTGAAGTGAAAGTGCCAATACAGCAATGTGAAAATACTAGTAAAATTGCATGAAATCAACTTTAAGGATTAGGGTCGGACAAAGTGGCAGAAACATTAACCATGACATTTTAAACTGAGCATTTGTCATTACATTGAAGGTGGTTACATGATTTGTTAAGGTGGGTTTGAATCACCAACCTTCTTGTTACCAGCTGAACGTGCTCACCAATTGCGCCACAGAGACTACAATCTAGCAGGTGTGGCCTAGCCATTCATAGGCAGTCCCGTTTTGCCTCTTGGTGAATGGCTGCCAGTCGAACAGACGACAAGAAGAGGCCACTGCCTGAGTAGAGCTCCTGCTGTCCAACTCCGGAGTGTGTAATGTCACTCTTGGATCCCTCCTTGAGTTGCCCAATGCCGTTGATGAAGACCCGGAGAGCTTGAATTTGCTCACTGTCTGAAACAGAGAGAGGCAAAGACAGTAATTTTAAAGAAGTATTTGCAAAACAATGAAAATCTAAATTTTGTTCAGAAAATATAATTGTTTGCTCATCATAACTTTCAAAGTGTTCATGATTAAACCCTTGTAAAATATTTCATTACAAAAAAAAAACTGATACTGGACAGCACATCTTTCATTTTCTCATTCTCCACCACTAGTTTTGCAACTTCAGGCTTGCATGCTGCACATGGCTGCCACAACCTTTCAAGTGATTCACCTTCTGAGGAACTTTCTCCATATTCTGTCAGTGGACTGCAGTCTATGATTATAGTATCAGATGGCGATGGTGTACTTTGAATAGGAACCTCATCTTCCTGTGTATCTGCAGTAGACAATGGAGCTGGCTTTTCACAGGCAGAGGGAGGGAGCATCATTGCAAGAAAGGTTTCCTTGGGTGTCGGGTTTGATTCTATTGAGGCTATATAAATTTTTATTTCTGCCATGGGGCATGCCCCGTGTTAGCACAATAGCCAAAATGTATTCCATATCTGCACTAATCCCCTTGTTAACTTGCCATCCCCAGCATGGGGGTGAGTAGATGATAGAAGATGATTCATTTTTTGGTGAACTGTTCCTTTATATTACCCAATGTATTTTTTTTTAATGTGACATCTGTGCTATGTTTCATAAAGTTATTTGTTTATTTTCCAGAAACCTGTAGTTATGGTATTGTAGCATGAGAGGAATCAGTGAGAAACAAATGACCTGTGAGTATATTTGGACAATGTTATTAGATTATTCGATTATTTGATTCAGGTGTTTGTTAATCATCATTCCTACACAGATAATAATCTGGTGATGGTGCAGCAAGCATTTTTAGTATACACAGCAACAAAATACAGTACAGTAGTTTGCTTACAAATGTAATACAAAAATCCCTTTCTGAGTTTCCAGAAGGATGCAATTCTGGCTAAAATTAGTTTTAACATTTTTCCATTGCTAAAGCAATGTGGATTAAAAAAAATTAAATACTCAGTTTTTATGATAATTCTTGTCAATGAAAATTGCAGAAAACATACAGAACATCACTTTTAAGATATTAATAGTTAAACTTAAGATGGGGAGAGAGCAAGGAGCCAGAATCCTATGCATCTAATGTGTTTGTCAAGAATTTAATTCTCGCAGTGCATGCTTGCACTGTACAGGAGGTGGACTTTAGACTCTCAACAACAACAAATGTATTCCTCAAATAGCCTAATAATAACATAATCGTCGACGTTGCTGACAGTGCTTTGAAAAGTACCCAAAAGTCATACTTGAGTAAAAGTAAAGATATCGTGCTAAAATTGGACTTTGGTGAACGTGAAAGTTACCCACACAAATGAGTAAACGTCTTAAAGTATCTGGTGGTAAATGTACTTAAATATTACTTAATTACTTGTAATATTACTTGTACTTAAATATATAAAAAAATTCATATAGGTTACATTTAGAGAAGAGAGAAAGAGGAAGGACGTGAGAAAAAAGAGACACTGGAGGGTGAAGAGGAGATAAAAGCAGAGAATAACAATACAATAACAAAAAAGCAAAAGCTGGATGGTGGGTTGTGTGTGCCTCCAGCCTTCAGCACGGAATACTGCCCATTTTTTCCAGGATAACAAGAGGTTTTTTCCCCCCTGTATGGCATTCACTAAGGCAACAACACGGCAGTTACCAAGCAGCCTTCAGTCTCTGCATGTGTGTGTGTGTGTGTAACAATCATCATCATACTGATGGGAGGTCTGTCACTTCAACCTTTTGTTCTCTACCTGTTCCTGTCTGTGCAGGTGTGCGTAAAATACTTCCTCATGGCTAAAGCATGACACTTTTGTAGGTTTTTTTTGTGTAGAAGCTCCTCATTTTCTTAACCGCATGCCTTCTAATCTCTTCTGGAGGATCTCATTTCCCCTTAATTCCTTCTTGTCCCTGTGGTTTACTGATGGTGACCTTTTACTTCATCTCCTGCTTCATGAATTCAAGGCATTAACACGCCCACAAAAACAGGGGCTCACGCTCATAAATTAACATATATGACTGCAGTTACATTTTCACCTCACAATGTGACCAGATCGCTAAAAGACTAAGTGTGGTCATATCCTTAATGAATAAAATATAACAGGAATTCAGTGCCGGTGTGTGAAACCCTGAACAACTGGCTGATACTCAAAGTTCAAAGAGCCACGTTGACTTGGGCAGAATGAGCGTTTGATACACTGGCTGTCTGTGTATTTTCTGTGTGTCTGTAGTCTTTTCCAGCCTGTGTATTCTCTTAATATTAACTAGGGGTACAGAACAAGGCTTCATGATGTTCAAGAGGTGTAAGGACGCAGTGAAAGCACTCTGCACAGCTTGTCAAATTACTTTCCTAATGGCCAGCTTGTCAGGCTCCCTCATCTCTGTGGAGAAAGAAAGGACAAGTGGGGGGAGCATTCCATTCTCTTCCTTGTCACAGCAAAATCACTCACCCCTCTCTTTATGTAGTACCTTTGCTATCCTTTCTTTTAAGCCCTGCTCTTCAAATATTCAAGCTTGTAATTCAAATGGTAGTAATGACTTGATAGATTGAGAGCAGGATGTAGGAAGAGGCCAGCTGTATTGTGAGCCTGTCAGTTTAGAATTGCCTCACCCAGCTTTAATAGGTTTTTCCATTAAGACTAGTTAGCCATCATTCACCTGAGTGATCAGTAGAAGGCCAAAGGCCAGTTTTTCTCATTCGCTCTGGCTAATTTCTTGAATGAGAATCTGTTGTTTTTTTTCAAAACAATACATTCAGTTCTAGGGAGCCCAGGAAGGGACCTGAAGGGGAAAGGTTGAAGGTTGAAAAAAAATAAGTGTAACTTTTGCAAGATCACGCAAAACTTTCTCTTCTCGGTCCGGTACTCCGACTTGGTGTTCCTGGTTGAATTCATTAGCAACCAACTGCAGCACTCTCTCGACAGCTTCACGGGTTCCAGTGGATGTCTGCTAGGTGCAGAGAACATGGTCTACGTGTGAGAAAAGAGGATCTAACCCTAACCCTTCACGGAAGTCTTTTACTGATCGACATGCCCCCTTATAGGACATCGGCTATTGATTGGACGCTGCAGCTGATCGGACTGATCAGATATGTCACAACAACACTGGATTTTCATAACGGTGTCACGACAGTTAACAGATTAATTACTGCCACGTTTTATAGCAGGTTTGGATGATAAAAGGAGCACAAATAACTTTCTTCATTTATTAAAAAGATTTTTCTTTTCGTGGTCTGTTATTCCCACCATTAACTTTTATTTATTATATGATATGTTTGTAAATTCTATATGTCATAGGACTGCACAATGACCTCATGCTGGTGGCAGAGCAGCAGTATTCAGTACAATTTGTTTGCTTTTTTCATTGTTGCAGGGTGTTTTTTCTTTTCTTTTTTTGGCTTGGATGTAATTTTTATGTTCACTGTATATGACTTTACTTGAAAGATCAAAGGTGAACTTTCTGTTTGTTTCTTTTCTCAGTAAACTTTTACCTTAGTTGAAATCTGAATCTAAAAAGCTCAGTGCTATATACAGTACAGTGGCATTTAGCTAGACTAAATGGACATTCTTGTATATTACAGGAAGCAGTCGGATTTAAGAAAAAAGTATTTTTTGTACAGATTTGTATTTAAGAAATATTTCCAGGGTTGACTGCCATGGTGAAAAGACATCTAAACATTTTGAGCGGTACAGCTCACACAATGACAAAACAACTTTTCATTTTGGTGGCATCAGCCAATTAACTGACACAATAACTAGGCTGTGAAGCATGAAGGAAATGTTTTGGCTGAGTTACGACCTTTTGCAGACATGCAGTTGTGATGTCCCCTAAAACAGTTGTGACAATACAGTTATTGTCACAACTGTTCACACTGTCAGTGTGACTTACAGTTTACAGGATGTTACGACTGTTTCAACAGATGAGCCAAAGACAAAATGAGAAAAACTGCAATTGTTTCACTTTAATTGCAAGATTGCATCTTCAAAACCATTATGGTCTTTTCATATTTTATTCTATATTCTGTTTAACGGCTTTATTTCTGTATTCCCATTAACTTTTGTAATGTTTGTGTTTTTCTTTTTCCCTTATCATGTCTGTGTGTACGGGTGATTGTTGGCTGGAGTTAATGTTGGTGATATTACCAAAACTCAAATGCATTTTTTTTCATTTGCTTTTGCTCATTTGTTGAAACAGTCTTAAATTTCTTTAAATGCATAAATTTCTTTCTAAGCTTTAAATGTAGTTGTCACATCTGTTTCATAAATCGCAACACTATTGCACTACAAAAGATAGTAACAGACCTAAAACATGTAATTCATGCTTCAAAACCTGATTATTGTGTCAGTAAATAATGAAACGTTTTGTCATCGTGTGAGCCATACTGGTATTAATCATGGCAGTCAACCCTGTTGACACTGACTGTTTAGTTTATAAGAATGTCAGTTTGGTCTAACTGAATGGCATTGTGTATCACACTAAGAGTCAGATTTCAACAGTAGGCAAAAGGTATAAAAAGTCAATAAGATGCTGCAGTATACAAATAGAAACGCACATTTGTATGTATAAAGTAAATCTATTGTGTACTAATGTGTTACATGTACTGTAAACAGAAAGTCATTTGCCACAAAATTGCATTCATGCCAAAAGAAGAAACAAACAAAATAAAACAACAAACAAACAATGAAAAAGACCTGTAAAAACACAACACGTTGTACCTTCTCACAGTACGTAACACCACAAGTTCTCATCTTCTTGGTCGACATCCTGTCGTTCTTACAGTTTCACCGAGTCTATTCCTGTCACCTGGCAGGTAATTTGCCAATTTAGCCAATTTAGACATCACAAAAAGTCATAGATATTTACGGAATATACATGAATGTCTGACAGATTTGATAATTGAATGGATCATTCTGAATGTGGTGGACTGAAACGATGAAAGAATGTTCAGAGGTTGTGATGTGTATGACTCATCAGTTTTGATCGTTTGTGGTGGTTGTGCAAATTGTCGGCAAGCGTACTTACTTTTTTGCACACATTTGCCAAAACATGTGCAATTTGCTTAAATCTGTTGTGAACACAAAAGAATTGTTCAGAGAACTTACTGTTTGGTAAAAAAAAAAATCCTCATTCAAGAACAGAGCCACAGCGCATGCGAACAACTGTAAAATAATTGAATAATAATAATGATTAATGGGCTTTGATATACAGTATACGGTACAGTGCCCAAAACCTTTCAGATAAAAACACCCGAAAACATATGAGTACAAAATGCTTTCACTCTTCATTCATTTTCAAACCACAGTAATCATCCATCCATCCATCCACTTCATTGTTTTCTAAGCCCAAGTTCCTCCAACTTTCTATTCCTTTAATGATTCACATACTCAAGCCTCAGCAGGCACACACACACACACACACACACACACACACACACACACACACACACACACACACACACACACACACACACA
>JBBPCS010000386.1:8954670-8993445 GCA_037974645.1 Hollardia meadi | reverse complement strand
ACACACACACACACACACACACACACACACACACACACACACACACACACACACACACACACACACACACGTTTTTGCCATGAAGAGGAACCATTTGGTCATTTTGATGGAGGCCTAAGAGAGGTTGAGTTGTCTAAGTGGATTTTTCATTACTAAATGTAATAAGGCAAAGAAAATTACAGCTGCTGCAGCAGGAGGGGTATTGGGACTGCTCCTGTACTTTTTACATTGATATTTGTAGACCAAAGAGGAACAGTGCAGCTTTATACAAGCATTAGAGACATTAGCACAGTGCTCTCTCTCCCTGTCTCAGTCTCCTCCACTTGCCTGCTATCTGCAATTTGGAAAGGTACATCCAAACTAAAAAAAACAAAACTTTTTTTTCCCCTCCTGTTGCCTTTCCGGACTGAGACAGAAGTGACTAACATTGAGGAAATAATATTGCAAATGGAAAACTATTAGGGCAGTCATTCACTTTCTCATACTGCTCATGAAATATGTCTTTTTTTTATGTGGGGCTGCATGACAAACTTTGAAAGACTCAAAAATTGTAATTTCCTCACAAGACTATATAGTACATCCTGCAGTGCACATGTAAAGCATTTATGAGGAAATTATTAAGGTCATAAGAGAACTATTAGATTGAATTGCTGCTGTAAATATTTGTTTTGTGTCTTCCATTCTAATAATTTACTGCCTGGAACTGAAAGCCTAAAACTAAAATACTCAGTTGCAGTAAAAGTCCTGCATTCAACATCTTACTTTTACGGAAGTAGAGTGACATATATATATGTATACTGCAAAATATACTTAAAATATCGAAAATAAAACTAGTCACTATGCAAAATTGCTCTTATATGTATATAATATTAATTATTATTATTTATATATTACTTAACATTTAGGCATTTAAGTGTTACAGATGGGGTGACATTAGGTATTTTATATACTGTTCGAAAAAATACATACAATTTTACAAGCTCATGTTTTAAATGTAAAATATACAAAGTAGAGAGTAAAGCTGTTAAATAAATGCAGAAATAAAACACGAAATAAGGAAAATATATACCTCTGAAATACAGTGGGACAGAAAATGTATACTATATTATAATGTCAGATATTACTTTTTCTTCAACTTAATCTGACATCAAATAGTTTATTTATCCCCATAATCCCTTTAAAGATGATCTACAGCAACGATAACCTTTTAATTTTAGTTTTTTACAATGTGATTTCACATTTCTTCATTTTTATTCAATTTCTTATAATCTTAACTGACATTATTTTTATTTGCCTACGTTATAGATGAACAAATCATTATATACAGCTGTTTTGTATAGCCTATGTTAGTTTTCCACTTCTGTCTCGGCAGAAGGAAACTTATGACAAATTAATTACAGCTCTTCTAATGGTACTTTCATGTATTAGTACACTTATATACGGTCCTTGGCTTCTCTTCTCTTCCTTCCATTTCCTACATTTCAACTTGTTATAAACCTGTTCAACTTAAAACGACAAAGTAAGCACATTCTGAAAATGTATTTTGTCACTTAATTTTGTATGCAGCTCCTCAGCATGCGGCAACCCGTCAGGCTAATTACCAGTGAAATACATACAGTATGTACGGTGTATAATGAGGTTTGACTGCAGCATCGTTTCCATACCCACTGACACAGTAGTCCCCTCATTTCATTTAAACTATCACCCAATATTTATTCCACTTGTAGCTCCCTGTGGGGTGCTTCTCTCTCCTCCTCCTCCCCCACCCCTCCATCGTACCAGCCTCATTACCACATAACAGGCTATTGACATGCATAGCAGGGTCCTGATTTAGACGTTCAATCTGATTAGCCCTTAATGATCGGAGACAAGCTACCTGAATGGAAGTGCACACAGTGGCATAAGAAAATAACATACATGCATGTTCCCTCCTGCATGAACACACGAATGCGAGCACGCTTATGTACTAACATACATTGACTCTGGTACCTTTAATAGCCTGCGTTTTTTACAATGAGCACATTGTAGCGTGAGAGAATGCCACCTAATTATACTGTCTGATGGTTCATAAGACACAAATTAATTTGTGCTGTAGAAATTGTTGAGATGTTTCATCTTGAAGAGAGATTTCTGACACCTCTACGGAGCTACAAGACCAGATAATACTGCAGGACTTTACTTACAATTATCATGTGTGCTTCAACAGTGCTTAATACATTTAATAAAACTATTACAAACCAAATGAAACACAGTGCACCAGTGCAGCGGTCTAGTTTGTCTGGTTATTTACCTAATTGTATGGAATACAATACTCATTTAACAGGGACAAATGGAAAGGTAAAATTAGCAGCAAGCTCTTACTTCAAGGATGTTTTATTAGTCAGAGAGCAAAATAAAATTATAAAACAATTTCATTTCAGTAAATATAGACAAAGCATCAAATGTGTGGTATATACATTCATCAAAGACAAAAACATATACAAGGCTCTGTAATGAACAGAAATAACCAAAGCTCATGGCCTCTCCTTTATCTCCCTTTCCTCTCATTTCTCCTCTTGGGGAGTTTATTAAAGACCCAAGCTGCCCTTGGACATTCAATCATTTTCTCCACTCAGAAGTAATGGATGTACTGAATGAATGCAAAGGCTGGCAATTCATTACCACAATCAGAATATGGATCCAACCGCCCCCCATTCCCTCCTCTCATCTCACCTGCTTCACCCTTCTCTTTACGTAGTTTTAAATGTTGCATAGAATTAAAGATAGATACATTTCCATAGATGCATCTATAAACAGCTTACTTAGATGAATGAAATCCTCTAATGACAAATGACAGAATGCCACATTCACATATAGCAGATGGGATGCATTGCAACACACTGCTTGCTGATCATCAGACATGCAGCTCACACATTCTGCTCCCCAAATGTGAAACAGAGGGACAGGTTAATCACCAATCCTAAAAAAATTAAATAGCAATCTTTGTTTCATTACATGAGGGAAAATATTCCAATGTCGATAATCGGCAATACCGATGTTGTATTTGCCTCAATTTGTGGGCTTTTGTTTTATTTTTTAAATCACTGCTAAAGGGCAATATACTTCTTTGCTGCCTGTAATTTTCTCATTATCACCCACTTCCTCTCAACATTTCTTCTGTGTTTATTTTCTCCCGTTTCTCACCCTCTGCTCTAGATCCTGGAGCACTTTCTCGCAGACGGGTTCTGCCTTGGTCACCACAGCTTTTCTGCCCTCCGGTTCCACCCCAATGGTCATAACACAGCACATGTCCACCAGCTCCTCCTGACATCTTCTCATCCCCATGTCCAGCTCACCTCTCCTGGCTGGGTCACGCTTCAGAATCCCCTTCTCCGCCACAGAGAAGCCGAGCAGCCCTGTCAGAACCTCATCGGACAGCTCCACGTCCAGGTATCCAGTTCCATCGGATATCGTGGCACAGACACGCCAAAGGCCGTTACTGCTGCTCAGCTTCCCCAAGAGAGTCACAATGAAAGCTTTGAGACGAATCTCTGTGGTGTGGAAGTCTGGTCTGGACATCATCTCTTCCAGCAGGCACAGATATATAAAAGGTGGAGAGGTCAGGGTGAGAGCAGGGGCTGAGCTCTGACTCTGTGGATCTTTTTTAGCAGCTAGTCTATCAAATTCTGCAGTGCTTGGGGTGTAATTTTGCCTCTGAGGTGTTACACTTCTTGATGAGTCACTGGTCAGTCTACAGCTTGAGCTTGACATTTCTGTTTTCTTGGTAGCGCTCTCTCTGTCTGCACTGGGTCCTTGTTGAACAGGGAGCTGATTTGGCCCTCCAGTCCTCCCAGTCTGCACCTCTCCGAGCCAGCAATCCATGTCTTCATTCATGAAATCACTCTCTTCATTAGTAACAAATTCTAATCCACATGATGGCTCTAAAGCTGCTGGGGAAAAGGCCGAGGAAGTTCCTGCAGCGAACTGCCCTGTGACCCCTCTAGTGCAGCCTCCATAGTCTCTTTTCTGCGTAGCGACTCGAGAGTTGCTAGAACCAAGTCGTGACGAATAGCCATTCTGCTCTGCCGTCCTGCGACTGCTGTCAGCAACTTCTGCACTTTCTCGAGAAATCACAGCATCCAACTCATCCAGGGGAAGATTGTCAAAGTCTTCATCGGGAAAGTCTTCATCTTCCATGTTGTGATCTTGGATTTCTTGTAGACTCAAGTGATTGGAGGGCAAGAGGTCAGAATGCTGTTGTTCGTAACTGTGGCGATGGTCTCGAACTGAACCATCTCTGTTGCTCTGGGTCGAACCACTTCTGTAAGCGCGGGCAGAGAATTCACTTCTGCAAGAGGACAATGTTGGACTGAGTTAATAGAGCTTTAAACCAGCAAGGGTTTTTAAAAGTGCAATTTCTCCATGCAGCACATCACAAAAACATTGCAGAAGTTTGTTGACAGACTGTAGAATGAATACGCTAAATGCTTCCTAAAGTAGCTGAAATGATAAATGTTGATTTTTTTTTTTTAATCCTGAAATTCAAATACCAAAGTATATTTGCCCGACAGTGAAAACTGAGGAGTTCCAGCATCAAAATGCCGAGGCATATTGTTCACCACCCACCTGGATGAGGCTGTTGAGACAAGACTCCTGACAGAGGAGCTTCTCGAGGCCTGAGTGGAGGTCTCGCTGAGCGTCCCATAGCCGCTGTCTCGACCAGGCTCACCCTGAACCCTTTCCACCTCGTCCTGGGCCTCAAGACTGGCCAACAACTCTGCGTCATCTAGCTCCAGGTCCTCCACTTCCTGGTTACCTAAAGAGAAAACACAACATCATGATTATGTTCAATTCTGAAATGGGTGGTTTAAGCTGAGAAATGATTATGACACACAATTTAAGCCATCTGTTTATGTTCTTAACAATAACTATAACAAATTTACGCCAAACTCTTATATATTGTTCATATTTTATACTATCAGTGTGCACATAAAATATACCTTGTTGTGGTGCTGGTGGGGCCTCCTCCCCCTCCTGCTGCTGCTCCTCCTCAGGAAGTCCCAGTGTCCGACACAGCACCAGGCCCTGTTGGAGTAGAATAAAAATGCACCAATGGGTCTGTATAAATTCTTGCATGTTATACACTGCTGTGTAAGAACAGCCAGAATTTAGATCATCATCTTTTCCGTATGAGTAGTAGAAAAAAAAATACACATGCACAAAACGCAAACATGTATTGGTTTCAATCTGCTTTTGGCAGACAACAGAAACCCACAGTTTACCTGGTTATTCCTGTCCACTAGGTCCTCTACCTCACCACCCAGGACCTTGACGTTGGACGGCCCCAACAGAAGCACCCCGAGTCTGCAAACCATCTGTCCTCGCAGTTGCAGCTTCACACCAGGCCTGAGGGTTATAAGAGACAACAATTCCATTCCCATTAATCGTCACATTTAAACGAAATGACGTGCAAAGGTTTCAGTTTTTACAGATTTTATCCAGGTTAAATTCATGAGGCATTGATGTGTTTATTAACTTTCATTTAATTTTTGATATTGTGGCATCTCCACCTAAAATCGAAGTAACAGACCTTATAACAGCGGTCCCTCTGTTTCCTTTGGTAAAACGAAACATATTTTTTGTTTTAAAGCTAGAAATTTGTAAAATGTAAAAAGTCATGGTTCTTCTTTTTCTGTCGGTTGACACCACAGAGAAGTTAAGTGTTTCGTAGATCAATTCTTAACCTCAGAGCTGCGCTGAGTGCAGGGATAGACTGATACTCCATGGCCTCCAGGCTCTGGACCCCGTCTGTCACCTGCACAACAGAAACATTGTGTTTGACCAGGAACAACTGAACAGGGAAATTATTGTGAAATGATTAGATTTACTTTTTAAGTATTAGAAATTAAAGTTATTGCTGCCATGACCTCATTTCTCTCCAAACTGTTTTAGGAAATCTGAAAGTAGAAAACTGAAACTGACATGAAACCAGTTGCATTTTTACCTTTGACAATTTGCTTATACTGTAATACTGTATATACAGTATAGGTCACACTTCCCAAAACATTACTGCTGGTTAAAACTTAGACTAAGTTAACCTGGAAATAATTGTTTTTTTTTATTTTTTCCATTATAGATGTTGGCTGGCCTGGATTCATTCTGAAGACATCTACTTTCTTATCCTGCCTGTTGGCACTGATTCCAGTGCCTTTTTAACTGCCATGGGACTTTGCGTCACATGATTTGCTTTTTAAAAAAAAAGAATTTAAAAAGTGACAAGTGTAACACTTAAGTGAAAATTACAGTCTCCACCTTATATCCCGGCACTTCACTCTTTCATATGCTTTCACTGATTGTGCCTGTCCACTCTGAGACTATCAGGAAGAGACGCATACGTCTTTGTTATTCTACCCAACCAAACACACAAACGCCTGATCGTAGATTAGGGTTGGACAGTTGATTCGGTCTATTTGTACACACTGGTGAATAGTGTAACACTGTAATGTCAAATACACGGCAGCCAAGACTACTGCATGTGTAATTCCCAAAAAGGGCTGTGACATCATTTTCACAAACTTTTTAGTAACAAAATAATAATGCAGCTCCATCCTTGACATGTAGAGTTACTTGAACCTCAAAACCTTGAGGTGCAACAAACAAACTATTTTATTGAAATTTGTTGTGAGAGAATAAATGGAGGGGGAAAAAATATTTACAAGTGCTAAGATACACTCACAATGCTTTGTGAAGTATGGTTGTTGATGCAACTACTAATAATACTTCAAAATACACACACAAATTTGTGTAAAGGTAATTACTCATAATTCATTAATTTTAAAAGCACAGTATGGAAATACAAGAGAGAATTTTTTTGATACCTACTTTATTTCATAAATGCCTCTGACCTGCAATAGTAACATGCGGTTTGGTCGAGCTTCCCAGGGTCTCTGGGTGGTGTGTGTGACAGCAGACACCTCATCGTTTGCACAGTCTGTCCCCCTCAACTTTTGCAGCTGACCATACGCAGGCTGGCTGATGTCCAGTAACGAGTCAACCTGAAACAGAGTGTGACCTTTGCATAAGTTTTCCCTGCATATTAATTTCTAAAATCTCTCGTGGAATGTTTGACACTGCAGTCATATTACATTAAAATGGATATATAGGACAGAGTAAGTCTTTGGTTTATTAGATCATGAGACATTCATCATGATGAAGTAAATAAGAAATACTAAGACTGTTTTATCATGAAAAAATTGCCTTAAACTAAATATTTCTGAGATCCAACACAACAAACACAATGGAGTAGTACAAAGTGATGCCTCATTAAACAAATGCAATGGGCACATTTTGATTATTTCTTTGTTCAATACGGACTATCTTTACTGTCACTTGATTTTGCTATAAGTGTGTTGTGGTTACATGTGATTTTTGTCTTCTTTACCCATATTTCTTGCCTGTATTCTGCTGTAGGTGCAAATATTGTCCTTAACATACTGTTTGCTGTTTATACATGTTAGTTTTTAACAAGATCATTTTATGGTTCCTTTTAATATCCAACCAAAATTAGGCTTCTAGGCCAACTCCAGCTACTTTTTCATTTTCTACTGATCAATGGTCATTTCCCTCACATATCAAATAATATAAAATATATGAAATATATGGTCAACAAGCCTGTACCTGGACACAAAAGGTGCCACTGAGTTCAGTCTTCTGGGCCTGAGTGAGCCCCTCAGGGAGAACAGGGTAGTCCAGGTCCCTAAGGTCTGTCAACAGCCACTGGTCCAGTGCCTACAATATCACATCATGCATTGAGACAATTCCTACTGGAATATCTATTTTACCTAATACCTCTGGGTCAAATGTTGCCCTAAAATATGTTTGAATTCTTCAAAGAAACTATTTTAAAAAACCCCACTATAGACGTCACAGGGATCAGTGGTGTCATAAAGTCCCTAAATATTTTTGGTCTCTTATTCATGACATGAACATCCTTGTCTACATCATTCAAAAATCGCTTTGCTGGGTTAAGATCTAGTGACAACGTGGGCCACTTGAATGAACTTATGTTATTGTCACGCACCTGGAACCTTCAGGAGATATTTATATCTATTTGATAAAAGACATGGGCCACGGAGGGACACAGCTGTTCGGTTTAAATATTTAAGTACACTGCGGTGTACAAATAACGTGTGATCGCAGGAAAACATATCACCCTTATGATGCCACCACCAGCTCATAAAGCTGACACTTGGCAGGATGGATTCATGCTGTTTACACATACAATTTTGCCTTGCTATCTGCATGTTGCAACAGAAACCGGAATTTGTCAGACCGGGAGGTGTTCTCTCACTCTTCAATCGTCCACTTTTGCCGATCACTTCCCACTGCAGCATGATATTCTTGTTCTCAGCTAATGGTAGTAGACAGTAGTCTTGGGGTTTTGCTGCACGTCTGTTCCAATGACTTGTGTTTTCTGTATGCCGTATATCAGTGTAAGATTCGACAATATTTATATACTGGGCCCCGCAGTGTGTAAAGCATCTTTTCAGGTTACTTGGCATGTCAACTTAAATAAAACATCTTTTAAATGCTCTGAGTTGCGTCTGTTGAGTGTGCGACAATGCTGGAATTTTCAGATTTTTCAGTTCAATCTGGTTAGAGTGGTTCACCCTTAAGACAGGATTCTACACCATGACACCAAAAGCAACAGCTGTATGGCTAAAACTTTTTCCACGTTTTCTTCATTAAAGGACTTGTTTCAGGCCTACACATCTGTGGGGTACATGGAGCTTGGAGAAGAGACCGAGTAAACACTGTGAATGGACATCAGCTGTCTGTAAACACCAGACCAAAACCAGTCACAGCATCAGTGGATGGTTGAAGAAAGATCAAAAAAAATTCTCATCCAATGAAGGAGACTATTTTGGAACTTAGACAGGAATCCTCACCTCCATATATGACTGACCAGCCAGTCGGACATCCTGCCTACCTGTTGGTTGATTTGCTGCTGCGATAGACGCCCTGCTCCACCTGCCTCTTCTTGCAGCCACTCCACACAGGCTTCCAGCCAGGCAAAGGGCACCTTGACGTGCCAAGAAGACTGCAGCCAGGCTTGGGTCGCATTCACCACTGCCTGGATCTCAGGGGCCATTCTCTTCCTTTGTGTATTTGACTTAGGCCCCTTTCTGCTATTTTCACCACCGTTATCTGCTATTAAATAAATGCATCTGGTTAGTGGTTCTCTAAGCTGATACAGCCAAATAACTGATTATTGAGTTAAATCATTCATATCCAATTGCATTTAACACTAACGACTGAAATCTGGATTACACATTAACAATAATAAATTCCGTAAAATAAGTATTAATTTGCAGACTAAATAATTCTCAGTAAAACTGTTTTTAAAGGGTCCTGAAAAGGCAAGTCAACGGGTCACATTTCACTCTTTAGCAGGTACAAGTAGAGGTTCAAATGTTGCATTTAATTGAATTAATGGCATGGCACCCTGCAGTCCCTGAGGGTTTAAAGGGAGCTATGTTAATGGGTCATCTTCTCTCTATATCTTCTGAACCACTTGACGGCATACTAGAGATAAAAGAACATTGGAGAATTGCCGTCTGTTATTGTTCCGTGATCATATTAGCATGGATAAGCCCTGTGTATCTGGAGATGGTCACGTCTGGGTACTGTGGAGAGAAAAAGACAGATTGAGTGGGACATGCAGGCAGGAATAGCATGCGACAAAACTAAAAAAAAACAACCTAAGTGTTGTTGTAAACGTTACCTGAGAGGCTTGGAAGTGTTGTGGAGGGTAGCCAAGGCGCCAAAGTTGACCCTAACTTAACAATTTTGATGCTACTGTACCTGCGCTTTATGTTCATACAACATGACCATATAAAACCTTATATACAACTGCAGTTCTTAAAGCTAACAATCCCGCGTGCACTCGTTCTTGTAATAACAGAAATTAACACTCCCTGCAGATCACACCTTAGAAACAAGAATAACTTGAACAGCCACAGTAAACTCCGATGTTACTGCATCCGGAAAGAGGGATTTTCGTATCGCTTTGGAAACGCCTGATATTTTGATTGACGTCTGTTCTGGCCAATTGTGACTCTCGCCTCTTTGACTTGCTTTCTGTTCAACCAATCAATACACGCTAGCTGAATTTCTACGGTTCTAGTTAGGTAGAGAAGGAAGGGGACAAGCGAGGTGTTGCACCACAGGTTTGTGTTTTGACGTTATTTTCCTCCTTTTTTGTTCCTCTGTGAGCTTATTGCAGTTGATGTGTACAGGTACTACGAAGAGAAATATGTATTTAGCAGTCACCTCGTTGCTTATTTTGAGTCTACTGCAGGGCAGCCTAATTAGCTGGCCTGGCTAGCTCCCCTTGCACTCAAGCGAAATTATGGCAACATGGCGAAATTAGCTAGCTACTAGCCGTAGTGACTCGGTTGGTCTTTGTATTGATCAACTGGTAATGTTTTATCAACTCACTCGTATTAGAACAATGACACACCACGATGCCCTGTCTCGTATGCAACTTGCGAAGTGTTTGAACAGAGTAGGATCGACATTTATTGAAACTGTTTATCGAAACTGTCACGACGAAGCTCGTAGCTAACGCATTTCCCTCCAGGCTAGTTAGCTACCCCTGTAGCTAACGCTAACATTAACTAAATGGCTGAGCTTAGCTAACGGTCAGTAAGTTAGCTTCAGTTGCGCTTCGTTATCTTAATTTCGATTTAGTCAGTGTCAACATTTAATCACTTAAGTTATGGCACCATTTATGAAACTGAATTTCTGGAATTGTGACGTGTAGTTTCCTCTTTTACGGTAGCATTAATATTAGTTACTTATTGACGTTACTTTTGAAGCTGACTATATTATTATTCGTTCACCACTGGCTGATTAACTCATCTCTTAAGACCATGGCAGTCGCACACTTGTTCCACTCCGACAGTTTTCTCTCAACCTAAACAAGAATGCGAATGTTACGATGTAATAACTGATAACATTGTAATAAGCGTATCGCTTCAAATAATGATTTGTATTATATTTTTCATTAGCTGTATTACTATAAATCAGCGATTCAAACACGGATGAAATAAGATGTATGTTATCAGAATTGGTGCGTTTCAAACTTTGCTATCACTGAGCCTTTTTCATATTATATTTCAGTATTTCAACTAGCTTCTCCCACACCGACAGGTCGAAGCAGCTGTTTGGTCCTTGCTTGTTTAGTTCCGCCTATCAACACGCCCTTGTCCCTGTAATAAATATCGGTGAGTGCAGGTTTTCTACCAGTTTTTCTGCTGGTTTTCTCGCCATGACATCTCTGGTCCTTGAATAACTGGATTTTGAGCATGCAGTTTGAATTTTCTTACTTCTTTCCCCCCATAACAATGCCGACAGATCACCACAGCTCACAGGGGCCAGTTTTCTGCTTCTCTCTCCCCGCTGCTGCCGGCTGTTCGGACCGAGGTGCCCACCAAATTTCTTACGCTGTCAGAAGAAAATGGAGACAGAAATTGAACAGCAAGAAGAGACTTCATTCAGCAACACAGAGACTAACGGTATAAAATACAGCTTCTTTACATTGTTGGTAATGTTATAGTGCATCAGTGTATTAACCGATGTGTTGATGTAATAGCAATGGCAGCGTTGTTGAAACAGATTACAGCTCAGATTTTGGAAAATAGCTTCTTTTTTTTGTTCAAATCTTTCCCTTCTGCACAGTAAAATGTGTGTGTGCAATTGTTAAGGACCTAAGCCATATATAGTCACTGGACTTCCAAAATTGTGCGCATGTTTTTATAGAAGCATTAACAAAGATCTTTGTCTTTCCTAGTTTTGCAAACAGTAATCTGTGCAGGTTTATTTTATAATCTGAAAACACATTTGGAAAGTATAAATATTGTGATTCTGTGCTTCACTCCTTTCTGTGGTCTTTTTGATTGTGAAATTTTCTCTTGTGTAAGGTTTTGCATATAGGGTTGTCATTGTGTTTTTATCTGCTTATGCCAGGTAAGCGCCCTGCTGAGGATGCAGATGAGCAGAAATCATTCAAGCGCTCCAGGAACTCTGACGAGATGGTTGAGCTTCGCATCCTCCTGCAGAGCAAAGTAAATCATTTCAGATTGAACCGTTATATGATTGTTTGTATGTTTGTCTCTTTCTTTTGTGCACACTGTCAGTAAGGCTGCAGATTTTTGTACTCCCTCTATTTTTTTATGGTTTTCTTTTTTGACCTGATCACATCTCTGCCTTTTTGAATAATTCATTTCCACCCCTATACAGAGTTATAATCATCATGCTTTTCCTGACATTAATTGTGATCTTTTGCCCTGTCTGTTAATTGCATTACCATAGTGTACGCTTTCTCATTTGTTATGTTTTCAGTTGTATTCTCTGTATTTTCAGAATGCAGGAGCCGTAATTGGGAAGGGTGGCAAAAACATCAAAGCCCTTCGTACAGACGTAAGTACATCTGTTTTATACACCTTCACATTTTATTTTGTTTTCTTTATTTTTCCCTCTACTGGTATTGAGCCTCTCTACCCATCCTCCTCCATAGGACAGAAGTTTACCACTTTTTACCCAGGATAACTGATTTTGGTATTTGGTAATGTTTTTTTGAGTAAACAAGGGGGGTGGTTAGCTGATGCCCATGATAATAGCCTTCTGTTCATGAGATGTTCTGACAGACCCTTTGTTGTTGGTTTAATCTTTTTCTTCTCACATGAACATCATGTGTTTGCCTCAGCTAGACTGGCCCTTGGCATAAAAGTCCAATTTCATGTCAATTTGTTTCTCCATGTTGATAATTTATTGTTACAATGCTGTTGTAACAACACTGTTGCTCTCGTTAATTTAAATTTATGGGCACAGTGTCACGTTCATGAGGTCACCTACTGCGCCAGCTAACATTTTTTAATAGTGTTAAGGCAACCTGACCAATTCCTAATTCATTTAAAATTATTGCCTCTTTCTTTAGCCCTCCACAATTTGTTCTACCCCTTTTCTCACTGTCTATAGTCTATTCCCCAACATTGAACTCTTCATGTTCTTAATATACCATTACCCATTTTCCAATGTTATATTTTCTCCTTTTCTCTCTTTGACAAACCAATCTCTGAGAGAATCAAATTAAAGTCACATTTGAACAGTGTAGAGCCTGTATATTAAAAATGTATTCCTCTTCCCTCTTCCCTCTCCTTGTTTATTATTTTACTGTTGACTTTTTTGCCCACTTCCTCCTCTGTTGCCCATGTTCTGGATGGCCCCTCCTGCGCCCGCCCACCTGACACCTTGGTTGGCCCTGTCCATAATCGTGCCCTGTCCCTAAATGGGCGCCTTACTTGATTGACATCTGTGCTCGAATGGCCCTGGCCCCTGCCCATGCCACGCCCAGTACAATGCCAGTGTGTCAGTCCCAGACAGCAGTGGGCCTGAGCGGTATGTCCCTAAGCTCCTCCCTCTCACTGCCTGACTACAGGTCAAACAAAGAAAAAGAAATGAATAATAAATAGTCATCCTGCCTCTTGTCAAGTCACTGTATTTTAACCTACCTGTTCTCACAGTATTTTAGCCTGAGTCAAAATGCCTAAATGCGTTCATGTCCAAATCTGCCTGTTGAGCCTGTAAAAGTCATGTCAACATCCTTTATATTCCATTTTTAAAGTCACGTCAAATTGAAACTTAGGCTGGTGTTGTAAGGGTTTTTTCCACAATCTGCCACTGTCCTTTTAAATCTTTCCTATAATCTGTGCAATATGTCCTTGTTTTTTGTTTCTTTAATTTTCATTGATGATTATCTATCCTCTATATCTCTCGCGTTTTCACCTCCCTTCCCCCTCAGAGTGGATATACTGGTGTTCTTGTTTTTTCGTTAGCTTCATGAGCTCGCTTGCTTCTTGCACCATCCCATTCTTTCCTTGTGATGTCCCCATTATAATGATAGACTCAGATTGTTCATACATTCTGAAATGCAAAAGGCAAGCTAGGATGCAAGTGTTGTTTCTGTGCGTGTGTGCTTTTCCTTTCCTGTCTTCTGCTTCATCTCAATTTGGTTATTGACTGCTGGAGCTATTGGAAATACAGATAATATCTCTGTCTCACTCATCTGTGAATTCTTTGGTTTTATTTTTATCGCTTCTCTCATCCCCTTAAAAAGCATCAATTCCAGTGGTGACAAACTTAATTTTCCATGGTATAATCTGCTCTGTTACTCTTCCTGAGCTGTCTACCATTCTACTTCCACGTACAAACAGTGCTTAGGTTGTCTTGATCTGTAAAATCATTGTTTGTTTCATCATGTTGCAAGGTGGGTGCAGACAACAAAATTTTATTTACAATTTGTTGCACAAATGATGCATCAAAATCGCTGTCCAAGCCAAATTTCTAAGACAGAATACAAATGATAAAAATAGGAGCGAGGATTCATATGTTCTCTGTCTTCCCTGATCTTTCAAAGTTGTGCTGGGCACCTTATTTGGGGTCTTTGTAGTCAAAGTCTTTGTGGTGTGCATCCACCAAATTATACCTTTAAGACTTTAGAGTTCTCTCTGGCACCATTGGTGCTTATTCCTGCCAGATCCTCCTCAGGCTTCACCCTCCCCGACTTGCCCCTTCAGTGGCCACCAAATGCAGTCACTTTTCTTTGGGTCCCTTTTTTATTTTGTCTCTTTTCTTCCTTTCTCTGGACAAAATACTGTTTTCTTTTTAATACATTGTTTGTGTACCAGCTTTTTTCCAGTTAGTGTTGAATTATCAATAACATACCATAAAAAGTTTAGAAAACACTGGACCTCAACCATTCATTTAGCTGCGTTAGTCTCGGTTTATCTATGGCAAGGGGATTCAGGAATTCTCTGATCTGAAATATTGTTCCCTTCCCCCTGGGTTGCCTGGCACCCCAACCCCACATTCTCTGCGTGCCCTGTCATTGGTGGGTGAAATATGAAGCATCCTAAGCATCAGTGCTGACATCGAGACAGTGGGAGAAATCCTGCTGAAGATTATCCCAACACTGGAAGAGGTGAGGACTTGTTGAATTTGTTTTCAACTTGAACATCTTGTTTGTTTGAAAATGAAAACAATGGTGAATGTTAACAGCTATCACTATCTGTTGTAGATGTCCACTGTGTTGCAGAGATCCTTTTAGTTCAAATTACATTTACTGTGCTTGCTGTTTTGCATTTGTCTATTTTTACCTCTGTCATTTGCAAATGAGTTGTCTTGTTAAACTGGACTGGTTCAAAACCTGTCTGCGTTTTTATACACCATGTTTCGAATATGTGTATAACACTGTTACCATGTGCCTGTATCTGCAATTAATTGGTGAAAAATGTAAGGACTTTCAAACTGAGTTAAAAACAATTCATAGATTTTCTGTCACCATAAGTGTGTCTGCCACCCATTATCTCAAGTATGGTAATATGTTATCACGGTCGTCTTTATACCCTCTAAATTAACTTGGCTTTTTGTGCCTTCTTGGTGAATGATTTTGGCAGAATTTGAAGAAGCATAAGGTGTGTTTAGATACAAGTCTTTCAGAGAACTAAACGGATTGTATTGTTCATGGTATTATTGTCTCCCTCAGTACCAGCAGTACAATGGCATGGATTTTGACTGTGAGCTGCGTCTGCTGATCCACCAGAGCCTGGCTGGTTCGATCATTGGGGTGAAGGGAGCCAAGATCAAAGAGCTCCGGGAGGTGTGTTGATACAATGGATAGTGATAAGCTTTTTGCGGTTTCAAAAGAGTTTACAGACTTAAATGTGTGAGTAATGTACACCATGCATTCTCACTCAACCTTCTGTCGCTGCCAATTTTTCAGTTGTAACACGAATACACTGCTTGAAATTACTGGATTAAGCCCAGCTGGAGGTACCCAGACAGCATACAATTTGTCTATTGTTAATCTTTAGTTTTGTATTATTTGGCTCAATGTTGTATATCCCGGAATACTTAATGTACCTCGAAGACTTGGAAATACCCCTAAAATGATATCGATTTGATGTGTGAAATGCAGTTCTGAAGTTCTGTTTTTTCCACAGTAGAATCATCTGCTATATCATGTTGCGGCTTTCTTTTTTCCTGTGTCCCTTATGTGTACCTCTGTCTAACATGCCTTCAGAACACAAAGACCAGCATCAAGCTGTTTCAGGAGTGTTGTCCTCAGTCAACAGACCGGGTGGTGCTGGTCGGCGGTAAAATGGAGAGGGTGGTGGAGTGTATCAAGACTATGCTGGAGCTCATCGCTGATGTAAGTATCTTTTACAGCGGGTGAGAGGCCTTTTAATGATTTGAATTGCAACTTATTGAAGCCATTAATTGAATCCTTTTTCTGATTGAAGAAACCTTGATGGATGGAGATTTAAAATGAAGTCTAGGTGTAAGACACTCAAATGGGAAAAGATGTCAACAGCATGTCATGCTGCACCCGATTTTAAATTTTGTTGGAGATACATCAGAACATTTAATGCCATTTCAGCAAGATTTTGTTTTACGTTAGGAATATTGTATTGTTGCTAGTAGATAAATCTTTATTTCCCATATACATTTCAAATGCCCTTGAGCAGGTCAGGACAACTCTCTCTGTCCTCCCTTTTAGGCTCCCATAAAGGGTCGTGCACAGCCCTATGACCCTAACTTCTATGATGAAACGTATGAATATGGTGGTTTCACCGTGATGTTTGAAGAGAGGGGAGGTGGTCGCAGACTTATGGGAGGGTTCCCCATGCGTGGGAGCAGGTCCAGCGGTGGAGACCGAGGGTTTGACCGAATGTCTTCTAGCAGAGGGGGACGGGGACCCATGCCTCCCTCCCGCAGAGATTATGATGAGATAAGTCCCCGTCGAGGTCCTCCTCCACCCCACCCGAGTAGGGTTTCTAGGGGGAGTGGCCGTGGTCGCAACATGCCCATGGGACACCCACACAGAGGAGGGTAAGATATGAACAAAAATGATGTAAAGTCTGTGGCTGGTAGCCACTTAGTTGTTTGTTTGTTTTTTGTTTGTGTTTAACTTTTTCCCAAAAACATCAGTTTTAAATTAGAATGGGCATGCTGTCTATGCCTAATACAGATAAAAACATTTTATTGTTTCACTGAAACTATAGTGCCAAATGATTACATGATCCCACTCATCACTTTGAAGTTTCATTTACTCTTGTTAACCTCTTGTTTTAAGTGTTTTGTTATTTTATACCTACTAGGCCATGTTAAATGCTGTAAGTTCCTCTTCTAGAGTACCAGCTTTTTTCCTCCTGCATCTGCATATACTGTACAAGGTTTAATCCCACTTCAGCTGCTTATTTTCCATTCAGCAGTATTCTGTTTGATTCACCAGTCTTGCTTTATATAGTGTAATGTATAAAATGAACTGAGTCCAGTTTTCTGTGTGTAATCCAGTGCAGAGCACAGCTCTAGAAACATTTGTATTCATGGTTATCATTCCATTAATTTTATGTGCTCATCAATGTATGTTTGGGTGTGTTTGTGTGTCTTTTTCCGCATCTCCATCTTGCCCACAGAGATGATCGTTACTATGACTCGTACCGCGGCTCAGATGACAGGTCAAAGTAAGTTTCTGTTCTGAAACCTTTGCCTAAACTTCCTAACTTATCTTAACAGGGATACTCTGACATTCTGATACTGTTATTTTATTACTTGCACTTGCTCTGACATCGGTAGGTGCTCTGTAATGGTAATTCACTGAAGCAAAGAGAGATTCCTCATTAATACCATTGGATGGTGCGCTTCCTCTAGATAAGCATTTTACCCTTTGGTCTTTATGAGGAATACGTCATTTACCACAGCTGACAGGTGTTCAGCATAATTTCCATTCACATGTGACAAATGATTGGCCACGATGAATCAAACTTTAAGTTGTAAGTGTTGAGGTATTCCTACATGTCCCATATTTCCTTGCCTTACTACTTATTGTTGCAGGGTTTTTTTTATATGACCGCTTATTCACTACTTCTTATATCTTGTGAAAAATCCCTTTTGCCCTCCTGTCCTATCCTTAACTCCCAACACTAACTACTGCCTTACAAACATTCATTGCTCCCCAGTCAGTTTGCTTGAATTGCCCCAGCCCGTCCCCTTTTACGGATGTGCACTAATGTTGTATAACCTCCTCTTTCTTGTGTTAATAACACATCCAATGTGCTATTCACTCACAGTATTTTCAAGGTTGACAGAATGTATTTGTGGTGGTGTGTATGAGGATCATTCATGGGCTGATGTGAAACTGACATTTGTCACTTGAGTCCCCTCAGCATGCTTTCACAAACTGGCTTGAGATTAGAGATTTATTTTTTCTAAAATATAAAATTCCACATAAATGCAACATTCTGTCAGACTTTTATGTTTGTTTGCCTTTTCCAGTTCAGTTACGTGCAGCCATTTGAAAGGAGAAAACGGATGCATATCTCTTTGGGGTGTTGATAAACTAATTTGTTTTGCCGTTAATAAATTATAAAATGTGAAGCTCTGCACTCTCCAAAACCATAATAATTGCTATCATGACTTGGCCTTGGTTAAGTGTCAGCTGTCCACATCCAGGTAATATTCATGGAAATCAAACTGATAAAAAAATATGTTTGGAGGAAAATGATGTTGGCCATCCTTGCGAGACCCTTGAGAATAATGGGTTGATAGCTGATATTTTCCTCAATTTGTTTCTTATGTAATACACCATGGCTGCAGAAAGACAATGCCAAGCAAAAGCAACAAGTGATATGAAGTTATATTGAGGCTATAGTTTGACATGACTGATAACATCCGTGTATGTATGAAGAGTACCAAATAAATCCAAAAACATTTCGCCTGCTAATTCCTTATTTGAGCTTAGTTTTGGGGGGAAAATCAGCAGTCCTTGGCTCTGATCATCATCATCACCACCACCTGTCACTTCTCTCACTATAACACTGTCAGAGCTGTTCCTGTTACTGTGTGGGAAGATGGCTGGGAGGAAATGTGTTTATACTGTAATCTTGCTCAGCGTGTGTGCAGTTTGACCCAGACCAGAAATTTCCTTTGGAATGCTGTCAAGCTTTTTTTTTTCTAAGCAATTTATTTTTCTTTCCACCAACCCCCACCCACATCTCTCTCTCTCTGCCCCCCTCCATCCCACCAATCTCCCTCCCTCTATGACACGCTTTCGTCACCAGTGACAGAAGAGGCAGACCGGATCGCTATAGCGATAACATGGTTAGTGACCCTTTACTAAATGCAAGGAGCTCTCATTCTAGCATCTCATTGGGTGCCAACATCCTCAGGCTAGCATACTGGGTTGGTCCTAGCACAAGACAATATGCTGTGATTTCCATTGTGTTGTAATGATAATAGAGGTTTATTGACAACACAGCCATGGCTGGTCACTCATGCACATCCTTGTACACACATCTAAGCCCTGGCCATGCATCTAGGCTAGTTTCGGCATGGTGTAAGCCTTCCCACCAAATGACCATAATCACCACAGCCGGAGACACCCCATAATAATCATCTATAATTGTCCTCTTACTGTGTACTTTTCATGGCCAGCCTGTTTTTCCTGCAAAGAGACAGAGGATGATGGGGGTGGGGAGGGTGGGGGAGGCCATGGTTGGTTGCTAGGCAATAATAACGCTTTGTTGACAGACTGGAAGGTCTCTCCCTCTCTCTCCCCCTTTCTCTCTCGTTCTCTCTCCAAGAGCTGGCAGGATACTGCCTGCCGTTGCTCAGCAACAGCTTTTTGAATTGCCTGTTGCCCTGGTGACAGCAGCAGGTGAAAATGGGGGCTGATGGAGAGATGGGAAAGGGGGATGGAGGGAGGGAAGAGGAGGAGTCTGGCTTACTGATGAAAACTGGGTGGCTTTTAGTTGAGTGTACTCCATAGACGAAGCTGCTGCATCATCCATACATTTGGGCTTACAAGCCTCATTCCATTCTTCTGGCAAGTGTGGAAAGATGAAGGGAGTCGGCTGTATTGTATCTAACCTGTTTGTGTTTCTGTTTGTTTTCTACAGAGTGGAGGAGGATATGGTAAATATTAAGCCTAATTTTTTCTATGTCATTATATGGATGTGCCTTCAAGGCTGTTGATGTATCTAAAGGTGTGCAGGACTCTGTTTTCAACACTGTAGTGTCACATATTTTGTCTGATGACAGTCTGTCCAGTGAAAACCTGGCTGGAAGGACATTACAGCTCACATTAATGTGTTTGCTATTAGTTTGCATAAATATTGTATTTTTGTTTTGTTTTTTTCTAGTGGAATGATATTTTAAAGTATCTCTGTTTCAAATAAATGTTAAACGACAGCCAGGAATAATTGTATATCATTCAACAGTTGGGGAGATCAGTTGAAAATGTAGGACGAGCCACATCCATATGTTTGTGTTTGGTATTAAGATGGGTCATTTGCATATTGTTTACAAATGTCACAAAAATAACTTGTTTATCTTTGTGTCGGGGTTTTTTCTTGCTTTCTCTCCTTCTCAGACAACAGTTCCTCCTGGGATAGCTATCAGTCAGGTTAGTCTTGTCACTTTTTCAACAATTATGATCAGAAAAAATTGCTGAGCCATGTGTGATAACATTGTCAGCTAATTATTGATTTTTAGAGCTCTACTTACTTTTCTTTATTTCTACACTCCACTCCACTCTGTTCTGCCTGTCTGATCTGGACTTCACTTCTCCCCTCCCTCTTGCCATCAGGTGGACGTGGCTCCTACAGTGACATGGGCGGCCCTGTCATCACCACACAAGTGACGATCCCTAAAGATGTAAGTGAATGACAGCAGCTTAATATACAAACTGGCACAACAAAAATGACCAGTCTACATCACCCATTTTACCATCATGTTATAAATAACATTCAGCAAAACTGAGTAAAAACCTGCATTGACATATGTGATCATGTCATCTGCATAAATGCCACTTCCTCATGTGTGCAGCAACTAAATGTCTCCTTCACATTGACTATTTCCCCATACACCTGTACTAAACAAGGTCATAGTAGTCTTATTATTCATCTTTTCATACTTAAACATTGTGTTAGAACGGCTAAAATATTTGGAACTCTATTTTCTTGAACATTTTAGTCATGCTTTTGTGTCTCCATCTCCTCTTTGCATTTCACACATTTTAAGCTCAACACATGTATTTCCAGTGCCTAAAATGTTTCTCTGCCTTCTTGTTTTGTTTTCCTTCTCCACCCCTCTCATTCTCTTCTTGGTACCCCACCGACAGCTGGCTGGCTCTATCATTGGTAAGGGTGGCCAACGGATCAAACAGATCCGCCATGAGTCTGGAGCCTCCATCAAGATCGACGAACCTCTAGAAGGTTCTGAGGACCGAATCATCACCATCATTGGCACCCAGGATCAGATCCAGAACGCCCAGTTCCTTTTACAGAACAGGCAAGTTTCTGACAGCCTCATTGTATTACACTGACTTCTGTCTTTTTAGATGTAGAGACTCTTAAGTTTGCACCCTAGTTGTTGTTGAACCATTTATCCCATTCAGGTGTGATCAAGCCTGCTAGCTTGTCTTCTCAGAGTGAAACCCTTTGAAAATTGTTGTGGGCTCTTATTCTGGCCTGAGCTCACATCTGTTGGGTTGCTTCACAAAATGCTTGTTGATGCAGCCCATTTTGAAAAGTGCAGTCTTGTAAACTCATGCAGTCTAAAAAGTACTATAAATATCTAAAGGCTGCTTTTTTTTTTTTTTACATCTCTTTCATCCAACTGAACCACACATATATAGATTGTGAATGAAAAAATATGTTTTTCAGAAATCGCATCCTAACAATAGTTAACCCACTTTTTGTTGGGTAGTTCTGTTGCCTGCTGTCTCTTTTTCACTAACCCCTTTCCTTTCTCCCCCCCTCCCCATGCAACTAGTTCAAACCTTCCTCTTGCATGAAATGGCTATGAAGGAGTAGGCAAACTTAATCAGCGTTGATATTGCTTAATATTTTTTTTAAAAGGGTCAATGTGATTGACATGTTTCTTTGACTGTCACATTTATCCATTGAATATGATTGGTAGAAAAAAAAAATGTTTATTTGCCATCTAAGCCGTTTCACTGTGAAGCAGGGAGTGGATTGATTCTTCCCCTGGCTGCTGCTGTGTGGAAGACTAGTGATTTTGTTGTTTTTAGTTAGATCAACTGACAACAAATCACAGTCTGCCAAATAGCACAGGCTCCTCCTCTTCTGTCTCCTTTGGCACGCAGTAGGCACGTATAATACACACTACTTCCTCGATGATGCTATCCGAGCTTAGCTCGAATGCTAATACAGCTGTTGACCTGCCGCCACTGTCTCATGAGTAGTGTAGTGTTGCCATGGTAACTAACCCTGCCTCCCTCTTCCTCCCTCTTCCCCTCCCCCTTCAGTGTGCTGCACCTGCTTGGACACAAGGACTAACCACACCCCTCTTTTTACCCTCTTCCTCACTCTTCTCCCACCACTTATTTCACCTCTTCCTCTCTGCCTTGCTCACTGTCTCTGTATCGGCTCTGCCTTCCAATCCTTTTCCTCCAAACACTGCATCCTCCCACAATTGCACTGCTACATAATTACACTGTCATTCACTTGTGAATTGCCTTTTTACTCTTGTAAATTTTATTTATTTTTTCACTCTTTTTATTTCAGTGTGAAGCAGTACTCTGGTCATTTGCTGTAGGCCCAGGAGACTCAGATTGAAGCAGACTCAGATTGCCCCACTCCCCCACCCCACCCCCACAACCTTTCTGCCCCTGTCCCACATATCTGCTTCAGACTATTATTCTGGATTGTGGGTATCTTTTTTTGAATTTTATTTTTGTATTTTTTAATGAAACAAATGTCCAACATTCCTGTGCATAAAAAGAAAATGTAGATGATGTTCTGCATTTTTAAGTGTAGTCCATTAGTTTATCTGATACACTTTGCTTTTTACATCTATCAAAATATTCTTCAGTCCCCTGACAGACAAAAATAAACACGATCTTTATTTTTTTGATGGTTTTGTTTTTTATGACTTTGTGTATGTTTGTTTGTCTCCGGTTTAAACCTGTCCTGTGTGACGCCTGTGAGCATGTCAGCGTGTGTAGGTTGGTTTGCTCTCTGTTGTCTATATTGGTCCCTTCACACACAGTTGTACCATGTTAACGTAAGCAACATGCAGAATGTAACCTATGTTTCTTTTCATATTGAACCATTTATCTTTTGTTTTTAGAGATGTGAGAAATTTTACACTTAAGATTGGATTTTTTTTTTGGGATGTTTAAGTTGGTACTCTTGTACACACAAGATACAGGACAGTCTGACTAATTTGTAATAATAGCCATGATAGTTGTGTGGTAAAATAAATCTGAATAATTTGGGTAACGCCTCGCAAATGGAAACATGGAGCTTGAAATTTGTTCTGACATTTTATTGGAGATTTGACAAATCACATTGAACTTATCTATTTTGTCCCTACAGTTTCCTGTGCTCTACACTTGTTTGCTCTCCATGCTGTAGACTTAACATTGTCAAATTGTAAAATGAATAAAAATGGTGCCACTTTTTACTGAACCACTTTGCATTTGTAATGATTGCTTGCTGATTGAGCATTGCAGCAGAATCAGTTTTCTGTGCACTTGCAGTAATGTGAGCTACACACACACACACGGTATGATATATTTAAAGCTATGACTATCAAGAATGTGTGATCTGCTGTAGATTATTTTCTGGACCAAGTGAGTTATAGTTCTATAGTGTCACAAAATAATGCAAAATGTCCATCACAAAAACCCAGAGCCGATGTCTGCAAATTGTTTTTTTTCCAAAACCAAAACATATTAAGTTAACAATCATAACACAAAGACGAACGGCAAATCTTTACATCAAGGCCGGAATCAGCAAATGAATGGCATTTATGTATAAAATGGCAAGTCAAATCAATTCGTAATTAAAATAGTTGCTGATTCTTTTTCTGTCAGTCGAATAAAAGATTAAGCATTTCATTTCGGTACGTTACGGAAACCTGACAATTGTGTTCACTCACCTGGTGTTAAAGTCATCTCGACTAGAGCATATACAATACATTTTGTGTACAGGACATTGGCATACATGTGTAGGATTGTTCCTTATTTTTGCATATTTTCCGGTTCCCGCTCCTTGCCTCTTATGATTGGTTTGCCAGCCTATGATCAGTGGCTTGTGACGAGTAGACAACGGAGGCTCTGATTGGTCAAAAGCTGGGAACCAGGTCGCGGAAACGCGAAGCAACACGACCGTGCGGTATTCTTTATCTGCTTTCATTGGTAAGTTAAACATCTGTTTATTTACGAATAAAGTAATAAATTGTCGCTGAGTAGGATATTTGTATCATTACGAATTATTGCATTGCTAATACACGTTGTAAATGCTCAATAGTGTCCGTATTAGTGGTGAGAAAATCGATAGCTAACGTGAATACTCCACAGGTACTACCTGCACTTTGGTCGTCCAGGTTTTCGAGTTTTCAGCGAAACGTAGTGACGTCATACCTATACCCGAGCTATGTCACCGCGGCTCTCTCCAGAAAAAAATCTCATATTTCTTCAATTTCAGAGTGGAAAGAAAATCATGTAACTCACCACAGAGAGCATGAATCTCACGCTGTAGTATGTTTGTGCGTCAATCTGACGTGGAGCTTAGCTATTGGACACTTCAGATGGATGGAAAAGACGAGGTAGACAGAGAAGGATATAATTTTTGGTTTTAATAATTGGGTTGTTAGAGATGCTCCTTTGTGCATGGCTTTTATAAGTGTGCACTGTGCAGTCTACTTCTAGTTCTATAGTTCGTGCCTACATGAGATGAGAATGAACTGGGTTGGTGAAGGTCTCCTCGCTATTAAATCCCATCATGATTAAGTCTTTTCATTGTGACTTAAATAATAAAGCAGGGAGATGATCTTTAAAATGGCACTTCCCCAGAGTAGTATGTAGGATATTGGTGTTTCAGTATGAAAAGGGCATTCACATCTCCCCCAGCACTCAGCCATGCATGCTCTTAGAAGCTGTCTCCCAAACATGAAACTCATCCGTGTGTGTGTGTGTTTCTAGTCATCATGGGGTCACCTCTGTTTCCCCGTGAGTCTGGGCAGTTTATAGCAGAGCGGAGTCGGGATGTGTTTGTGGAGGAGGAAGGGGTGCAGAAGGTTGCAGAGATGCTCTACAACCTCCGGCACAGTGACGATCTGACCGCCGGCAGCTGGAAGAAGGCAAATCCATTGGCTCCAGCACCCACCTCTGACCAGGGGAGTCACGAGTGTACATGAGTGGTGAATCGCATGATGCATAGAAAATTTTCCATAATGAGGAGAAGGGTAGTAATGATTCTATAATTCTGGTAAGCTATGAATAAATTACTAGAGAGCCCATAAGTCTTATCTTCAATCCAAGAGTTGTTTAATGTATTCTACATTTCTACATGCTTCAAATAAAACATATAGACGTAGATTATCACATCTGTTTCTTATGACCATTAACATGACACACATTCTGTGTAAATAATTTGAAAATAGTCAACCATTTTGTAATTTTTGCAAAACTCTTAATACAGCCTGATAATGGGTGGTGGAATTTATCTAAATACATTTACTTAAGTACACATTTGAGGTACTTATACTTATAATTTCTACGACCTGTTGGATAGAAATATTGTATTTTTTGCTCCGCTTCTCTGCAGGTGTTCTAGCCTTTTAAGATTGTTTATTAGAACACATATGATAAACTTAGATGATATAATGCCCAGTCGTATGTAAAGCAAGAACGGAATAATAAAATGTATTACTATAATATAACACTCTGAAAGGAGCCATTCAGCATAAAGAGTACTTTTACTTTTGATGCTTTAAGTATATTTTGCTGATATTACATGTGTACTTTTACTAATTTTGGAATCAGAACTTTTATTTGTAATGGAGTATTTTTCGTATTTCCACATCTACTTAATTAAAGGATCTGAATGCTTCTTCCACCGCTGCATTTCATTTTGGAAAATATCAAATCAAATCAAATCAAACTTCAAATCAAATAGATCAAATAGAAATAAGAAAGTGTCATAGTAAAAATTAAAAGTAGTGCTTAAAGTTAAGGGAATGCCAAACTAAAAAGATATGCCTTAAGATTGCGTTTAAAAGTGTTAACAGATTGTGATGCCCTCAGTTCCTCTGGCAGGCTGTTCCAGAGGCGAGGATCACAGACACTAAATGCTGCTTCCCCATAGTTCTTAGTCCTCACCCATGGGACAGCTAAAAGGCCAGTGCCAGAGGACCTGAGGGATCTTGAAGGAGCATATGTTAAAAGCATGTCTGACATATATTCAGGCGCTAGTCCATTGAGTGATTTGAACACCAATAAAAAGATCTTAAAATCTATTCTAAAACTGACAGGCAACCAATGAAGGGACTTTAACTACTTTACTACTGATGGAGGACCAGGAAAAGGACCAGGTGGTCCATGAGATCTGTTTGACTTCCTGACAAAGGCTTGATGCCGAAATGTGTCGAAGTCCGTTTTAAGTCCAATATGACCATGCCATTACAATAAAGGCATTTTAATTGATTTAAAGAGAGTGCCTTGGAGTTTTTTGTATTTTTTGCGTCTACATGTATCCCTATCCAAAGAGCACCTCAAACAAACTCAATTTTGAGTCCAGGAAGCGCTCCTACCCAAACATTGTTTTGTTTTCTACAAGCATTAAAAAGTCTTTCCTGTTGAATATTTTTCTTGACAGTTTGAAATGAAGAAGATAATTCTCAAGCTGAAACATTGTCAGTTAATAAAATACATTTGTGTAATAAAATGACTGTGAGCTTTTGGAAAGCTCAGGCAACCTCATATACTGTATGTATCTGATATTATTCCCACAATTGGCCGACATATTTGACCCTTATTACCTCACCAGGTAAATATATTACAGACAGGAATTAACATGACTAAAGGGTGTTGAGCAGCCTCTGAAACCCTCCTCCCTGACCAATAATGGAATCGAGGAGCTGCAGCAGACAATTTTTGGTCATTTTTCAAAGGACATCTCTGTTCTCTCCTCACTATAACACTAGTTCATAGTCAGGAAGTAACAAATCAATACATCCATCAGACCCATTTCATAAACTGGAGTTTATAGTGAAATGACATGGAAATGAACAATGTGATTTCTGGTTGTACTGATCAAATACTTGGAGGAATCATATTGCTTGGTAGTCATATGACAAGTATCACCAAATGTTGAATCATGGCCTTACTGCTCCACACTACAAACACTACGCAATCCATAGATCATTTCTATATAATAGCTACAGCAGGACAACCTGGACAGCATGTGTCTAATAGGTCTAAGCAATAAGTACAGCTGAGGCTCATTGGAATGTCATTAGATTTGACTTGATGATGGTACTAGATGGAAAGTCAGAGGATCAACAAAGTTCCTCATTAATTACAATACATCCTGAATGACCATCCAATAGCTGAGATATTTTATTCTGGACCTTTTGGATATAAAATGTCATTAATTCATCTTCATTATCCTGTTAGACTTTGAAATGTAGTCATAATTGGCCTATGAATTCTTTAAGCATGACTAAAAATTTGTTTAATAGGTCACAGTGACCTTTGACCACCAAAATCTAATTAGTTCATCCTTGAGTCCAAGTGAATGATTGTGGCAAATTTGAAGAAATTCCCTCAAGGTGTTCCTGAGATATGGATGGACGGACGGACACCCCGAAAACATGTTGCTCAGCGCAGAGGCATTAAAAGAAAAATCTTTTTCCCAACTAGGTAAATAGATCTTGGACACCTATAGCTTCACTCTAGAGTTCAGACTACCGTAACCTCAGTGACCTCCTGGCTGAGCTGACCCATTGTCTCTTTGAGGCGGAAGGACCTCAGTCTGTGAGGACTTGACTTGAAAGGGTGGTCGATTCAAGTGCAGCACAGAAGAGTCAGATGAGAATCAATCTCATTCTTGTCAGACTGACAACACCAGAGAGACAACAAGAGATACAAATAATTTGGCTGTTACGTCTTCAAGGCAGGGCACATTCCAATAAAGTAAGTCAAATTGAAATTCTCCAGTGGAATTTTTCGCTGCTCGGGCCTGAAAATTGATTTTTTTTTTTTTTTAAATAAAGATGATGAAAGGAGCAATAGTCTCTATCTTATCAGCAGTACATGACAGGGAGTGGCTGATATATGATTTTAATTAAATACTGTTATCAGCCTCGTTTGTCAGTGAGCTGACACGTGGGCTGCTTATAATTCTACCTGAAGCTATTGGTCTCCATAAGAAACTCACACTAGTACAGGATGTACTGCAGAAAACTGGTTCTCTCCAGCAAACACATGAGCATTGTTTCCATGTGTTATCTTGGAGCTGAAGCTCTCAGCCTGCTGGTTATGCTGCTGATGTAGAAGTTTGAGAGACTCGTACTGCACAAATTAAAGTGCCACTCTTTAGTAAGGTGCTCCTGATAAAGGGTGTATGAGATTACTAATGGTTTTAAGCATTAACAATAATAACATGGGTAGATAATATGGTAATGTTCAAGGGAAATTTTCCATATGTAATAGAAGCAGAGAGATTCAGTTTAGGACATCGTTTACAGCTCAGACACAGGTTGAATCCAAGTTTGCCTGAAATGTGTTCCAAATGTCAAGTGGAAGTGGGAAGTTAAAGGCACTGTATGTGGACAGGTATCTATATTGAGTACTAGGGTAAAATTATCAGGAGGCAGAGGTGTCAAACTCGTCCCTGAACCTCAGGTTTTGCTTCTTGGTCTGTCCAGTCCTTAGACTAAAGCTACTCATCAAAGGAGGCTGTTTAATATTCTAACATTTGCAAAAATATATGACTCACCAATACACCACCTATAAATTTGTGTTGACACAAACTGCTATTTGAGATAATACCAGTGGCATATACTGTATAACATACAGATTTAAAAGTGGAAAGGAATAAATGTAAAAGGAACAATAGATGGCAATAAGGAGAAGTGGCTGACTGATATCTTTGGATTATAAAGTGGAATACTTATCTAATTAATCTTATCTAATTTATTGTGACTTCTTTCTCTCCAAATGTTTATTTGTTACATCACTGTCAATAGTAATGGGACTGATCCTTTATCAAATGTGTGTATATTCGCTATGCATGTAAATGGACTGCATTTATATAGCACTTTTCTAGTCATCTTGACCACGCAAAGCACTTTACACTACAAGTCAGCATTCACCCAAAAAAGGAATAACTTTTATCTTGCCCTCAGACAGATTTGGGCAGCTTGACTACTTGCATTGGACCAAAATTCATTTATAAACCACTGATTAATATTAATAACAGCAGACTTGATGAAATGAAACCCCTTATTAATTACACAGCAACATTTGTAACTGGAGATTTTATTGTAAAAAACCCTTGAATGTGCTATTAACATTTATAACTGTAGACTGGGTGAGTTATTAGGAAGTGAAAGCATTTCTTTGTGGATTACTAACATGTATCACTTCATTATTACCCAAAAGAAAGGATAGACATTGCCAGTCAATGAGAGCTTTGAAATTTGGTTGTTATAATTGATCTATAAAGCAGGAAGTTACAAAGTGGTAGCAAAATATGTCCTGAAAACCAAACAAAAACTGGTTGATCTACTTCCTGAACGTGATTTAATAAAACCTCAGATAAACCGTGTAGCTGCAGTGCAAACACTGGCATTGGTGAAATTCAGTTGCACATGCAGGAACCCTCTCTGCCCATGGGCCCACATTGTTGGCCTTAACAAGCTCCCTGTTCCACCGACCAGATGCTTACTGTGGCAGTAAGCCAGTAAGAAGAGGAGAAGAGCAGCATAACCTTTTCAAGTCCTTGAACTCTTCACTTTGCTTGCTTGTACAGAATATCAGACATCAGACGCAGAGATGACACCAGTGTGTAGAAATGAACTGTGAGAGTCACTGCATGGGACATTTATGAGGACTACAGTCGGATGGTCTGCACACGCTCAGATTGCGGCGTGACCAAATATGGCTGCTGAGAGCCAGACCAGTCTGTCACTGACACCCCCTCTCATATCTCCACCAATAAAACGAGACTCTGACGTGCTGCCTGCTCATTCAGGAGAAGTTATGTTCATGGCATGATAAAAAATTAACCATTTCATTAATATGTGTTAAAGCTGATCAGTTTTAGAAAAAAAAGTCAATTCTGGGCTGCCTGCTGCTTCAGATCACAGGGGAGCTGGAAACCCATGCAGAACGCTAACAGCACGTTTCTGTTTTAATAAAAACCTTTTTTTAAAAGGTAGGTATCACATTTTGGAATATATCTATCCTAAAAGAGCCAGTTACGTAAGAGAAATATATTTTCAGAATTTTCCTCCGCACACTAAATTTATTTGCATCCATAGTTACTGTAATTCTCAGAACCCTGACAACCTCTGATGTCTTCATGTAAGAGAAAAACACTAAGAGTGGATCTTCAGTTCCTGCTGGTTCCTGGCCTTAGCGAGCGAGGGGAGTGCCCAGGAATGTCTCCCAGCCGTGGCAAATATTTGGCCTGCTGGAGCTGTGAGAGGGCAGCACTTAAAAAGTGGAAAGAAATGAGCGAACCTCTCATCCGCCTCCCCACACAGCTGTGAAGGTGGAAAAAAATGCTTGTACCTAACACACACTACACTCGACTTTGTGTGTGTGTTTGTGCAGATAACTCATCAACATGTGTGTGTGAAGAGTGGACAGCAGAGCAGAGGGTCCAGGTTGACTGCTGTTTGCTTTGAACATGACGATGCCTATTCACTCAGCCCTGTGACAAATACTCCACTACTCTTTTTAACCTTAGCGGAGACCTGTTGAGCCGACACACTGCTGCTTTATTAACAAAGTGCTTCACATTCAGGCTGCTACACACACTGGAGCCTGAGAGCTGCCCAGTATGACCACAGCCTCTTTATGTGGGCCACTGAAGCTTACGCATTACTCATGTTAGAAAAGATCATTAATAGAATCACTTTGTGATGGCTGAAGCACTGTTCTTTTTGGACAGCGTGTCTCTGCCTCAGGGGACACCATTTCACCCAGTGTTCAAGCCATTTGAAATTTCCACATCCATTTTACAGCTGACTGTTACGTCTGTGTAAGCACAACAGGCCAACTAATACTGATTTTTGTTTATTGCCTGCCCACAAAGATAAAATGTTTCCCTGCTGCAAAATCAATGTTTAAATCCAATATTTCCACCCTCCCGAAAAGCCCAGTCTGCTTTGATTAGTCAGCTGGCTCACTTTATTGTGATTGGTTAACCACAGATTTCAGTTACCAAAGGCTACCTGGGCAGCTGAAAACACCGCTGTGGCTACGGCAACAATGGCATCGGTTTGCCCTTACAGTGAAAAACACAGCGTCTCCTCAACATGGCGATGCCTCTAACAAAACACTTCCCGGTTGAGGCGTGCCAAATTACAGCTCCACCCAAGGGCGTGCCAGACTAGACGTAAGCCCTGCACTTTGCAAAGTGCAACATAGTGATGAAAGTAAAGCCTAAACTACTGATGAGGCGTTTCAGGCACTTCAGGAGCAGTGTTTTCTATGGGAGTAAGTAGCTCCCTTTGCCATGGACTTTGGGCTTTTCAACTTAGCACACCTTGTACATGCACAAAAAGATACTGTATGTAACACACTAATGGTAATGGAAAACCCCAAAATGCATAATATGGCCTCTTTAAGTGTGCTAATCTGTTAAATCAGTTGCTGTAGTTGCTTGTGAAGTTCAGAGACTTGATATATGAACATCCGTTTGCTGTGGGTGTCCATGTTTTCTGGAGCAGATGCACTGGGATGCATTTACGTTAGAAGTCAGGAATTCCGACTTGGTACTATCAACTTCCACCTTGCAAAGGATTGCAGAGTAAATGCTGGATTTGAACACTGGTTTCAACCCGGGCAAACATGTCAAAACTCCAGACAGTAAACATCTGTGAATGAATATACCTTTGCAAGTCACTGTTTTGAGTAAAAACAAAGAAACAAACAAAAAAAAAAAAAATACAAAAAAGCAAAAAACTTCCTTGTGCAACGCCATGTGACCAAATCACAGCGTCAGGTACAGCGTGCTGAGGTTACAAATTGCCTGACTAGGGTGAATTGTGTGCAACAAAAATTTGTTTGAGCCATCCATCAACTCACAGACATTACTCAGATTGTGCCATAGTTTATCTTATACTCTTGCTGCCATGGCACCATGGTATAAACTAAGTCATATAATGTATGCAATTTATTAAAAGGAGCTGAGGGCAACTTTTCAGAATATCTGTCATTTCTTAAAGGTATTACGATAGTAACTTATAGCTGTTGAAGTCTTGTTTGGGCAGAATCAATCTTTAGCTTTTCAATCCTCACTTTTCTAGACGGACTGGATTAATATTGTCTCTGGTTTAACTCAGCTGATTACACCTGCTCCGATAACATAGCTGCAACATGACCTCCACACTGGAACATACAGCCGGCCCATGTGTCAGGCAGATAGGTGGGACTATAACACACATACTGTAGGTTTCTTGGAAGAACAACAATGTCTGGATAAAAGACATCTGTGCTCACATTTGAAAGGTGGTCAGATCACTTTCCACTAGTTTACAGGAACAACAGACAGACAGAGGACAGACAGCTTCTACTTAAACCTACTTACAACAATCAGGCCTGAAAGCAGCAGTTAAGTATTAAAACCATAGCTCCGTCCAACAAAAACACACAAGATATTCCCTCCCTCTCTTGGTTTATCCATCTAATAACTATGACGCAAGGCTCTTTGTTAAGGGCATAGTATGTGATATCTCTGCATTAAACAAATGTTTCCGACAATGTTCGAACCCAGTGAGATCCATTATTTTACTTGGTGGCCTGTCAGTTTCGTCAAATCCCCTTTACCCCCTCTGCCCAAGGACGGAAACATAGGAAGCATCAGTTCATACGTCAGAGAGTGAGGAAAGAAGTTGATGAACTAGTTGGCTCACCCATGATGGAGCATGATCAGTGGTGTTTGGAGCACGTTCTATTTAACAATAAAGACAACAACTCCCATGATCCCACACTACTTGACAATCTCATAAAAATCTGCCTTTTGTTACTGTTTTGATTGAGAGACTCCTAGTGGTGGAAATTACATACCATATATTTAAAAGGTTTAAAAACAATGTTGTGTTAAACATATACTGTAAATCTTAACTCTACTGTGCCACAAACAAGCCAGTGGACACAGACAGAAATGACTCAGTACCAGGCACCAGACAGGCCTATGAACTACAGGAGGCCTAAATAATACCATTTCTTAAATTCAACCGTAATATATCACTTTGTTTATTGCTCAACCAGCACCAAACACTGCTTAAACTTATGTAATACTTAAAATCCTACTTGAATTTCAGGACAATTTCAGTTGCCAGGATCAATATTAATTTCATGTTACATGGATAAGATATGGAGCTGGAGTCAGCGTGGTTAGCCTAGCTTAGCATAAAGACTTGAAGCAGGGGGAACATGTAGCCTGGTTCTGTTCAAAACTACACCTACCAACTCCTCTAAAGCTCACTTATTAACACATATCCCCCTTTGTTTCCATCATGGTCAGAAATGTTCTGTGCTGCAAATGCCTCACCCATAAAGTGACTGTAATAGGGGTGGGTGATCCGGCCAAAAACTAACATCACAATCTATTTAATCATGATCTATGATCTAAATTGTGGCTTTTTTTTCTCAATTTTGAAATGGCCTGAGAAATTTCTACCTTTGCACCATTAAAACACAACGTTGTTTACAATATGTGACCAAAACAGGAGCCGCATGTCGTACAATCAACATAGCAATCTAGTTGGCCCTATTTAGCTATATATTACATATTAGCTCTATTAGCTCTTAGCTTCTTTGATCATGTAGCACGGAACTGCTAGGTTGAGGTTATGTAAAGTTAGGAAACAGAAGTGAGAGGACAAAAATATCATGATCTCTGGGATTCGCCTGAAAACTAGATTGTGGACACCTTCAAGATCGATCACAATCTAAAAAAAATAAATAAATCTCAGATCGCCCATCCCAATCCTGTACTACTACTACTCCCCAGGCTGGTACTTTTTCCCATTTATCGTCCATTCATTTTACAACACCTCCTCTGCATAGTTATCTGCAGCACTCTGAAATGTATTCATTAATATGATTTATCATCACAGCTGCTACAGTATCGTCCCAGAAGTTATAAATACTCCTAATATCTTAATCTTAATATCTATGTTTTTATGTGGCTGTATCTCATAGTAATCACATAAGTATGGTCCTGTTCCAGGGTAAGCCATGACTTCTCTACACTGAACAATGTTCCAAAATCTTTGGCTTCCCTGTGTGTCAGTGCAGCGTGCACTGGTGCACACTGGATCAGTAGGGTGGAGATGGTGCCAGGAGGCGATGGTGCTGGATGGTGTGGGGTTATCTGGAGTCCCGTACGCTCACAGTTTGGTAAACCACTGTGGGTTTGAAATGTTTCATGTTGCTAACATTCCTCATGTGCATGTAAAACTGCAGCTTTGGCAAGAAGATGCGTGGGTATTTCGTATATCATAAAGACGTGTGTGTGTGTGTGTGTGTCTAACCAGTGCAGACGCAGGGCATGCAGGAAGGCTGACAGCCCCTCCATGATGAGCAGGATGGCAACAGTGAGGGTGGCGAAGGCCGAGAAGATGATAGACAGGCCGAAGAACCCGCCCCCACTCCGGGAGGACAGACCCAGGTGCATCACCATGGACCAGAGCACCTCTGACAGCTCTGCACACACACAGTGTTGACAACAGCAGGGTTCACACCAAAATGTATCAAACATCTTTGAATTCAGCGTTACCAAACTGATTTACCTTCTAGTCAAATAGAGAATAGAAAGGATCTTTATCTACAAGCTCTTGGAATAATTATTTTCCAGAATATTTATCATAAAAGCGTGCATGCTTGTGTGTGTGTGTATGTGTGTGTGTATGCATGCTTTAACTCACGTGCATGAGCCAGGCTGAGGGCCCAGAGGCGCAGGTAGGAAGCTGTGTTGGAGATGCATCCCAGACAGTACTCTATGGTGTGGATGGCCTGGTGAACAGCTACGTCACCAAAGTCAAACTGTGGTGGAAAGACAAAATGTTTAGCGCACACAGTATGGTTATAGTAACATACGTATTTTTGTTGTTTTGTTTTTTACTGTTGATTATTTTTGTTGTTTTTTTAGTTGTTTTTTTTACATCAACTGGCATTGGGCACGTTAAGTTTTATTTGGAGTACAAAGGGATGCAATGCATATAGTACATACACCATAGGAACTGGTTACTGTAAATCCACATGTACATGCAGTGTAATCACCATAGCCTTGCAAGAGCACCTCAGTGGTGGTACTGACATTATCACTTATTCTGCCAGTCCAAAAGTTGAACTTGAAATCTTCAAGTCACAACACCTCCATAAAATTCTGGCCATCACTACATCCACTGCTTTTCAACTCAAAAAAATGTTTTTGAAACTACTACTTTAGTAGCAAGTATGTCTGTATTATCCAAGGTTCTAGTATTGCACTTCCATAAAATTTCTAAAACATACAAGAGGGGAGCCAGGGAGAGCTTGGCTCCTCTTAATAACACGACAATATGATTTCTGAAATCTCCTTTATCTTCATCATCATGGATCATGTGTAAAATTATTGATGTATGAGTCATACAGGTATCTGATTCATCACTAACTCCATTTAATAAAGATACTGGCATGCACGCAATACTTGCCATCACCATCAAAGTAGGGTGGTGCAATATCATAAACTTCACTTTTAGTAAAAAAAATCTTACATAAAATAAAATAGTTTACTTGCAAATTTTGGATTTACCAAAAAATCTAAACCAACTGACTCTAAAGAGAAACCAGAACCAAAGGCATCTTCTACTGTAAATGTTAGCTTGATGAAAACCAACACTGATGCTAAAAGGTAAGAGCTATTCCCAATTAACTATATTATTCACTGTTAACACTGTATTGTATGTGATGGATGTTGATGAGGACCGGATCCCTTGTATTTTTATTGGTATTTACTTTGCTCATGCATGTGCGTCTTGTTATAGGCTGTTTTGTTGATACGTGACCCACGCATTTGATGTCTTAACTATACTGAAATATTATTGTGCTCATCATATGTGATGGTTAACATTAACTGTCATTGATAAGGACTTGATCCCTTGCAGCCAGTTCGGCATGTTGTTTTTGATTTAATGCTCATACATTTGTGTATTTATAGGCCATATCGCTACTTGACATAAATGTTTGTGCCGATAAACTGCAGATTATAGTTTATCACTCTGCAGAGTATACTGTGCCCTGCTTTAGTTGGCCATATTTTATCATACTGGATGATTCATGTGGTCATTAACTGATTCTTACAAATTGCCAGGCCGCCATTGTAAATAAGAATTTGTTTTTAATGACTTGCCTGGAAAAAAAAGGTCAACTAAAACAAAAAAACAAACAAAGATATCAGTGCTGACATTAAAACAAATAGGACTACATGGGTGCACCTATGAATGTCTCTTTGAGGCATATGACCCCACCCCTCCAGTAAAAAAAAAAGAAAAGTTAGCAATAAAAAAACAATAAAATCAAATCAGATTGAATAAATAATTTTTGTAAATTAGATAAAATTAAATACATAAAATTAAATGAAATAATTACAGTGTGGTAATAAGCTGTATGTTGCGCAGTGCAAGAAAGAAAATAAAAGTAGAGTAGAGTAGAGAAACCAATCAACCAAGGGACCAAGACAACAGCAGAGTTTTTAATTAATTTAATTAACATTAGCTCGGGTTTGGGCGCATTTGAGGTCATCAGGAAGTTGGCGGTTCCATCTTTGTACAGTAGCTAAAAGCAACTTAAAAGCTTCCTACATATCAAGGGCCCTACAGGGTTTATGTTCTCCAAGGAGATCAGAAATGTAGTTTGGCCTGGAATAATTGAGTGATGTATAAACTAGCAGCATCACTTTACATTCTATAAGTAACTGAAAGCCAACGTAAAGATTTAAGATTTAAAGATTTAATGTGTGTAAAGTTTTCTTAGTTCTTTTTGGGAAGACTTATTTTTATTTTAAACCTTATTTAACCAGGAATGAAGCCTACCATTTTTGCACCAAAATTAGCACATATATGTGGTTTTTTTAAAAATGTCAAATCGGTGGACTTGACTTTGCTCCAGTCACTACAGTATCTCCCTTTAAGTATGAACAGTTCTGTTCAGTTTAGCTACTTTACTATTGTGTGTGTGTGTGTGTGTGTGTGTGTGTGTGTTTGTCTGAATATATAATTCTGAGATTTTTTGTTTGTTAAAATTTAAAAATGAGACTAAAAAATATAAATTCCAGTTTGCAATCACTTACACATACATCATCAAAGCTTATCAACACTTTCTACTTGACACTTGAGATGATCACCACCCAGCTCGGCTATTCAAAATGTGGCCAATAACAACTACTGTCCTGTGAATATGGCATGAACCGCGGAAATGACTTGGAAAGGAAATTCCCCGATCATCTTAATGAGTGGTTCCTTTTACCTCGGACCACTGCCTTCAGCTCGAAGACGTCTGGCTTGTTTGAGTTTGTTTCTTCTTTTTTCCCTGGCAGGATCACAGTACAGGGACTTGTTTGTGTATTGTAAGAGTTCCTCCATTCTCTCCTTCCTGGAGCAAGACTAGCCTTTCCCGTGGGCTGGGAGGGGGGGAAATAGGAGTCTATTGCTCTATGTTGCTCTTGTTGAGTTTGGCTTTGCGCTGGTCTGGTTTCCTCTTTCCATGCTACTCTTTTGTCCTTGGACCCATGAAATAGAGTTCATGGAAGCAGCAGTCATTGTTCCCATTTAAAAGGTCTGTGACACAAGTGGCTAATGAAAACAACACTGGTTAACATGCTGTAAAGGCAAAATACACAGAGGAGAACGGCTCTGATTAGAAATGTCGTGACCAAACATTTCAGCTGAGCAGCCTCATGTGATTTCATAATGTACATTAACAATGTACAAGACTTTGGATCTGTGATGGAGTGGGTTTTCAGCTTCCACAACTACTTTCAGACTGATTTTTAGTTGATATGTAGAGTGGCCGAGAGAGCCCGAGAACGCACTGCAGCTTAAGAAAACACATGTAGACAAAACACTAGCAAACTAAGAAAACAAACACTCGTAACACAACCAAATAGTGAAACGCACTGCAAGTAGCACAGATGACAATGGATATGGATGTTTCTAGGGGACACTAAAAAGTGACGGACACGCTTGTTTTGCGACCATTTGTTACTCTCAAAGTTATTGAAGTCGGCTACTCATCAATGGTTTTTCTCTTTATTTTAATATCATGATGGCTCGGTGTGTTTTTCGTGGTATTATTTGAATTGGCAGGCTAATAATCAGCAAAATGTAAAGGCTAGGTTAACAACAGATATCTGCCACTTGCTAATATCTGACTCATGCCATAACAAATATTAAAATAAAGAGAAAAAAACTTACATTTTAGTAAGACACAGGTGTCCCGCATGTCCATCACTTTTTAGTGTCCCCTAGAAACATATCCGTTGTCATCTGTGCTACTTGCATCGCGTTTCTCTATTTGGTTGTGTTGTGGGTTTTGCAGCGCACATGTTGTCAAATTGATGAAGATGATTTCTTAGTTTGCTAGTGTTTTGTCTATTTGCATGTGTTTTCTTAAATTGCAGTGCGTTGAGCTCTCTCAGCCAC
>JBBPCS010000386.1:8910901-8950159 GCA_037974645.1 Hollardia meadi | reverse complement strand
TGTGTGTGTGTGTGTGTGTGTGTGTGTGTGTGTGTGTGTGTGTGTGTGTGTGTGTGTGTGTGTGTGTGTGTTTTAAATAGGAGGAATTTGCCTTGGTGTTTTGGTGCATAACAACAAACAGAAAAAAGCATAAAGCATTATTTTTACCACTGTAAATCCTTGGTGAGATCTCATCGTGAATTTGCAAGTTTGGTCTGGTGTCCTTATAAATTAAAATACATAGAAAAAATTGAGACGGTTCAGAGAAGAACTACGAAACTAGTTCCAGTTTTGATTGAGTTGTCATGTAAAGAAAGGTTAAAGAAATTACAATTACCAATTCTAGTATAGAGGAGACATGATTTAGGTCTATAAGATGCTTCATGGAACATATGACAATACAGCCGAGCCTGTTATCCACTTTTGGAATTATAGATATGAATTAATAATTAAAATTATTCCCATTAAAGTGTTTTTCTGTAAAAGTATGGAACGAGATTACAGAGGATGCAGTCTGGGCTCCCTCAGTTAACTCTCAAAATAGATTGGATAAACTGGTCAGTTAAGGATATTTTGTATAATTATAAAGCTGATTTGTGAATACTTGCAAATTAGTGGATTTATAATGTATGTATGTATAATGTAAATTAAGTATAATATTTTTTTTCTCCTTTGTATTATTTGTTGATTTATATCCTGTATCAGAACAATTTCAAGAAATTTCAAAAAAATAAATAGAAAAATGTCAACATGAAAATGAAAAATATGAAAACAATAAAGGTAAAAACAATATACAGAATATAGTAATCCAAAAAGATGATTAAAAACTCATGTGAATGTAATGCATCAGATCATTAACATGAAATGTCATAATTTTAATGTTGTATTTTTAAGAAAATGTTTAAAGGGCATGATTTTTTATTGCAATTTATATTTTGTTATGGTAAATATTCATTATACTTATAATACTCTGTAGTTATGTCTGGTATGATCGTTTTTGTTTGTGCTAGTTCTGAAGAAAAAACAGAAGAAGAAGAAGCACAGTCCCAAGATGGCGCTGTTGCCATCACGTACCACTCAGTTCGCTCTTCATGAAGACTCTTGAACTGTCCTGCTTTCCTCGACTGCTGCGTCACGTCGGTGGAGGTTTCCCGGGCAACCGAGAAGCGACAACAAACGGGAGCTGGTACCATGTTAGCAAAATACGACGAATGACAACAAGGATAGTTACACACACACGGCCAATGTCAGACGGTTTGTTTCGGAAAAAACGTAGATAATTAGAACATATGTTTATTTCGTGTCCAATACAGTGTAAGAGCTCAATGAAAAAGTTTCACCATAACTCAGCTGTGAGATGCTGCGATGAAAGTGAAGCTCCCTTAAGTTGCGAGTGTATTTACGATAGTAATTCTCTGTACATTCCACCGCCATGAGCGAGGTGTGTGTCCGAGTGGCGGTCCGTATCCGCCCCCTGCTTCCCAAAGAAGTCCTCCACAACCACCAGGTGTGTGTGCGGGTGGTTCCGGGCTCCGCGCAGGTGATGCTCAGCTCAGAGCGGGTCTTCTCCTTCGACCACGCATTTGGACCGACGGCCAACCATGATGAGGTGTACGAGTCCTGCGTTCAGCCCTTGGTGGAGTCCCTAGTCGATGGCTACAATGCCACCATCTTCTGTTATGGACAAACGGGCTCAGGGAAGACATTCACACTCGGAGGGGGTAACCAGGGTAAGTTGTGCAGAACGCAGGTGGCAGTTTTTATAACAAAAAGGAGGTTCGAAACAGAAAAGGACTCCATTTTTACTGATGATTGGAAATTATTGGGGTTTAGGAATTAGTTTATCGTGGGGGTAGAAATGTACTGTTGTTTTCTTAGTCTTTCAAGCTGAAACCCAATGATTTCAATCACTGCAGTGTGTGGATGGTGTGGCTTTGAGAGTTGTTTTTCGGTTCTTTACACTTGTTAAAGCCAAGGAAGTGGTCATCTCAAGGCCAAAGAGAGCTTCGCTGACAAGCAGTTTACTGTTGCCTCATTGTTATACCTTACATATGTGCTATGGATCACTAGGCTTCTGCTGATGTCTCACTAGTCTTTAGAAACACACACTTTATAACTATGTGTGTCTCTTCCTTCCCAAAACGTCTCTCAGATGAAGAGGGGGGACTTATTGACCGTGTGGCCCAGGATCTGTTCTTGTTTCTGGGGGAGAAAAAGAAGAGCAACGATGGTGTGGAAGCCAAAGTGCAGGTGTCGTACATGGAGCTGCACAGGGAGGAACTGCGAGACCTGCTGGAGCTGCCCACCATTCACAAAGAGCTTCATATCAGAGAGGATGAGAGGGGGAACACAGGTAACTAGAAAGTCTTTTAGAATGGGAAGCAAATGTTTCAAAATTATGTTCTTTTCACATTTTCACAAAGTTACATATGAGGGAATTTATAAGTTTGGCATTAGATTTGACTCATTTTAACCTTTTAAAAAAGGTGTCATGTGTCATCTGTGTAGATTTTGTCCTTAAATCCACTCTCTAGTTATTTATTTGTGCCAATCCTACTTAAGAACAAGCCTACATTCATTGCCACAGGTACTTGTCTTCATTCGTGATGTAGTGACAGTTGCAAGACACACAGCAGAGTATTAAGTTCCAGACACACTGGATCCTACACTTCCCATCATGCAGCTCAGTAGCAGCTTCACTTCTTTAATGCCAAAGTCTTTCAAACTCCATGCCCCATTTTTTTTAGCTCAGGCTTTCTGTTCTACGTTTTTAGTCTCCAAAATATAATACTGGTGACATCACTAAAGCTGCAGAAGACATTATATATTATCAGTCAAAATCAATTGTAGGGTTTCCTATGATTCCTAAACTGATCTCAATGTGTAAAATTGGTGGCATTCCCTTTTAATAAAGGAGAGAGAGTTATTTCAGAGAGGATTAGGAAGTTATAGTAATGCAACGAGATTAGACACTATGTTGTGCATTGGTTTACTGCCCGCTGGTGAAAGTGATGAGTGTAAAAGTGTTAAAAGAGGTCATTGTGTGGTTTTGTTTGTGTTTTCAGTGGTGGTGGGAGCCAAAGAGATGGTTGTCACCTCAGCAGAGGAGCTACTAAGTGTTCTAGAGACGGGCAATGCCCTGCGTCACACTGGCACCACAGGGATGAACGAGCACTCCAGTCGCTCTCATGCCATTCTCACCCTTCAGCTTAACCAGTGTTGCCACAACAACTCCTCCTTAAAATCTGTCCGCTCCTCCAAACTCTGTCTGGTTGACCTTGCGGGCTCGGAGCGCGCTGGAAAAACTGGAAACACTGGGACGCGGCTCAAAGAGTCTGTGCATATCAACACAGGTCTGCTGGCTCTGGGAAATGTCATCCGTGCCCTCTCTGACCCAGGTCGAAATCGGCGTGGTAACAACTGCAATGGTACACATATACCATACCGCGATGCCAAGATCACCCGTCTTCTCCGTGATTCATTGGGAGGCACTGCTCATACGCTGATGGTGGCATGTGTGAGCCCCTCCAACCACAGTGTAGCTGAGACTCTGAGTGTCCTGCAGTTTGCGGCCAAGGCTCGTCACATTCGTAACCGTCCTGCAGCAATATCCACTCACACAGAGGTTAAGTCCAGTCCTACAACCTGGGACCCTGGTGAGGCTCGATTGAGCGAGCTTGAGTATGAAGTACAGACACTGAGAGAGCTACTGAAAGAGAAGACGAAAGAGATGATTATGGAAAGGGAGAGGACAGGTGGAAGACCTGGAGAGGGGGACCGCTTCAAACAGCCCAGTCAGATGATGCTGTCTGATCCAGATAAGAAGGCGGACCCAAGGGAACCATCACAGTACCGCCTTCTGGCACAGGAAGCCGCAGCCCTGCTCGCTGATATCTCTGGTCCCACTCTGAGTCATTCTTTCAGACAGCGATTGCAGGATTGGCAGGAGAGACTGACAGCTGTCAATCACTTACATCAATCTGATGATAAGGACTGTTCAGAGAGAGGTGGAGCCCAACCCCACCATGTTACCATATTAAAGCTCAGAGAAGAACTCAACAAATGCAAGGTAACTCATGAAAAAGAAACATCACATCGCCATTGGAAATCTTTGTTTTATCCAACAGGGAAGTGGTCCATCATCAATACATTCAGAGGAAAGTTAAAGGGAATGGATATCTCTATTTAACTGCTTTAAGTTTACTTTTGTTCAGACTGAAAAGACCTTGGATATCTCTTTAGTATTTTTTTTATTATTTAATAGGGCTGTTGCAACATTGGATTTTGACTACAATAACAATATTATTACTATATCTATAGAAAATTTGAAAAAATAATGCCATCATTCAAATTCATCTTTAACTTTGTTTTATTGTGTGTTTTGTCTCTTTTATTTTTGGCAAATTAATTACACTCAAAAAACAAAATGTCTGTAACCAAAATGATGTATAATGTAGCAAAATGAGCCTGGAACCATTCTGTACAAAAACGTCCAAAATGTGCAATCAAACTTAATGAAAAGGCAACCAGATGACTGATAAACAAAAGATCTACAAGGCCTCACATCTTCGCTGTATTGTTTACACAATATTTCATTTTTAAATATCAGGGTTATCATCAGCAAATTGAACTGGTAATGAATCATTGTCTTCTAAAATCACAGTGGTGCAGGATGAAAATACTCCCCAACTGGAGTATTTTCATGATATGTGATGATAACGATATTATTGTCCGGAAGGTATCATAATTGGAAAAAAAGCACAGAAAACCACCTCTGTCTGTCTCTCAGGAAGCTCTCACCATAGAGGAACAGCTATTGGAGCAGAAGGATGCAGAGCTGAGACGGGTCCAAAAAGAACTTCAAGAGAGCACAACCCACCTTCAGGCCTTAGAAGAAGAAAAGAAACGCAATCGTATACAGGTGTGGGGAAGAAGAACTTCAAAACTGTAGTAGAATTTAATGATATTTCTGCTGTTTTTTTAAATTTGTTGTTTTAAATGTATGTCTGTGTGCTCATTTGTTTTCAGACTGAACAACTCGTGGACCAGCAGATCCTCATCAATCGTCTTCGCAGCAACCTTGTGACCTTTAGGGGTGCATCCTCAGGGGCATCAGTGGAAGCAGGGCCTTCTGGGAACTCATACAAGAGATCCCACAGTGTCACTCTGATCAGACATAGCTGTGGATATGGGCCTACCAGGAGGGTAAGTAGCTGCAACGTTTTGTGTGTGGGTGTGTGTGTTTGACTTTTGCTTGTGACTTTGGTCATTGTAACTACTAACTGATGTTGCTACGCACATTCATATGTGCATGCACACACTTGTTCGTGGCTGTGCATATTTCTGTCTGAATGCGTGTGTGTTTGTAGATTCACTCCAGTCCCCCTGCCTATTCACTGGAGAGGGTGATGGCAGCCTTTAAGATGCGCGGTCATCTCCTGCTGGCTGAGATTGAGGAAAAGGATGAGGTATACTGTCCGCTTATAAAGCAACAGGCAGAGAGCAAAGATGGGGATCAAGAGAAGGAGAAGGAGGACGTCTTTGTGGGCAGAATGGGATTTAGGTGAGAGCCTGTATAATACTGGTTCTTTCTGTGTCAAGTGATTCACTATGTTCAATACAATTTCAGCTAATTGCATGTGAGTCACTAATGAGGTTCAAATATACTGTATATTGTTAATGTATAACAGTTTTCTCATACAACCCTGTTTCCAAGTGTTCTGCTGGTGTGCCGTGCACCACAGAAATACAAAGAGTGCTTGACCTGAAGTTTCACACACATTTTTCATTCAGAAAATCTGTTTACTTACAGCAGTGAGTTGATCTGAAACAGTCTGCCCAATCATATATTGTGGTGTTACTCCAGGCGTTCTTTGAACCGAACATGGACCAGCCAGCAGAAGAAGTCAGCTTTGAATGAGAAAAAGTTTGGAATAGACCAAACATCTAATGGAGGTCCATCAGTACAACAATGTCAGCAAAACACAGGTATGTTTTTGTTCTTTTGCATTGACAGGGGCTTGCTTACCTGTTTCAGAGCTCTTCTGTGATGTTCCAAGTAGTTAATTTATATCGAACAAGTTGTTTCCTTTTCGTATTGTACGTTGCTATTTCTTCTCAGGGACCAAGGAAATCCATGCCAAGCAAAGCCACATGAAGAAGGCGAGACTAAGAGCCAGTGTGACTCAAAGACGGATCAGAGATCTGTCAGTCAACATGCGCATGAAAGAAGAGCTCCTCAAAGAGCTTGACAAAACTGGTGCGATTAATTGATTCTTTACTGTGTATTCCTGTGTCTGCTGGTTTTGTAGTTTGACTCAACCTGTTATACTGCGTCTAGAACAAAGGAAGTATTGAGCTTATTTGTTTATGTATCAGCAGGTGTGAGGAGTTTTGTGTTAGCCAATGTATAGAATTTGAAAATCCCCACCCCCCCAGAGGAACGCTCAAAAAGTACACTGTAGCACAGGGGTCCTCAACCTTTTGTAAGGCCCACTTCTTATTGTTAAAAATCTCATTTGTTACAATTGTTACAAATCTCTCCTTTTCAAATAATTAAGAAAAACAACATAACATGACAAAAAAACGTGTCATGGTTGGCATAGTGATATTCAAATGTAATTACCCATTAAAATCATGCACTTTAATTTGAAGGTTATTTATGTTTTTACATATAAAAATAATAACTGCCTGCATTTTAACTAGACCCAGGGGGGGGGGGGGGGGGGGGGGTTGAGAATGGCTGCTGTAGCAGACAGTAATGCCTCAGGTGCCACACCAAATATTGGACAAACATTGAAATGGGAATATTTTTTATTGTCAACAACATGTCTGGAGCCAAGGCACATGCAAAGTTGGTATGTGGTCACTAGTCAATATAAAATGATGGCCTGAGAGGCAAAAGGTGAACCTTGGATTAAAAATCTATAATATTGATGAGACTCCTGTACTGTTTACCTCAGGAAGACAAATTCTTATTTACCTTAGATCAACTTTGCTTTTGTTCTGAAGCTCCCGGCGACAACCAGTGAATCATTACATAATAGCTTCATATCTTTTTAGTTATATTTGAATCTTCAAGTGTGTATTTTTGTCTTGACAGACAAGGAGACCCGAGCAGTGGACAAACAGGGCTGGTACTGTGTTGATGGCAGAGAAGCCGGCATGTTGCAAAGACTCTCTGTGCAGAGCCAGCAGGTCCAAGCAGAGGTGTACCGCAGCCTGCAGCACATGAGACTGCAGAGAGCACAGCTTCAGGCCAGCCTCAGGCAGCATAGAGAGAAAAGTGAAAACGACACAGAACTCGACCAAAATGGGGTTAGATATTCAAATATTTATAAGTGAATCCAGTAACATCAAACACGTTGTCTTGACAAAGCAAAAGGAAAAGAAATAAACATATTAGATGTATGTCAGCTCTATCGATCCAAATTTTCAAAATCCTTTGATTTAGTTGATGGTGCAAAATCAGCAATTCCCAAGAAAAATAAAATGTTTACATAGTTGTATTTTTGATCCGTTTGATAGATATTTTACTTTATCTGATATCCTACGGCCCCCCAGTATGCACACTGATCACTAAAGGAATTGTTAAAAAAAAATATAACTTTGGTTGATTGCTCTACTTTTTGTCAGTGATTTCTCTCCTTTTTGGTTTAAATGAATGAATCAGTTAACCAAGCAGAATTTAAAAGTATGTTTAAATATAAACATAGTTTTATCATTTTAAAACCAGTTTGACTAAACGATTACTAACCCTGATCCAGGTCCGAATTAAACCTCTGTGGAAGTCACCTTGAATGTGAATATCATCCATACACAATCCAAGTCGAGTTGAGTTAGACTCATTGGGAAATACAAAACTACAAAAATGTAACAGCTGACACTGGGTAAATTATTAATGACTCCACTGAGTAAACATGATTTGTGTTTTTGTTTATAGGAGCAATGGGCAGGAGATGTGACTGTGTGTAAAATCAATCATCAGGAAGGGTCGAAGGAAAAGGTGAAACATTATTGTTAAATATAGAATCAGTATAAATTATTTAGTCAGTTTTGCTCATCGCTTCCCTCCCAAAAAATAACCATTTTTCCCCTTTTTTCCCTCCTCGTCTCCCCTGCAGCTGCGTGACAGTAGCTGGCTGGAGAAGGAGGAGGAGCGGGTGCTCCAGCGGAGAGCAGAGCTGCAGGAGCTAGAGGAGGAGCTGAAGAGGAGAGAGGAGGTGCTCCTGCGCAGGGAGGCCTGTCTGCAACAGAAAAACAAACTGGAGATCAAGATGCTACGCTCTAGTCAGGTGTGAACGCCCACATATGGTGTGGTTGCCCCGGTGTGATTTGTGCAAATATTGCTCAATGATGACATTAATAAATCAGGGCAACGCATATTATTGAAGCTGGAATCTGGAAGTCTTTTTTTAACAATGACCATTCAGGCTCTCAGTCAGGACCTGCTGCATGTGTCGGAGCGTTTGGAGTGTCTGGAGGATCAGGTGCAGAGAAGCAGCAGTGAGAGGCAGACTGGAGGAGTCACCATCGAGGAACTGGAAGAAGAGAGAGACGCGCTGAAAAAGAGGAGAGACAAACTGGATGCCCAGCTGAAGGACAACAGAGTGCTCACTGTTGAGGTCAGGACAAAAAGAACATTGTGTGTGTGTGTGTGTGTGTGTTGCACAGGTTTTGGGACCTTATTTCATGATGCATTTTATTGTTCCATCTGTGTGCGTCCTTTTTCATTTGAGCACTTTGTGTGTGTTCATGTAGGAGGAGTATTCCCTGCTCCAGCTGGAGGAGGCTGTTGAAGCTCTGGATGCAGCTCTGGACTTTAAAAACTGCTCTATCCGGGACAAACAGAAGAAGTTGTTCATCGCAGATTCCTCTTCACGTCAGTCACAAAGCATTGAACCCGCCCAACTCTGTGATGTCATCAGGAAGCTAAAAGAGCTCTCGGCGCCTGAGGCTTCCCAGCTGCTCGTCAAATATTTCAACAAGGTGAGATAAAAATGCACGTACACACATCGAAATATGCACCATTCAGCTCATAAGCCTACATGCTACCATTCCCGATTCTTTACCAGTGGCTGAATGTTGTGTATTTGTCTTCACTTCCTTTACTGTTTTTCATTTCCTTCTTCTATTATTTCTTACTTAAAAGCAAACTCCATGTATGCCTGCACGTTGACTTGTTCTCTGTCTGTTCTAGCTGGAAATCTATGTTTCTCCCTTTCTTTTCCTCTGTTGTTTACTTTTGCATACTTTTCTCTTCAGGTGCTTCTGTGAGTCACACATGCAGCTGCTAATTAAATTCAACCTCCGCCCTCTGTCTACAATGCTCCCTGCTGTGCCCTTTGTCTTTCCAATTGATACGTCTTGATACCATTATGAACTATATTAACTTAACTTAACAAGCACCATGTTTTACTATTACACCATGATTAACTCCTTCCCACCTCTTTTGGTCTGTCCTTGATTTTTCTCTGCGGCTGTGAGAGTAAACAAAGGTACAAGGTTCAGCCAGTATCTTTGTAATTATGTTGTGTATTAAAATGTGTTTCTCTGCACGATTCTCTGGCCCCCTGTATCCCCTTTATCAACCTCTCCAGGTTGTTTGCCTGCGCGAGGCGGAGCACCATTTGCGTTTGCGTTGTAAAGAGCTGGAGCTTCATGTCGGAGAGCAAGAGGTGGTGCTGAGGGAGCTGGAGGTGAGCATGCAGCGCCTGGCCCTGGATGCAGACCGCAGGCTCACCCAGCAGCACCAAGATCACCAGAACAACATCCATCTACTGCTGCAGAAACTTAAAGGTGAGTAAATTCAGGCCAACCTGGAAAACAAGGTTTCCGCAGGAATTTTTTGTCCTATCCCTCTCCATAATGTGTGTGTGTGTGTGTGTGTGTGTGTGTGTGTGTGTGTGTGTGTGTGTTTAGAGGGTGCTTCAGGAGAGGCACAGCAGGCTATCCAAGACAGACTGCAGCATCTGGAAAAAGAGCTGTTTTTCTACAAAAGCTCCAGCCGGCAGCTTAAAAAGAAACTCAAAGAGTGTCTCGGTGACACCTCACACCCTGCTGATCAGCCCTCATACACACAGAAGCACAGACAAACACACATTATACAGATACACGCAAGTGCAAAAGAACTCCAGATGCATGCTGAAGAACAGAAAAGGACACATATCGCAACAACATACACAAAGATACACACAGAGCAAGGAGATGAAAAGACATGCAGTGAGTCTCACATGAAGAGACATACACACCAAACCGCCTGTGCCTCCTCATCCTCTGACTTCCAAACACACAAAAAGACAGAAGTGCCTGAACACAACCAGACACACACCAAGTTGCAGGGGGGGAATGAAAGAGGGGCTGCTCACTCTGGGGAAAGTAAAGAGATGACACCAGTCCGTTTGTGCCGCAGAGAGCTGAGACAGATCTCTCCAGCTGACCTGCAGGTCTGTGGTTCTGCCACAAGGAGGCGCCAGTCCGTTGTGGATACCAGCACAGAATCAATGCTTGAGGACTCCATAGAAGTGACCAGAAACACTAACCAATGATGTTGCACAATTTATTATCATTTTAGTGGCTTTATGTACAGTGAGAAATGTCCAAGTGATTTTAGTGTTTTTACACTAAAAAATAGATTGAAAATACTCATTTTTAGATTTTTGTCTCAGCTCTTGCCACACCCAAATACAACACTGCACACTTCATGGTTTCTTCCCCTAAATTATTTGCAGACCTTAAGTTTCCAGCTCTTATTCTAGATAAAAACATAAAACAAGTTTTAAAAACTATATTTAAAATATCAAAAATCTTTCTCAATTAAAAACATTGTTAAACCCTGCAACCTTACGTGTGTTGTGTGAGAATGTGGTGTTTAATCTAAAAACAACACTTTGCTGATCTTATTTCTGCAATCATAAGTACTTCACTTTACATTATTACCAACACTAAAGCAATTCTTCTCCTTTTGCAAACACTATTAGTTTAAATTATACAATAAGTTAGGCAGAATGTGTGCGTCAGTCTTTTGTTAAATGTAATCAAATAGTTCCTTGTGAAGAGAAATGCTTTGTCATTGACCTTTAATTCTCAGCAATTAAAATGGCCAGTAGATAAAATATGTTTTCTGCACATCAGTTACATAATGCTTGGTAATGTTTTTAATTGGATTTTTCCATATGAACTTTTTGTATCTGTGTGCACAATGTACCATTAGTTATATGTTGACTGCTGTGTAAATTATTTTTTATATGGGTGATTTTATTTTTGTCAAATGTATTAAAGTTAATATGCATATGTCACTGTTTTTGCCTTTATTATGTAGCTCATTCCATCTTCTCAGCCCTAATCCATGGACACATTAACCCAAATATAATTTCACCTTCACATATAAGTTCATTTGTGCTAATCTGGTTAAAGATAACTTTATTTAGGGATATGTAATAATATTTAATATTTTTAAAGTCTTAAAATTGTATTTTACACAGGATTTTGGTGCACCGCTCGGCTTCTTTTAATTCAGCCTTGTCATTGCCAATATTAACTATATTATTAGGATTATGATTATTATTATAGTAATTATTATATAATAACATAGTGCCTCAACTCGTTACTATAACACGTATAGCCCACAATATGTAATTGGAAAAAAAATAAAACAGTTTGGACAACCAATAAACAAAGAAGTACAATTTTACTTTTAATATCATCAAGATTAGATGGCGTAATCGGCAGCCTTTATCCTTTTTGGCCCTACCGGGTTGCTATACTCCGTCAGACCGCTCGTAGCAAGCCAACAGTAACAGACAGTATCCTCACGAACAGGTGAAAGTATTCTTTAGCAACTTTTTGTGAGTATTGCTTCTTCAAAACAATTCAGCGAGTGTATCAAGAAGAAAAGATCAACGTGAGTCCATTAAGGTGTTTTTGACCGTCATTCATCACTACTTTTGCACTTGTTTAGAAGCTAACAAAACCGGCTTAGCTCTGTAGTTAACCTAGCTAACAACTTGCTGCTATGTAATGCTAGCTGGGTTAGGTCTACAGTTAAAATCACATTATATTTATCATCACTACTGACTGCTTTGATAAAACATATGAACTGTACAGTCTGTTGCTTTAACGTTACATAAAGCTTTTGGCCGAGATTTGGTAATGTTTTTTTGAAAGAGGTTGCGACAAGAAGCTAACTACAGTTATCCTGACTGTATTGTTATTTATTTCCTTTTTGTCATCAGTTAAGTTTTTCTCTTCGCAATGGCATCATCTGCAATGATCACCGTCCCCACCACCGCCTCCCGCTTCGCACTGCTCCAGATAGACTCGGATTCGGACTCCGACGCATCCGATGCGGGGAAGAACACTGCCAAAGGCGGACGGGACTCCTCCGGGAAGCCCCGACAAGGCAAGGCAGGAGCAGCCGGTGCTAAAGCGGGTCAGTGCAACGACAAGAAAAAAGACAAGAAGAAGAAGAAGAGGGAGCAGCAGCAGACTGAGGCGAATGAGGTGAGTAACAGGAGCATTTCTCGACCCTCTGCTTCATGTGTCTGCGTAGTTAGGCTGCATACATGGCTTCCGTGATGTGGCAGACATGAATAGTGATTGTGCGTCTTTCACTTCACCTAAACTGAAACTGCAGGTGGTGGTGCCAGGTACACTCCAGCAAACACAGATCGCCTTCTTTGTTTTGTTTTGCTCTCAGCCACTTGCAGCAAATGTTGGCACTCATTCAAATTCAGCATGTAACCAGCTTTATTACATCAGGGATTTCTATTGGTTGCCAAGACGCATCACTAAAATGTCTTAAACATTGTTTACTAAGTTAAAGCAACACCCATATTTGTTTATGGTAATAAACAGAGAAAACAAACCAAGTATTTGTATCCAAGGATGTGTGTATATCTTTGGTGAGTCATATAATCAAATAGGCCCTCAGCAATGCAAGGGAATTTTACTTGCATATTACTCATAACAAGTAAACTCATTGTGCTTTAAATGTAAAGCTGATCATTTATAAGTCAATTGATCTGTCATCAGGAAAAAACCCGATACAATGGGCATAATAAACATGTCATTTTTAAGCAGAAATGTAAAATATTCTGGTTTGAGCTTCACAAATTTTAGGATTTGTCGCTATTTTTGTTTTATATCATTGTAAATTAAGTATCTTTGAGTTTTGGACTGTAAGTCTGAGAAAAAAATTACACTTGAGGAGATCATCTTAGATCATCTGGGAGCATTTAAAGAGAAATTAATGGTTGGGGGAGTCGACAATGAAAATAAATGTAAGTTGCAGCCCTGTTAAAAGCATGCTCAAAGACCCACTAACCTACCCAAAGACGGTAAGGAATCCACATCCGCACCACAGTGAAAGTGAAAGTTGACACGGTTGTGGCAGATCTCAGGTCATCTGTTAGTTTGTTTGTTCCAGAGAATAGGACAAAAGAAACAAAAAGGAGCCTCGTCCTGATGTAGATCTTAGTCTGGGTACAGTTACCAAAGCACCACCAGAGAGGTCTGACTGGATCACCATCAGTGAGCAGGAAGCCATAATCAGGCTCTAATCGTTTTCAGACTCGGAACAGCAACTGTTGGTGCACACACATGCTTCTATAGCTAACAGTAGAGCACAGGAAACATTCATTACAGTAGCAATAATGATTGTATCAAGTCTGGATTAATTGTATCTCTCTTACTATCAGCTACGTAATCTGGCCTTCAAGAAGATTCCTCAGAAGTCTTGTGCCCCGCCTCCCTGCATGACACTGTCAGGAATAGCCGGTGAACTTCTCAGTCCTGCATCAAGAGACCACAATATACCGTCAGAGGGCTGGCAGCAGTGGAAGCAGAGGGATGAGCAGGTAAGAGAACAACTGCATAACAAATGTGTGATCCATTCTGTAGATAATGTTCTCTTAATAATTGATGTGCCATTCAGGAAGCCCCATTACAACCCCGATTCCAAAGAAGTTGGGACGCTGTTAAAACACTAATAAAACGGAATGTGATCACTTGCAAATCCTTTTTGTCATATACATAAAATATGCAAAAAGTACAAAGACAATATATTTAATGTTTTACCACATCAACTTAATAGATTTTTGTGAACATATGCTTATTCTGAATCTGATGTCAGAAACAATGACTAGGAAAGTTGTAGAATGCTCAAAAAATACCAGTTTGAAACATTCAACAGGTAAACGGGTTAATTGGTAACAGCTCATAGTGTCATGATTGGGAATGAAAGGGGGCGTCCTTAAAAAGCTCATTCATTCAAAGCAAGAATGGAGCAAGGTTCACCACGTTGTGAAGCACATGACTATAAAGGATAGTCCTACATGTGCTCAGGAGCACTTCGTAAAGCTGTTGTCCCTAAACACAGTTTTGTTTGCAAATGATTGAATTCCGTTGTTCAGCTGTTACAGTCGGGCTGTTCAGAGGTCAGCAGTAGAATGCTGCATTTCCCTGATATAACTGCATTTCTCTTCATGTCTGACCTTATGGTTTGTATCAACTGTGTGTGTTGTGTTTGTGCTCTTTCTCATCTGTTTTCCTCTTTACTCTCTAGATAACCACTGAGCTATATGAGGCCGACTTGGAAAAGGCCTTGATTCTAAGTAAATTGGAGTATGAACAACAGAAACAGGTACAGGGGCACCACGCACTTATACTGTACGTCTTTTGAAATGCAAATTTCAGGGAGGGCTACAGTTGGTAACAGGATGGAGGAAATGAACAAATAATTGACCAATGATGCTAGAGAACCCCGGGGGCCTTAAACAAAGAAGCAAAGTAATATCTTTGTTTGGTACTATGTGGAATCCATTCCCGTGATGGACAATATGTGACACATATGAACTGAGAGGAGGAGAGACCTTTAACTTAATTTCAAAAAGTGTGCAGATACCCTGATCAGAGATTTGAGCAAGTTCAGTTTTACATGACTCTTAATTTTGTGAAATGTGTTTCCATGTTTAAAATGGCAAAGTAATGAAAAACGAATGACATTGACCCTCACCAGGTCCCCTTACAAGTTTTACAAAACAACCTACATTAGGTCGCACCACTGTCAATACATTTACAGGAGTGATGTAATACCAGAGAACTTCTCTCTCTCTTGTTGACTATGGTGTTAACATGGTGACGTTAATTTAAAAGTTTTTATGTCCACATCAGATGATCCATAGAAATAATAATCCTTTGTACACAGCGGCCAAGAGTAAAAAAAACCTGCAAGTCACACACTTTTCACCCAACATGGATATGAACGCATTCCCCTTGAAGCTGAAAGTCAGCACTTTAATGTCATACTCGGTGTTGGATTTGTAATCCAGTGAGGATAGAGTCTAAAAATGAGAAACACATCACTGTCCTAACATTGTCAAACTTAAGTTAAGAACCTTAATTATAAAAATGAATGATCTGCTTTCACTCAGCACCACAACACAAACATGTCCTCGCCAAAGTCACGAGGAAAGGAGGGCGCAGGGAAAAAGGACAAAAAGAAAAACCAGCAGGCAAAAGACAAAAAGACAGTTTCACTGCAGGACTTCCAGGCTGAAGGCAGTGCAGGTGAGAGAAACTTATTGATCTGTTTCCAAAGTGATTAAACTGGGATCTTTTGTGCTGCAGTCTATAGCTCAACAGGCTCCCAGAATAATATTCATGACATTGTTTCATCTCTTTGCAGAACATTTGAGTAGGAAACAAGAGAAAGAGGTGAGCATCTTTTTTCTTTCATAACCCAAACTGTAAATCTGAACTGTTGTCAAATCGATGGAACACATTTGATGGAGAAGTATTGATCCCTAATGTATATTGTATATAGAACAAATATTTAAATGATCTGTAAATAATATGCTCAGGGTTTTTGGGGGTGCTAAATGTCATATATGATGTGGCAACACTGACCACTCTGACCTCATTCCCACCCAGGACGCCAGAGCGGCTAACCTCGCGTTGGGAGTCGGCCAGGAGGAGCGTTTTTTTAATAAGCTGGAGGATGACGTTAGTCGGATCATCCAACAGGAGAAGAGACGTGAGCAGTACGCCAACAACCACGGACACGAAGTCAACACCTCCACAGAGCACGAACCGGTGAGTAGACCGATTGAAATACACATACATGAACAAACTATTTGTCCAGCAGTCTGCTATACCTGAAGGTATTAAGAGGACCTGAACAAATCTTGCACGTACTGTTGAATTTTATGTTATTCTTTTGTATAAAGCAGTTAGCAGTTAGTTTTTTTTCATCTGACACATCAGAAAGAACAGATCAGTATACACATGTTCGATACATGTTGAAAGTATACAGACGAAGGTGAATTAGTTTTTCTTTCCTTTTTTTTTTGTTTAATTTCTTAGGCCAATTTCAGATTTACTTTTTATCAAGTTGTTAAAGTTCACATCCCCAATCTTATCAGTCGTCGTCTTTCTAGTATGCAAGAAACTTTCTGAGAAAAAACAGCAGCATATTTGAGATTTAGGAGAAGACCAACCATTTTTTGTAATGTGAATATTTGGCCTTTTTTTTTTTGCTACATTTTGTTCAATTATTATAAATTTGCCCTGACTCCCTCTTGTCTTCCTGTCCTTCCTGTTAGGACCCCCGAGCAGAGCAGCTGAAGTACGAATTGGAGAAGAAAGACCAAGAAATCGACAAGCTAAAGAAGACCATCTCACAGTGGGAGGTCAGCAGTCATAAGCAGTTACTTCTATTCTATAATTTCACTGGAAAATTCTAATATCACACTGATCTGTCGGAAATGTGCCGAGAAATATCTATTATATATAGCCTGTTATATACAAATATACCTATATATTTATAGACTCATTTCTTTTAGCAAGAAGTTATAGAGTAGAGTGTCCATGACTTACAGCAATTATGACCATATTTAAAGTAAAACTAATAAATCTTTAATCTGTTGTCAGAGCATCAGGGCAGGCCTTTTCCTATTGACTGTAGCCCTTTTAAACTGACAAACCAAAAGCTTGAGCTGTGTGTTAAAGTGACAGAAAATGAGAATATAGGAGTGTTGAAGAAAGGGATGGGATGAAGTGTGCAGACTGACTATTGACAGCTTCATACAAATTTCCCCTAAAATTTACTGTCCAACACTGTTTCTCTGTGGACTCCAAGAGGCCAGTTTCTCAGAATAAAAAAAAATACATCATTGACATAAACAAAGATGGGCGACATGTCTCCACTTCCTCCCACTGTACAAAAATGAAGCCAGAATTTCCCAGATACGAGCGCTGCCATCTTCTGCTGGTGATGTCATTTGGAGCCAGAGTCTGTGCAGTAGTGATTGGTCTGTGGAGCCGCGGTACCAGGGTCAGCCTATACACCCAGCCGAGTCGACCGCAAGCAGAGGTCATCTGTCGGTCACAACGTTTCAACCCCCTTTTTATAGCATAAGCAAATAGCATAGCAAATAACTAATTAAAACCAAATTGATCAGAAAAATAAACACTTGAACATACATCAGCCGGATAAGAACTACCTAAAATGACAGAAACCATTTTTGGGAAAAATTTATTTGACGTGTACTTTGAGTTTTTAGTATATAACAATAACATTGAGGTGTGCGATTTATGAGCTATACTGCAGCCCACCACCAGGGGGCGATCAAGATGTTTTGGCTTCACTTTGGAGAGCTCGCATGTTGTCCATCATTATATACAGTCAATGATCAACATTTCTTAAACCTCAACTGCAGCACAAATTCACTTCTCGCCTTTCTGTTGTGGTGGCAAATATAAATTCTTTAAAAACAACAAAAAGAAAAATTCTTTTTGCTTCTCCACTCTGCAGGGGAAGTACAAAGAGGTGAAAGCAAGAAATTCCCAGCTGCTTAAGATGCTCCAACAGGGAGAGAGTGAGTTGACCGTCCTTCCTTTTCCTTCTTTTCTTTCCTAATGAAGATTTAATATGATGTCTGTCTGATGCCTCTCACCTCTCTCCTTCAGTGAAAGATAAAGCAGAAATCCTTCTACAGGTAGAAGAGCTACTACATATAAAAGAAGAACTTTCATCACAGGTGAGTTAGTGAGGTTAACATAGAGAGAGAGGAACATGGGTGTGTGAAATATTTGTACTTTTATGTGCATTTGAGTAATTCCTTTTTTTTATTTAGGTAACATTACTACATGGTGCCCTTGAACAAGAAAGGTCTAAAGTCAAAGGTCTGCAGACTGAACAACCAAAACATCAGGTGAGAGTTCAAATAAAGACTCACTTTCTCACTCATTTACTTCAGATTAGTGTGCAGTGATGTCACCATCACAAGGAACATCTGGATTCAGGTGTTTGTGTCGTTCAGACCTCAGAGTTGAGGTTTAGAGAGACGACATTCTGTCCTACTTTATTCTGTGAGAAGCCGTGAACCATCGCATGTGAGTCTGCCTGTGTATTAGCTGATGTTCGTGTGTGCATGCATGTTCCTTCTTTCCCTGTTTGTAAAGCAGAGAAACGGCAGTCAGTAGGTCAGGTGAAGTGACAAACGTTGCAGTTTAACATCCTCAGCACAGAAGTACAGTAATAAAAGAGTATAATTTTGTTTATTATGACACCCGGTATAGAATTTAAATGATTTAAGTTTTTAATAATGCCAAATGGAATGTCATTGTCTATTTTCAGGGGGTTTTTTTCCACATTATTTTTTATTGACCTTTGATTTGAATGAGGTCACAACAATACTTTCTTGTACTTATGAATAACCGTGTGCTCTGCTGACTTTTCTAATTGGCAGGGAAGCAAGAAAGGGAAGAAAGGCTCGGAGACGGATCTATGAAGGTTTCAAAAGGAAATGACATGAATGAATGAACAAATGAAGAAAAACTCATCACAATCAGGGTTCCCTTTCTTTATATTTTTAGGTCGGACTTCATGTCAGCATATAATGCATGTCCCCATAATTACACAAACACATATATGGAATACACTCCAAACATAGCAGGATGTGTTACACAGCTGAACAAGAGTTCCTGAAGTTGTTTAGTTTAAAATTCGTGTTGAAATGGTTGCTTGGCACACAGTGCTGCCCTCTGCAGGCACAAGCGTGCCACTGTATCTATAGTGCTGTTGCAGGTTGTGTGCCTCATACGTCTGTGGGTTTTGATGCCAAAATGACAGATGCGAGATTTATGGTTTTCTTTTTTTCCCCTCACTGTTAAGTAAATGAATAAAATACTTTTTCAGTGAAAAATCGTCTTTTTTGGGGGGTTTGTTGTCATGTCAAGGTTTTGAGGAGCAGCTGTGATCTGAGTCTGAAATGCAAAATGCAACTGTTATTATTGTTGGTTTTATTGTTATATAATGATAACAAATAGATTTAAAAATCCAGCAGTGAAAGAAAGAAAATAAAAAAAACTCAATCAGAATAAGCTCTGTGATGAAAGAACACATTCCCCGTTTATGTAAGAACTATAATGAAGGTGTAGTTTTGAGCCTAAACGCAGAGAGCGTGGTTATAATATTTGACTGTTGGACCTATGTTGCAGCCACTTTGGAGACATTTGAATAATATTCCCCTTTTTTTTAGGCTGTGAAAGAAAGATGTCGTCTTAAATTTCTTTAAAATTAACATTTTCTTAGAACTGCCGGTTATTATGATTTGTGGTGTACTATACCTTTAAGTTGACTCCGGTTACGTAACTATTAGGCATGAAATAAATTTTGCCTAATCGGACTGCTCGCAGTGGCACCCATGTAAAGAACTGTACATTATAAAAGTAAGTAATATATTTAAAAAGGTGCTGCATTTGTATCTAAACGACCCTGCGCAGTCGGGTCAGAGCTGGCGCGCATCCACGCAACTTTCTGCAGAGTCATCGGGACAGACACGCACCTCCACCCCCGGGACTGTGCGCTCCTCTCCAGGTCCGCTCATCTCCATCGTCAGCCCGGACAGGAACGAGATGTCAGGCGCGGTGAAAGATGATCCGAGAGCACCGACTGTTCGTCAGCGGTCTGAAGCGATCCACGTCGCCGTCAGAAGTCCCACCGAGAGCGAAGACTTCACCGTCAGACAGGTCAGGAGAACAAACGCACACACTGGGCTGACTCATGTGCTTGTGCGTAAAAGTGGCTTGATTGACGCTTAAGCTGTAGCCGAACGTATGTAAAACAATGACAAAGGTGTGTGTGTGTGTGTGTGTGTGCGCGCGCGCGTGTGCTTGTGTGTGTACACAGATGAAATGGGGGGTAGCCGAGCGCCTGGGAGTCCCGGCAGAGCGGCTGGTGCTGATCCATTCCGGCCGGGTCCTCAAAGAGTCAGAACTCTTGAGTCACCTTAAAAGACAAGATGACTCAGTCAGCCTCTGCGTGATCCAAAGGTATACGGGAATGACCTTTAGCAAAAGAGGCAAACAGTGAGGAGAAATTAGAGCCTGAACATGTACATGAGTGAAATCAGGAGCAGGTTTTAGGATTCTTGAGGTCAACCTTCTGTATGTTTCTATGTCAAACAGCCAGAAATCAAAATTCTGTTACACGCTTCAATTGGTCATCAAATTCAAACAGATTAAAGTACGAGACTTAATGCATAACAGAGAGGACCAACATGTCCTCCATCTCACTGTGGATGAAATCATTAATGCGTATTCTTAGTGAGGAAACAATTTCTCAGTTAATTAAAATGCTGAGTAAGTCTCTGCTCTTCTGTATTTCTCTACCACAGTGGACCCTTGCAGTCTGGGTGCTGTCCATCTGTCCACTTACTCCTGTGTAGGATCTACATTATATCATGTTTAGGCCTATATAATTATCGCTTATCCTGTTTGTAAAGAACATCTATGATGCTTGAAATTACAGCCTATAAGTTACAAATGTGAATATTACAGGGTTCCAGTTAAATACTTCCTAGGAACCTACACACAGGAAAAAGTAGGGATAATTGATGTGCTAGGGAACCTACAACTAAATTACGTTGTAAGTCCAGTACATATTGAATAAGTAACTAGAGGGTAAAGGCAGGCCATTATAGCCTCCATACTCTGTAACCATACTGTAATTTGGGTTTAATAGTGATTAAACAGGACAGCTTTAACCTGATATTGTCAACTTGTTGTGCATTTTACATCAGTCAACACAGTCGAGTGGGCAGTCTGGACCCAGGCAAGGACAACTTTATTAAACATATTGTTTTTGTGCTGTTTTCAGTGTCCAACAGGGTTAGGGAATTATTTTATAATTATTATTATTATATGAGAAATAAACTCCAGCATGCAAAAGAATAGTCTTCCCGACAGACTTTCACGAGAGCTTCATCAGGTAAAATGAAACACTGCTAAATATACAGTACATCCCTGATTCCAACAAAACAAAAGCAAAACATGAATAAAACAGAATGTGTGTGTACTATTATTTAATATCCTGGCACATGTTGTAAGCATGGACCCACCTGTTATGGCATACAATAACAAATGGAAATGAAAAATGAATGGATGCACAGTAATCAGCATCACTATGAGATTCCTAAATACTGTTAAACACAGTTTTAACCACATTACTGGAACAAGATTTAGATTCAGTCCATCCTTGTCAGGCCTCCGCCTTCGTCTGCTGCGCCCGCCAGTGATCCGGCTCCAGAAATGGTCCAATCAGAGCTCACAGTCCTCCTCAATTCTGACCGTGATAACCTCCCATCTTCCACCTCGCACCGCTGCCTGGGTAAGAACTGCAGAACACAGGAACTCACCTCACCTCCACTTGTCGTCAGCCTTTTTTCACATCTCACTTGCATTTCATATTCCAGTCACAGTAGCTTTCCGTCTTTGTTTTTTCTATCCTGCTCTGATCTTATTTCCACAGTGGAAGGTCTGGACAATCATCATGGCCTAATAAACAGCGATCCTGGCTTCTTCCCTGCACTCCAGCACCAGATGGAGAGCCGGCTGCTGGCTGACACGGGGATGATGCATTGTGTCGCGGGCAGCCCGTTCCTGCAGAGCACCCTCTCCACCTCCAGCCCTCAACTAACCAGACAGCACATTTTGTCTAATCCCCAAATTCAGCGGCTCCTGCAGACAAACCCACAGGTGGAAGATATGCTTAACAACACAAATGTCATCACACAGGTGGGAATAAAAAGAGTTGTGTGAGTGTGAAATTAAGGTACAGATTTTGTCAGAGTTGTGAGCATCTGGTCAAAGCCCTGACACTTACAGCATGTGCCGCCATTATAAAAATCACTACTTTAGTCACTTTAATAAGATGTTATATAATAGAAGGGTACATGGTGGAATAAAAATTTACTAAAAATATGTTATTTCAAGAGGTCTTTTAAAATGTGTGCTAGGATTAAGAGATTATGATAAGTGTGTGATATGAATCAGTTAAAAGGAGAGAAAACATATTTAATTTCACTGTGACGTGAACATGATTGTTACTTCCTTGACTCATTCATCCCACCCGTATGCTTAGTATCTCCTTGTTCTTGCTTCCCTTTCCAGGTACTGGAGCTCATCAGAAACCCTGACATGTTAGAGAAAGAGATACATAATGAAGGCAGAGCATTAGACAATTTGCAGCCAGAGCAGGACAACCCTGAGACCGTCGCTGTTGATTCTGATGGCCTTCAGACGACCGAGACAAAAAGGCTCAAATCCTCACAGGTACAGATTTGGGATAATGTCTTGCTGACTGATCTGTCCAGATAAAGTCAATCTAATCTTTTCAGTCGCTTGGTTGTGGTGGCTCTCCTCTCTTTCAGATCCAGACAGAAGTTCCCCAAGTGGTGACTACATCATCGGGGAATCAACAGCCAGCTGAAAGAGAGAGCGAGCAGACTCCGCCCCTCTCCAGTCACTCCACAGAACCTCTCGGAGCACTGACCATGAGGCCCAGACCTGATCCAAAACCCCAGAGCACTGTTACTGCAGGCACGAACTTACAAATCCTGTTTACTACAATAGAACAAAAAGTAGAAATTCGTGCCCATAAGTGTGTGCCATGGGATAGTGAGGTAATTAAATGTGGCAAACCTGCAATCATGCAGACGTTCGCTAACTCAGTTTTTGTCCTCTGATATATTTCAAGATATTTCTATGGTCTTCATAGTCGCTCCCCTTACCACCCTAAACAACCCAAGAAAAGAGTTCATCAGTTTGAACTAAACTATACCTATATATGTTTCTCTTTTCTTTATCTGTATTTGTTGTCTTTTTCCTCAGGCATGCAGTCACTGCTAGAGGAGATCACGGCCACTCCAGGACTTATGGAGAGCCTGCTGTCTGGGCCGTACGTCAGTAGTCTCCTGAACTGCCTCAGCCAGAACCCTGACCTGGCATCACAGGTGATGCACACACAGTGGTGGAGGAAGTATTCACCTTTTTACTTAAGTAAAAGTGCTCATACCCCGCTGTAAAAAATACTCTGTTACAAGTAAAAGTCTTGCATTGAATATGTTGTTTAAATAGATGTGTGTTTTCCTCGGCTAAGCTCGGTTTAGTTAGCTAGCCTCTCATCCGTTAGTAGACGCCCGCTGTCTTCTGCGCTGTGATATGGAAAGAAAAAAAGTTCCTACATGAAACAGGATCAGCCGGTTGTAATCTACAACCGCACCACTAGATGCCAGTAAAGCCTCCACACATCAAGACAGTTGCTGATTCTTTTTTGTGATAGTTGACCACTTGACCATTCATTTAAGCTCACTCTCTATTTACTGTTTGGTGCTTTAATTTGTTTTTACACTGCCTCATATTTTAAAAGTAATAATTAATTTGTACAATACAATAAGTACAATATTTCTCTAAATGGGAAAACTTAAGTAAAATACTGATACTTCAAATTTGTACGTTGGATGGAGCAACACATAAACATGCATGACAAGCATCAGATCGCTCACTTGACAACTGCATCCACTTCTTCCAAACCATATAGTCAGTCGGGTGTTTATAAACATCTAAATGGCTGTCTGCAGTTCACAGATGTGGAATCAGGCTACAATCCACCTCAACCCCACTTCTTGTTAACATATCCACATAATCTCTCATACAAATCCCGCAGACTCAGACTGCTCTTACAGCCTGACGGCTCTCATTCTCATTCTGTTTCAGATGCTGCTGAGCCGCCCTTTGTTCTCAGGAAATCCTCAGCTGCAGCAGCAGATCAGACAGGAGATCCCTCGCTTCCTGCAGCAGGTCAGCTTACTCTCCTCACTATTTAACACGCTCACGTTTTGCAACTACATAGCAGTATTATGTGTATAATACATTCATCATTCTGGAAACGGGTCTCTGAACAGTCTCCTCTCAAACGTCAGTGCTTATTGTGTATGATTAACATCTTCATTCTTAATGGTGAATGATAAATATGTAGATGCAGAGTCCAGAGGTGCTGTCAGCCATGTTGAACCCCAGAGCCATGGAGGCTCTGCTGCAGATCCAACAGGCCCTACACATTCTGGCTGCAGAGGCCCCTGTACTGATACCCACGTGAGTATAAACACAGTTAACTACGCCTCAACCTGAAGATTACCAACACGATGCTCTAGTCTCTGGGTAGAAGCAGTAGTTTTATGAACAGTGCCTTAAAGAAATCGTTAAATGTTTCACGAGTTACCACCACATGTCTGTCTTGCAGGGCTGGATTCGGAAACATCGGAGATGACGCTGCCTCTGAGCTAGGATCTGACTCTGTTCTTAACCGCCAATCAGGAAGTGGTCCTGGGGCTGCCGCGGTGACAGAGCAGCAGCAGCAGCAGCAGTTTGTACAACAGATGCTACAAGCACTGGCTAACAGCAATTATGGGGTATCTCAGTGTTTCCTTATAAACATGTTGTCTGCTTCTTTGATTGAGTGGAACCTGTCCTGAATTTGAAGTATCACCAGTCAATAACATTTTTGGGCCAAAAGCTGAATAGAAACTTGTCTTTATGTTGCCTCTTCTTATTATCACAAAGCAAATATATGATAGCCCCCTAATATTTAACATGCTCACTGTACAAAGCATAAAACATTCCACAGTACAACAGGTGGAGATTAACTGCACCCAGTCTCATAACCCTGCTTGTACTGACAGCTAGTGGTGACAACATGCTTTTTCTGCAATCCATGCAGCAGTGCTGAGTGTGGCACTATAGTACCAGGCTACACCACATCTGGCCACATCCAGCCGAGATGTGTGGCGTGGTCAGAGGTTCCACAAATGTATACCTTTCAAAACAAACTAGAAGACAGTGCAGCTGGGTTTTGTGTCCTTCCTTTTAGGATTTCTTTGTCACATAACTAGAACAGGAGTCAGTGTCGCTAACACATGTATTTGCAAGAAAATACAGAAACGGTGTGAACACAGTGCATGACCTCCAGAAATTTGATTCATCTGTTTGCTTCATTTTTCTTCTCTTTATTTAAAAAGAGTAAAGGATAGATTAAGAGAGACACATGTGACACCCGGTTGTGTCAGATAGTATGGCACGATTTCACTCCCAGAGGCACAAGATCTGTTTTGCTGGTTCTTTTTGATGATGCTATTATAAGTAAGACTTTAATGAACTCTCCTGTCATGTCCTGTTAGGTCCATGGTGAGGAGTTCCAGGAAGAGCTGGAGCAGCTGAGCTCAATGGGCTTCAGAGACAGACAGGCAAACCTTCAGGCCCTCATCAGCACAGGAGGAGACCTCACCACTGCTGTACAACATCTGCTCAGTCTCTGACACACACACACGCACAGATGATGATCTGTGCACATGTACGTACACAAGTGAACGCACATGTACTGACATTTACATATTAGCAAGTACGCTCAAACATAATAATAATAATAAATTTGTGATTATCAACGATTACAAAGTGCTTTCCAACATATGAACGTAAGACACAAACAAGCTCTATTTTGCTGTACTTTATTCCTTAACTTGCCATATTAACCTCTGTCTGCAGCAGCAAATTCTCTCCAGTCCTGGAATAACAGTCACTCTTACATTAGTATAATTTTCCTCGTTATTGGGTGTTGAATACTGCACAGACCCTTCAGCTTGTACCCCTTCAGATTATAAAGTTTGTCTCCAGAGTTGGACTCGGCTCCAATCGATGCATTGAAAATAGAGATGTTGACTTTGTGTAAAGCCAGAAACGTGCTTGAATGTCAACGTTTACCTTGAGGCCATGCAGACAAAGAAACTGTGATTTGCACAGTTAATCTTCTTCACACACCTTCCCATGAGGTAAATTATATCAGGCGTGAAACAATGGATCTGAATCCAAAACTGAGAAAAAAGGATTTTAGCTGGGGACCTTCAAAAACAACCTATGCTGATCATTAACTTTACATTGTGCCTAATTATCTTTCACCGCACTGACTAGTAATACCTGGGATTTTCTTTGCTGTTGTTGTTTTTTCACCGTGCCACTAAACAACTGACTGAGCAACATACTGTCAATCATATAACTGACTCGAGAATCTGATGTCATCAGTAAAAACTATAGAATACTATTCTGTTATTTACTTTTTTTATGTCAGTTAACTTAATTCTAAAGTACATCAAATATGTGTTGATGCACTGTTTGTCATTTTTACATGAAGTGACATTTACATGATTATTGATTTACGTCCTGCTTGTACAGCATGTCATAATCACGCCAGGCCTCTGTGGTCATTCAATGTTAGCAGCTGTTCTACAATAGAGTGAACCGTAAAAGTTTTTATAGCTCCTCCTAATTATTATTTTCATTATCACTTAGTCTGATGATTGTTTTTGTTTTGTAATTAATATATTAATCAGTTTACAAAATGTCAGAAGATAGGGGAAAATATATATTCCATCTTAGACCAAGGAGACCTCTTCAAGATGCTTGTTTTGTTCAACTAATAGTCCAAAAATGTAAACTTAACAGAGAAAAGTAGCAAATCCTTGTGTTTGAGAAGCTGAAATGATTGTACTCAGAGTTGGTGTAGTGATCACAAGCATCACCTGACAGTCTCAATAAAGACACAATTCAAACACAAACTGGTCTTCCATCTCTGATTGATTAAAACTGTAACTATTACTAACAATCCACCACCCATTTTACTGAATTTATTCATCATTACTCATCATCAATATCAGTTATTAGTGACTCAAATCAGTTTTTAAGGAGGTGTTTTGCCATTTTATTCTCTGTACTACTTATAGCTACTCAACTATGAACACTAGAGGGCAGTTACACTTCACCTCTTCTGTAATATTGATTTGATTTTTATTTTTATTATTGTGTCATGCACAAACAATGTGCCCAGCCCAAACAGCCTTACAAGACACCATTATTAGAAAAACTGACCAGAAACCAGAGTAGCAACATAAATTACAAGTAATACTAAACAAACAAACCATCCTATTCAGCTATTTTGGTTTGTGTTATGCAGGCATGAGTCTGTGACTGATCTCATATGGATTCTTATTATTCACATATTATTTACCTTCAGTGTCAGTCTGAAATCTGTCTGCACGTTAAAAACAAAACATGGCATAACTGGCAAAAATCCTGTCATTTATTTATATAATCTAACAACCAACTAAACAAACAAGCACAAAGTAATATTTAAAGATGAGGTTCACACACCTATTAAGCATCATAGGTTGTGTGTGTGTGTGTGTGTGTGTGTGTGTGGTGCTCCATTCCTGCATGTGTCCTCGCTCGTCAGAGGCCGAGTGGATTAAACTGACACACAGGACACGTACTTCAACATCACATTTGCGTGTATGTGATCGACTTGACAACCTGTGTGTGTTTGTCTGTTGCTGCCAGACTGAGGGGGTTTTCATCTCTAGCAGTGTGTGTTGCAGAGTGTGTGTGTGTGTGTGCGTGCCCATTTGTCTGGATGTGTGAGATATGAGAGTAGCCAAGGGGTTTTTTTCTGGATTAGAAGCTCCTAAAATATTCGGGTTGAGGTTTGGAGATGAGTCACACCACAGAAACAGCTCTACAGTGCTGAGTGGGCAGAGAGTGTGGGGGCGTCAGGGTCAGGGTCACCTGTGTGTCTTCTGAAGATGCTAGATCAGGAAACAGAGATCACAAAGTCTTGACCTGATCTGACCTTTGGTGTGATAACAACATATTATCAGAGGAGCTAAACCTGCCTCACAAAGTAGCAGGGAGGTTAAATCTAAATCCTTTTAATCGTTTTGCTTACTCACTGTCAAGATTGTATTTTGAAATCCTTTGAGTTTGACAGATCAGATGATGAATATATCAAGGAAGTGGTTAGCTGCTGGAACATATTACATGTGTGTTTCCAGGCCTGGTATTCTACAGTCCTCTAACCCAAATTTAACCAAAAATGTTATACATCTAAAGCTTAACACTCATAACTCAGATGCATTTATTTCAACTAGTCACCTTGATATTTAATAGACAAAATGAAAGAAAATAAATGGAATATTGATGTAATTTCTGCTGCTGGTTGCAAACTTAGTTCCAAATGTCATGGAAACAAGCAAACTTTTAATTATTAAGTTAAAGGAAAATAAAATATTAACAGGATTATAAAACTTGAGGTATAAAATATTCAGCCACAACCATCATCAGTTCTTCTTTATTTCATATTCCTATGCTGATGCAACTATGCATCAACCAATACAGTGACTACAAACCAGTAAAGACAAATTGAATGTTGTACATCTGTTATAGACATGTAACAAAACGCATAAAAACTGGTCTAATCAGTTAAGTCCTTCACACATTTTTGGCATGGTCAGGTTCACTTTTAGCTGAAAACTTTTTTAAAAAAAAAAGCTTTTGGCAGTTGTTCTCAAGGCATTTGTCCATCATAACTTGCTATTTGTGCAAATAGAGTAAAAAAACATGATTTTAATCAAAATCTAAATAATTGTGAAATGTTTCGACTTCACGGTGCAAACTTTTATGATACTGCACATCCTCTTCATAAGTTCAAAAATAACTAATATCCACACTATCTTTAACTGCTCGTGAACATTTTTTTTTGTTGCAAACTATTGGAGGTTCAGATCTCAGAGGAGCATTTTTGGTCCCAATATAAACCTTTGCAATATCAAATACTCTGCTGCGGATATTAGGATAGTATGTAGACTGTGTTTGTCTGTACTGAAGTGCTAGAGAGCAGATCAAATCAAAACTACTGCACGATTGTCTCTGTGGTCTCTGGGGCAGCTTAATCAATGCTTTACTTATCAATTTCACCAAGATAGGAACTAGATATGGACTAGCATTTGCATACTAACAATGTTGCCTTGCTTATGTTTACAATGCACAAAATTGATCTGCCCGATAAAGGGAGATTTAATGTTTTATTATTGGCCGATAAATAGAGCCGATAACACAAATTGCTTTCATTGATTTAACAAGAATAGCATATACACACTTAAAGATGGTTTGTGATTCGCCAGTAAACAGAGAAGTCACGCTCATGACGTCACACTGCTGCACCTGAGTAGAGCCACGCAGTCTAGTGTGGACATGTTTTACAGTTTTAGAGGAAGACAACAATTGTAATTTGTAATACATGTTCCACGAGGGATCAGAGAGAGATCACAACAAATCTTATTAGAGCTCTGGAAGTAAAAATTCATCTGATATTTCAGTCTGGACCAGAGTGGTGGAACAACCAACCAAGCATCCCTACAACCGTGCCGTGTGCCGCAGCACGACCTCTGTTTGGATTTGCTACGGTGGTTAAGGTACTGGTGACAACTTGAGGCTGATGAAGTGCTTCTCAACCTCCATGGCCATATCAGGAATGTTCCTCCTGATGTCCAGTGGCAACACGTTCTCCTCATCTGACGGAGGCTCTAAAACGTCAAACTGGGAACGCAGTAGGTCTGCTTTCATGTAATGTCCCCTCCGAGCCATCATCCTCTGCTGAAGGAGATCGTAGTCACCGTGTAGGAAGAGAAAAAAGACATCAGGACAGGTGGGGGGTAGGGTATTCTGGTCTGGACAGAAAGAGGAAGCGAGGGCTTTGGAGCCATAGAGCAGGATCTGTCTGTACAGCCGCTTCAGGGCGGAGCATGCCACAAGAGCATCAGAGCCTGAACACCTTTCACTGGGACAGGAAAACACACACAAGACCACAATTAATGAGGAGTGAATTGGTAAAACCTGCTGAGCTGTACACTAGCAAGAAAAATTGGGTTTTTTTTAAATAGTGGAGAAAGAAACTAAACAAACTTAAAGTGATGTCTTTGAGTGATGATAAAAGAAGGGATTCGAGGATGAGCGGACAGAGTAAAATAAGGGTGAGTGAGCGTGTAAGAGTTAAGGAAAGGAAGTCTTTGATGCCACCGCAGACGATTTTAACAAAGAGATGGCATACTTTTCAGTTCTCCTCTTAATCTGTCTTTACTTTCCCAAACTCCCTCTCTCCCTGGTTTTCAGCTCAATTTTCAAAACCATCTTTGATATTTTTGATCTTTTTCAACAATTTCACGCCTGCGTATCCTTACCTCGCTGCTCTGCTCTTCTGCCCCCCCCCTTTCTTTAAACCCATCATCCCCTCCTCCATTTCTATCATTACTAAAGTCTGTTGTTTTGTCAGTGTTGTGTTTGTCAGTTTCAGTGTGCATATGAATGTTTGTTCCTACCTCTCGATGACGTCATGTAGTTTGAGAAGCCAAGGAAATCTATCCTGAAGAGACAACAATGTAACAACTGCTTATTATTTTTGTTACAAAACAGCATGTTGTTAGATTTATTTCATTCTTGTTTACAGCAGCATTTGTCCTTAATAAGAGATGGTTTTAAGCTTGTGCCGCCTTGGCGAGTGTGAGTCAAATATTCACTCTCTTTTAGCTCTGTTTTTGGTCTCTACCAACTCCTAAAGGAAGACACTGAGAGTGATGAGAGTGAAAACAGCGGGGCTGACAATGACCTGAAACGCACTATGAAGCTCTTAAAGCAGAAAGAAGCTGCAAATTCAAGTGAGAATTCTCTGTAGGCTCATCACAGCTCGCGACCCCTTTCATATTGTCATTTCATGCACTGTTATTATAAAAATACTAATTATAGCCACTTTAAAGAAGGAAAATAATTTTCACTATTGCTACTAGAGGTTTATGGATTTACAGAGCAGTTTGGCTGCCCAGGAAAGCAAGAGAGGGCAGGTGAATTTAATCATATACCCTCCTAGTTTCAGCATGCCGTGCATCGCAGAGCATCACAGGACAGATTCAGGGTGAGCTGCAGTGGAGAAGCCAGGCTTCGCCTTCAAACTGAAGGTGGTTTCATAAATTCACCAAAAATATTCTCCTTTCCTCTAAAAGTGCTACATTAAAACATTGAAGTCGCAACAGACAAAAAAAGTAAAACTGCTCGCAGCTGCACTGATCGTACTGCTGCAGAAGCTGCGGAGACGTCTTTACAGAGGATCTGATTATTCCAAGTCAGAACTTCCACTGCCAATTATTTTCTGTTTATTGGACTTTACTCAAAGAGTCTTTTAAAGAACCAATCAGGGAATCAAACAGAGATCAGACAGACAGACATGGCAGCACAAACACATCTTTGATTACACTCAAATCAGAGCTAGAATCCAGCCCCGATTTGGTTACAACTGAACTGGAGTCATGGTGGTTTTTTCCCCTCACTGTTGTGCCTTTAATATGAAGAGCTGAACTTAAATGAAAGGAATCGTATTCTCTCATGTCCTGTTTGGTTATGCCAATCTCAACCTGCCAACTCTAATATCGGCATGAAAGACACATTTTTGCCTGACAGTAATCTCCAATTTGCATTTATCCTTCACTTCATCATACATTCTCAAATTGCCAACGCTGAGTATTTTTAAAATATGCCAAAGCTTTGGACAGCGCACGTCGCAGGGTAATCCTCCCCACTGTCTACAAAGTGGGATGTTATCATCAGCCACCAAACACTGCTACCAGCAAACTGCTGCCAGACTGCATTGCAAGTTCACACACTCAACTTTGGCAGGTAGCCAGTCAATTGTTTGAAGGTCTCCCTTTATTTTTAAAGTCAGCATGGACAGGGAAAAATATACATGCTGCACAAACAGAAAATAAATCCCTCAATTAAACTTTGGTCCCTGCTGCTTTCACTGTCTGCCCTAGTGAAGCTTCTTTGTGGCACTTGTTGAGTTCTCTCTGTGGCTGCAAGTATGAGACAATGATTGACTCATGACAGAGGAAAAATGGCTCACTCTATAAATGACTGACATTCAATGTGAGCTGACAAGGACACACACACACACACACCTGGGCTGACCTGGTCTGTCAGTGGTTCACCATGAGCCATCTTGTCAATGTTCTCCTGCGGGTGGAAGTTATCCCCTTCATGCAGGGGCCAGCCCAGCTGATGAGTGGAAACAAGTGAGTGTCACTGTAAATCCAGCTGTGTGCAGAAACATGTTGGATGTGTGTGTGTGTGTGTGTGTGTGTAGTTATAGGTAAGTTTACCTTTTCTGATAGGAAGGCCCCTAAAGTGCTTCTGTATAACGGGAAAAACAAAATACACACGGAATTAATACAGTATAATTATAATAAAGAAAAAAGAAAATTGAAATGACCATTTGTTGCTGTTTTATAACATTTTAGAGATAAAACAATTAACTGAAAGTTGTTGTACTGTAACCACCTGTGTAATGGGACCTATTTCCCACTGATGTAAACAAATATCTCATTTATTTTTGCTCCGCAGCACTGACGCATCTCTGTCCTCATGTGAAATTTAACAGACATACATATAGCTTACTTTCCACAGCCTGACACTCCCATTATGATGTAGATCATCCTGTCTGTCAATCTTCAGACACATAAAGGCAGCTCCTGTCCTGAACTGAATAAAGGAGAAAGAAACAATCCTTTTTTTACAAATGTTGACATAAACATGGTCAACATGTCGTAACATGTACAGATAATAGCTGTCAGTGCTCATGTGGGCCTAACCTGTCGTTAAAATGAACCGGCCGTCTTTCCGTAGCTGCCGGGATTAATGTGGAAACACCGCACAGGTGTAACCTTTCATAAAAAATAACCTATTAGCATATATTAGCTCTGATACGTAAACATCTTAACAACGGCTGCTGACTAAGTGCATACGACTTTAAATGCTGCTGGTTTCCGGTAAGCAAAACTCAGGAACTCAGAAACCAAAAAAAAGGAACCAATTGATGTCTCGTTTTTAGGTCCCATGACAGCAAAATCCTGTTTGAATAACTTGTGCAATGGCCGCAGGTTGTTTTGCTGAGGTACGTGATGACGCACGAAGCACGTCGGGTGGTCTGCAGTTAAAGGGACAGCTTTTGTTCTGTGACACATTGAGATTACGTCGCAGCTAAAGGGTGTTGATGTAAATAAAAACACAACAAAAAAAACAAAAAAACAGCTCAGTTCAGATGAATTTTGATCAACACTTTATGAAATAATCTGTTATGATCTGATATATTTCTTAAAAATATCATAGGTATAAATAATATTACGCAAATTCACACGTAGGTTATGCGAAATAAATATTTCCTTCCATCTATATATGCATCTGGGAATCTGTATATTTCATCAGCCTGTTAAATAATGGAAGAAGATAGCACATAAAATGAGTGAATGAAGACTTTTTAATTTTTAATTTTTCCAACTTATGAAAGTAATTGTCAAAAGATATATCCTGGACTATAGGCCAAAGCTATAGGCAAATTCAAATTCCACAGGGCAGGTGATTTACGTCTGACACCACACACGTTGGATCAATAATTGTCATGTGAAGGTTCACGCTGAAATTTAGAAAGAGAGGGAAAAAAGTGTGGGGACAGAGAGAGAGAGAGAGAGAGAGAGAGAGAGAGAGAGAGAGAGAGAGAGAGAGAGGAGGGAAGGAGAGGGAAAAAGCCAACCTCCCTCCTGTAGACCCATCAGTGGGCAGGCAAGAGACGGGCGCAATCTCTCCTCCCTCCCGCTCTGTTGCATCCATCTATTCTCTTCTCCATCCATCCATCCACCTCTCCATCCACCCGTTCACTCCTAAGGGCGTCACAAGGGGTGACTATAGACCCAAACGAAAGGCGCATACATGTATGCGTATGTGCGCATGAGCCCTCCGTGTATGCGCGTCTGCTCTGCCCGTGGATCCGCTGACATGAGGAGCTGAAACAGAACCGACAAGGAGGATGAAAATGCTCCGGTTTCGCAGCCCCAGCATTCGCTCCCTGGACCAGGAGGTCCTCTGCACGATCCGGTTACTGGACGACTCCGAGATCTCCTGCAGCATTCAGGTAGACGAGAGCTTCATCCACGTCATGTATTGTCCGCTGTGTTTATTTCAAATATCACGTGGACCCAGCAGATGCATTTCCTTAAATTATATGGGTGGGTTACAAAATATTCTCGATTTACACTGTTAATTATTATTCTGATCGTCATTTTTGCACCACACACACCATTCGAAGGCATTGTTTCTCTAGTTTCCACGCTGCTGTGATTTACTAGAGAGGATGCATGCTCTTTTCCATGGACTGCCTGCATGCAGTGTGTAGTGATGAGATTAAAAAGAGCATAAACACAACAGTGATTCACGCTTGGTCCAAGCAAGATGTGACATGGAGAGAAGTTAGGATGAAGTTTGGTTCATAGCAGATAGAAAGCTGGAGCTCCATGGGTGTGGTGATGATGATGATGATGATGATGATGATGATGATGATGGACAGAGTGGACTGCTGTTTGGGTTATTGATTGCAATTGCATTGATCAGTCATATGATGGTGTGTGTGTACAATCTTGTACTTCAGGAGATCACATGTCAAAATGTGTCACCCACTGAATAAAACAAAGGAGGAAATGTTTGCATATGAACTGCTGTACTAAAATTTATGATTTAGTATACACAGGATAAAAGCAGATTGATAAAGGTGTGACTTTACAAGATCATGACCTGCTGTGTGCGGTGGTTAGCACTTTCGCCTCACAACAAGAAGGTGCCCAGACCAGCTGGGGCCTTTCTGCGCGGAGTTCACATGTTCTCCGGGTGCATACATGGGATTTCTGCAGGCGCTGTGGCTTCCTCCCACAGGTCAACTTCATGCAGGTTAGGAAGTGATGCACAAACCATCTCCTTTAAACTGACATTAAAGGAATGAAACCTGATCATTAAATCAAGTAAATTGATGATAGGCTTTAACTATTCTCATTTGAATTAAAGCTTTTTGGGCTTCCTGAACAAAGGAAAATAGAAGTTTTCCCTGTTTACACAAACAAATCAGATCCTGTGTGGCTCCTCCCTGAGCTGCAGCTGCTGCCAGAGAGGTAAAAGTAAAATGTCCTGGGAATCTGCCAAATTGTGACTCACATTTGCACAAGCGAGTTTAATAGAGGGCAATGCAGAAAAACATGTGCAACGCCACAGTATATAAACACTATTCTATTTTTTTAAATTCTTAAAAGCATTGCACCAAATCTTTCAAAGCAGCAGGTTGTTGACGACCCAGTGAGGTGAACAGAGTCGAGAGATGAGAACCTCATCCTGAGCTGCCTTCAGAAGTTGTCAGCTGTCTCGACTCTGTTGCCTGACCCCGAAAGACCGAAAACACTTGCAGCATGTCAAACTAACTGTCTGGATGGTCTTCTACATGCACCCAATCAATGATTTACAAAACAGCATAAAATGCACTGAGAGAGGAGGAGGAAGAAAGGCAGTGGGAGGTTTGCTCTGTTTCCTTTCATGTCTGCCTGCATTCTTGTGTCTTTGAGAGCACGAAAGTGTGTCAAACTCATTAATGTGTGGCTTCACAGGTCCAAGATGGTGAAAGTGTGTGTGCTTTTACATGTGTCTTTGTACACTATAAGGAAATGGACATTTATATTTCTAGCTGACTGCATTTTCCAGGGCTTTCTTTAATGGCTTTGTGTTCCGGTGCTGAGCTGCTCCTTCCTACATATTTCATGACATCCTGTGCTCCTCATGCTAACAACAGTGCTTCTCCTCTTTCCACTGTACATAGACTTCCATCTCTTACTTTATCTGCTCATTTTTTCTCTCTGCATTGTCACTGTCTGTCAGTACTAAATCATCATAAAAATGGTGCGATAAAAATGTACTCAAATTGTGCTTCTGAGCAAATGCTTCACAACTGAACAGTTTGCTTAAAGTGAGTCTGCAATGCCCTTATATCCTTTAACTTTCCTCTTAGGCATCAGTATTTTGACTTTGCATAAAACATGGGTGCAAACACCCCGCCCCCTTGTGGCACCATGTATGAAACCACATGGATTATCCTGATTAAATGAAGACTTTAAAATTTTAAGCAGTTTTACCTAAAAAAAAAATGAATGAAAAATGATGAATATTTATGACTGGAACACGTCTCATTACTGTGCCATAATAAAGGAAAAGCAGGTTTATTATACCTTTCATCTGACATGGACAAGAAATAGGATGTTAAGAGTAAAATGAGCTAAAATTGAATAAATTTAAAGATATGAATAATTCCTCCCAAATTTAATTAATAAAAGTTTTGAAGGAAATAAGTGTTGGAGCAGACCTCAAGTTTTCTGGGAGTTTATTCCAGGACATTTTTGTATCCATATTTTGAAAGGATTGGGTGAAAGTCTTTGATTTGTATGCAGTCGGTGCTGGTGAAGTGATGTTGTAGTTGTTTAAAACGTTACTGGATATGGAAAGATGAGAGATTCTCTTATTTTCAGAATGCGCGCACAGCGAGGTGCAGATCAGCGTGAGCTTTAATGAAAAGTCCAAAATTAAAACACACCACACCATGCTTTATCCACCAAACATTTTCAGCTCTCTCAACATAATCAGGGTGGTATCTTACAATTAATTGATCTGTCGTGTGATTAATAAATTGCCATAGATAGCAACTGTACAAAACAGCATTATCAACATCCTTTTCTTCAACATACAAGTTAAAAATAGTATTACTCTTAGTTCAAACAATTCTTATTCTTGAGCAATAGCAGCCTTTTATCCTAAAAATGAATATCAGTGGGTGAAAATATTTTCAAACAAATTCTGCATTCTTTTAACCTCAATTTTTAAAGAAGTAATTAAGTTTAAAAAGCACATAAATATTTAACAACTCAGAAATCACAGAACCTAAAAGTACAAATTCAGTAAATGAATGTCCAGAAACATTTAATCAATTTCTTAAACCGGTAATTAGACAAGGTGTCAGGCAGGGTGGTATCAGGCTAGGCATGAAACACAAGACGATCTGACCGGTATATGAATGAGTAACTGATGAGGGTAATGAGATCCAGGTGTGGAGTCAGACGGGGACTCTCAGGTGAGGCAACAGATGGGAGGAAGGTAATTGTAGGGCAGGAGGGAGTGGCAGGATCTGTAATGACAGGGGAGTTAGTGATAAGCCGGGTTAACACGGGGAAAAGGAAATATAAGATATATAAGACCATGATATGTTCATGGTAGTAAAGTCAAGAGGAGGATGAAGAGTTCTTCTGTTAAGAAAATGTGATGGGTGTGTGTGCATATGTTCGTCGATCAGGGACAGCTGGATAAATATATACACATTTAGATGGATGACGGTGCTTTTTTCAGGTTCTGGGTCACAAGTCATGACGACAGCTTACAGCAGAACATAATTATTTTGAAGCTGTTTACTGTGACTCAGTTTGGCAGCAGGTTATAAGGCAGGTAGAGAGGCAGCAGGCTGTGTGTGTGTGTGTGTGTTTTATATGCGTGTCTGCAGCCTGCGGGGTTGAACGTGTGCAGCCTGCTGCACTCATGTTCAGTGGCGATGTTAAGTCCGACCTGCTGCAGGAGAGACACGTCAAGATCAAAACACAGTGGCCTCCTCCTCTTTTCAGCTCCTGTCCCCGCTCTCTTTCTTCTCATCCTCCCATCTGTCCTTCTCCTCGTCTCCTACGAGCTCCCTCCTTGCTCTCTCTTTCACCCCACTTTACTCTCCGCTCCTCTTTCTCCTTCATAATCACTCCTCTGACCACCTTTTATCACTTTCTATTTTTACCTCTCTCATCCATATCGTCCTCCTCCCTCCCCTCTTTCTCTCTCTTTCTCCCCCCTCCTTCTCTGTGACACGTCATGTATAATTAAGGGAGATCACTGTTCTTCATGAGGCCAACATCAGTCAGCTGTCAGTGATGTGCTACGCTACGAGTGTGTGTCCGTGTGCACATACTGTATATGTGTTTGGAGGGGTGGGGTAGTCACGGCTCACTTGCATGAAAGATTTAAAAGTGGCCACTGAGCCAAAGTTCTGCAATTATGGACATTAATTTACCGTACTTGGCAAGAAATGACTGCATGGCACTGAAATAGCTTGCGATAACTTGAACTTTTGAAAGCTTGAAATCTATCCTACTGATTGCTCTGTTTCTATTCTTGTGGGAGACATCTTATCAATACGTCTATTTAAAGATGCATATGGATGCTGGTATTGTTTTTCACTGTGTCTGTCTGTGTGTGTGTGTAGCTGAGGTAGTGACTTTTATTTGTGTGTGAGCGATGCTAGGGCAATGCAATTATTTCGGCTGGTAGGCATTCTTTAGAACAAGTTATAAATAGCATCAGTTTTCTATTCTTATCTTCCTCGCCGGCGCCTCTTTGATGCTCCTCCGAAGATGACTAAAGAGAAATAATCCCTTTTCTGATTTGTGCTCACGACGGAGAGGAAGCAGAGAGAGATGAGACAGCGGGATAGAAGAGAGGGAGGGAAACATCAAAAGAAAAGAGAGATGGTTGATAGGACAAAATAAAGGATGAAATGGTCACTCATATTACATGAGCTGCGAGGGGGACAGCGAAAACTCAATATAGTATAGGAAGGAGTAGGAGAGGAAACGAGTTGGAGAGCTGAGGGGAAAACTGATTAAGCAGATTAAAACATGAAGCAGATTTGAAATGAGACTGGCAGACATGGGCTGGTTTTGGAAAACGAGACAAGGTGGTAAAAAAAGAGAGAAGGATAACCAGGAAGAAGGAAAGAGGGGAAATTGGTTTGATAGAGAAGGATCTATAAGGAGGTGTAAAGCTGAAAAGAAGAGAAATATCCCAAAAAATGAACAACAGAGCAGAGAAAGTAAGAGGTAGAAAGACTAAGGGAGGTCAGAGGTCACACACACGGAGGTGATTGATATTCATTGTCATGCTCAAGGACACATCAGCATCAGATTATCCCTTTGGAGGACAGACTCCTGACACACTGTCACCATGCTGGGTGTATTTAAGATGAGATATTGTCATTCAACAAGCACAAATTTGACCACGTTTATCAGCTCATTGTTAAAGTAATGCATGTATGAATTCATATACCTACAAAGCCTTTTATGGCCAGGCACCATCATATCTTAAAGAGCTCATAGTACCCTATTACCCAACGAGATCTCT
>JBBPCS010000386.1:8885037-8910801 GCA_037974645.1 Hollardia meadi | reverse complement strand
CTCCTCTCCTCTCCTCTCCTCTCCTCTCCTCTCCTCTCCTCTCCTCTCCTCTCCTCTCCTACTCCTCCTACTGTACATCCAGCTTAACCTTGGTTTCTGTGATTTACTGACCCTAATATCACAGGAAAGCCTCAGTATAAGTCTGTTATTGAAGCCATGTTAGCCCCAATTCTCCTCTCAGACAAAGCTCTTTAGCAGGCTTACACTTCAGTCCACCGCATTTCATCAGCTGGGTGAAGCAGTTTGGCTTAAGGGCTAAATGATGAGTAACGGCATATGGTGGAGTTTGTTCTGAAATATGGGAATTAGTTATTAGTGCAAATGCAAAAAGGAAAGAGATTTGTGGTCCTTTATCAAACTCTCGTTTGACAAAACAAGACAGCATTTTCAGCATACAGTAGGTCCACATCTGCAAGCAAGCAGTACTGATGTTCCCTGTACTATTACCTTGATGCCCACCACTGCAGAAGTTTCATTTCACCATCTAATTTACGACATGCCCTTCAATTTTCAGCAACAATAAACTAATGGGTGGGATGGTGGAGGCTGCTGGCTTGAAACAGTGTCCAGCTAAAGGCCATGCTGGCAGGAAACCGCCCGCTCAGCAGCACATAAACGGCACACATTATGAGCAACAACTGCAAAGCAAAGATTTAAAAAAAAAAAAAAGAAATGCTTATGTTTCTCTTCTGACATCATCCTATCAGGCAGAAGGATTTGTCAACTCCTATCCTAGTCTATGCTTTAAAGAATGATTTTGCTGCTGTTTTAATTGAGTTTTTTGGGAGAATGCAAAAAGATAAATTACAGTTTTTTTTCAGTTATTGCACCTCTATGTCTTTCTTGCAATGTGTTTCTTCCTGCTAGTGGAAGAGTAGCCAAGGAGGTGATAGAAGCCAGCTCTAAGATTCAGAGGGAGCCACCAGAGGTGTGCAGGTAAGGACAGGTGACAAATCAGCTGCACTCTCTCACGCAGTTGGAAAACAGCAATTCACACATGAACATAACGCACATCGCAGTCAGTGTAAAGTTGATTTTTGTGCTTTCAGAGCCCAGTTTGGTCAGAGTCGAAGTTTTAACTCTCTGAGCCATAAAAACCTCATCATGAACATGGAACCACTGGTACCTGCACTGCCCTCCACCAACGAGTATGAAGACACAGCCACAGACAACGGTAGGATATGACTTACTCTCCACACACTTCCACACCTTCCTGCCTGGGACCTCTGGGAAGTCACATGGTGTCTCCCTTGTGTAGCACATGCTCATGCACAACCCTTCAGACAGAAAGCGTTAATTGAGCAGCTGATGCTCCCATCCCTCCATCAGTCTTGTCTCCCTGGAGACACAAATGACAGCATGCTAAAAATACCCTTCCCATGATCCTTTTTGATTTTACCACCATGTCTGCGTGTGTGTGTCCATGTGTTTGACTCTGTGTGTGTTTTACAGGGGAAGATACACTTTGTCATCTCAGGGAAACAGACCCAGCTTATCATTGAGGAAAACTCAATTAGAAGTTATTTGTTCGGCTCCGAAGGGTCTGACTCTGTTTAAGTCCTGCATGCATCTGTGTACACATACAAGCTTTTATTTGTTCATCTTCCTGTTTAAGGGCGTGTGTGTGTGCGTGAATGTTCCGTTGTTGCATCTTCACTTTGGAATATTGTCGTAGTAAACTAAACAACTTTTCAAAACAAGATTAATGATGTAGAAGAGTCAGCTGACTAGCAACTCAGTATGGAACAATAAGACTACATTAGTCATATTTATGATATTTATTAATGTAAAACAGTTTGGCAATGGTTCATTTTAAAAGTTTATTATTTCCTAATAATTTCACATTCAATTCTTAGGCTCCTTTTATAGCCAAGTAGATATTTATTCATTATTCACTTATTATTGGAAACATTCCCTGCTTATGTTAAATTGTATTCTTGCCTGTAGACAAATTTCACATATTGTTTGCAGCTGACTCTAGGTTAAGCTAGCAATTAATAATTAGAATCAATTAACTGGAAGTGTACTAATTAAACAGGCCCTATTATCAGCACTATATTACATAGTTCTTTGCAGGATTTGTTTTAGGAGACTATTCAGAAGGAGTATGTAGCCATAGTGGTGAGGTGTATAATGAGGATAGTTGCCGGAGGATATTTCAGTCAAGCTATCCATCAGCTGGCCTGTTGACACGTGGCTCACAGCTGAACTTGGATCACTTCTCTCCCCATGAGAGGGTCGGGTCTGTTTTTTTTTCCCTTAAGAGGTGCTGTGGCCGAGCAGAGTAACACTGGCCAGGAGAAAACCCAATAAAGCAGCACAGAAACGTTGGTATTTTAATGCTTTTTCCCACCGACACAACACTGTTGGTTTTAGCGTTTCCCTCATGGCATTATTTTTGCATATTATCATTATTCTCTGTCACTTTTTCTTTCCATTATTATACCCAAGACTTTCCACTGCAACCTATTATCTGATTGAAGCGTAAATCTTGCTGTTAGGGGAAGAGCACAGGCTACACAAGACAAAATGAGAGCTGGGCGAGAGAAAGAGGAGTTTTAAAAAAGGGAGAGAACAGTATGGGAGAGAATGAACAATGGTTAGGAGGGATGTTGGATGGAAGAATCTACAGGAGGGAGGAGTTTGTGCAGCAAAGCAGACTTGAAGGAAGTGAGGCTGAATGTTAGACAAATTGATGGTCATAATACAGAAGAGTTGTGAAGGCAAATTAGGAAATTGGAGGCAATAGACGTGTATTCATGTCCACCACATCCCAACTTGAAATTACGCTCATGGACTGTGACATCCTTGCAAAGAGCCTGCCCATACCACTGATTTATTGCTGCTGTATCTTTATTCCATCATCCATCCGCCCTACACATCACAGGACACGAGCCTTTGTCCTTCCTCTTCTATTACCTAACTCCTTCCCACCATCTTTTACACCTCATCATCCTTTCCTCCCTCCCTCCTCACACATCGGGCCAAGCCATGCTGTGTAGGCCTTGACGCATGCACAGTACAATCACACTCATGTGCCATCACTCTTCTGAAATTGCTGATGGACTTCTCTCCCTCACGCCTCTTCTGACTGAATTTACAGCCATGCCTTCGCTTTCTCCAGCCTCTCCTCCTCTGTCTCTTGCTCTCTCTGTCTTCCTCTTATCTTCCCTCATCCCATTTAGAGGAAAATCAATTCTTCTTGGCTCAGGGTCAAAGAGCTGCGGCAGTGAGCATCTCGTCTGTCTCAGTTGGTTAGTTTGGGAGGGGCAGGAGGTAGTCATCAAATCAGGGGCCTCATGCACCACTCAGTGCACAGGATACAGGCTGGGTAATGACACGAGATTCAATTTGAAAACGCCTTCTTTCCTACTGCAGGTCCTACTACTCTGTGTTATACCACTCGATAAAACTGAAGACATTTTAGTTGTGTATTATTTTTAAAAATTGGAGAACCAGTGGACAGTGGGATGTTAGTAATAAGCCACCAATGGAAATATTTGGGATCTTACATCTTGTCATGTGGTCAGATTCTAATGGATTCCCTACATTTTGTCCCACACAATCAAAAGCCAGGGTTCAACACAGAATTATCCACATATGGAAGTTGAGAAAACTAAACTTTGGTCTTTCTCCACTGTCTACATTTATCAGAGGATTGAATCTTTTAAAAAAAAGATCCTAATATTTACATTTTAACTATTTTACGTAGCTTCAAGTGGGCTAGCTTAACCTCGCTTCAACCTGAAGTGAGGTTAAGGTCAGGATGTGGCTTCAAAATAAACCAGTTTGATATTTTTAAAAATGGCCATGGTCAAAAGCAGAGTGAAAAGCCTGGCTTCATAAAAAGTAGCTAGAAGCAATGACGTTCACTCCTCAGATGTTGAACACACCAAAAGTAGAAAAAGTAGTTCTGTGAGGAATTGTTAGAAAAGAATTGAAAAGGAGAGTCAAAGAGAAAGGTTCACATCCTTCTGTGGTTTGGACTGTGGTGTTAGAAAGTTACAGAAATTAGTCCCTTCCTTCCTCTACAGGAGGGGCGGACTATTGGATAGGGGTATGGAAATGAAAGTGTCAACAGGGTTTGAACTTCTCTCTCTAGCTATCTCGTTTTTTTTCTCTTTCTCTAATTTTATTTCATTTGCTGCACAAATGTTTCTGCCACTTTTTGGGTCCACAACAGAGTGCAACACCATGAAACAGCAGGTTGTCCAGTTTAGTCACTTCGGCTAGTTAGTTTTGTGAGTGTTTGACGACTGCTGCAAGGACTTTTGGATAAAGTGTCCTCGAGCTGGTCTAGGATCACCGTCTATATTCAGAGCACTAATCTCAGCCATTAGAGCGGAAACAGGAAGCTGACCCAAGGACAGTGCTGACCTTGCTCTGTTTGTACAGCCTGTCCCTTTCTTATCTACCAAAATCCACACACACACGCACAGTGGTCATGTTTTGGCTATCAGTCACGGATGTCTTGTGGGGATTAGATTCATAACCGTGTGTCATGTTTGAGGCTTCATCCACACTCCTGCCATCACCACCACAAATGCAACAAGTCTTCCTTTTCCTCGAGCGAACTGTACAGTTCAATTCATATTAATCAGCAGTGGAAGAAGTATTCACATCCTTACTTAAAGAGACGTAATACCACACTGCGAAAACACTCCACTACAAGTAGAAGTCCTGCATTCAAAACCTGACTTAAGTAAAAGTACTCATTGAGCAGTGAAATGGTCCCTGTTAGCGTTTTCCAATTATATCTGATGTTTTTGGTTTAACTGCTGCATTAATGTGTATGTTGTATTTTACTGCTGTAGATGTTTACGGTTGAACTCATTTTAATGGGGAGTATAATCCTGTGAGAACCGCCCTGTTTCCTGTTTTGTGAAGATGCATTTTCCAGCTAATCCAAGAGAGTTTTTAAAGAGTTTATTTAGCTAAAGAAAGTAGCCTCTGAGATGTAGTATAGATCTCAGTACAAGAACCTCGAACGGTACTTAAGTACAGTACTTGAGTAAATGTACTTAGTTACATTCCACCACTGATATTATTTACTAGATTTGGTTCCTTCCCAGTCCTCATTTTTCTCTCTGTGGTCATGAATGAGCCTGGAGTGGTGTACATGAGTGTTGGAGCATAACAGATTTACTGTGGTGTGAAACAGAAATCAAGACAGAGATAAAGAAAGACTTTTTCAAAGAGGAAAAGAAAGTGATCCCCATCCCCTCCTGGGTCAGGCCTGCCCTTCTGAAATCAGAGTCAGATTAGCTGCCCCTCTGGAGCCAGGACCACCTGGTTATATATAGAAACTGCAGCTTTGGGCCTGATCCTCCTCTAATGCCCTCCACTCTTTGTTAACATCGCTGACATTCACAGGAGGGCCCGCCATGTCTGTGTATCAGAGAGAGAGAATGTGTCTGGTGTATGTCTCTCAACATCACTCTTAGTGTGTATGTATAAGCATGTGTGTGTTTGTGCATGTGTGTGTGTTCATACCCGTCCCAGCATCAGAGCTCAGCCGGCAGTCCTGTCAGTCGGGGGTGTGGGGGTCTTACCACAGATAGCTGTGTTTGAGGCTCATCATCAGACTGAACAATGGAGGTTCTTGAGCACAGAAACAGCAGTGATGTTGGAGGGGGTCTCATGCAGAGCAGTCTGGAGTTGGGAGTTAGTGACCGACCCAACGTAGGCGACACCCTGAGTTGTGGGAGCCACGGCAGGGCAGGGGGACTCGGCATGGACATGACTCCAGAGAAGCTGGAGGGTGAGGAAATGGAGGACAGACAGGCCGGACCTCTTGAAGTATTCCACCCAGGGGTGTCCACAGATGAGCAGGCATCATCGATAGTAGTGGCTGAGGCCTTGAGGTGCCAGGTGAAGATAACAACACGGCGGAACCTTCATCTACGTATCGCCAACCACACCGCCCGGGATGTCTATGTGCGACTGGTAGGACATGGGGGCCGCATTGCCGAAATTAATACTGGACTTCCGAGGAGTACGCTGGAACAGAGTAAGATTGGGTGGCAAAGGCAGAAATGTACACACATACAAGTTTATGAGTGCGTCAGTTTGTTTAGGTGTTTCTTAAAGTTTAGTTGAAAACTCAGTGAACTTTCATTCAACTGCACATTCCTTCAACTCATCACACGAGTCTTTCAAGTGGCTCCAGTGTGATGCAGCTTTAAACATGTATTTCTAAATTTAAATCAAAGAGGTGAAGTTTGCTGTTAATGTATGAGCTAGTTTATCCCACTACTTGGACTGCTAGCTTTGTTGTGGCAACTGCACGGTGAAAACTGCAAGTGTAATCTGTAAAACATCCTGAAACTCTCAAGAGACCTCTGTAATGTGTGTGTGTGTGTGTGTGTGTGTGTGTGTGTGTGTGTGTGCGTGCGTGCGTGCGTGCGTGCGTGCGTGCGTGCGTGTGTGTGTGTGTGGGTGGCAGGCAGATTTGTAGTGAAACAGGCTCAAGGATTCAGGGCGGCATTTTGAATATTTGAACAATAGATTTGTGAATGGAAGGTTTGAATGGAGCACCACAGAGAGAGAGAGCTGCTCCAGCAGTGAATAATCAGCTCAAATGTTGGTTATTTTTATACCATTACTGACACAATTTATGAGATGAATAAAAAGTTTCTTGACTTCAAAGCACACGTCGTTTCCACAAAGGCACATTTAAGGGGGAAAAAAGTTTTGATTAAAGTATTAATGTTTGATATCACATGATGCCGCATAAAAAGTATTTTCCACCTTGCTGAAGTGTCCTTGACCCACCACTAAATCTTCATCAGGATGAGGAGTGATGCTTCACACCTGATCCTGTTCTTTCACGTGCAACTAACAGGGAGGGCAAGTATAAGAGGTTATTTCATCATCAAGAAAGCCTGTGGTTAAGGAGGAATATCACTAAATCAAATTTAGCATTGTTGCTTTGTTGATACGATGCAAAACAATCATTCTTTGCAGTGCCTCATTTAACTTTAAGGCTCTTGTCTAAATTCTAACTTGAAAGTGGAAAAATCAATAATCAATTCAGTTGACAAGGAGAAGAGCTGAGTAAACATACAGTGCAATAAATGACGGCTATAAATATATATAAGTAAATATACTTTTGGAAGTGTTCTGGTGTCGATGATGACAAAGATACACCTTTCAACGCTTGTATAACAGGGGGAAACCCTGCTGTGTGTGTGTGTGTGTGTGTGCATGTGTCCGTGTGTGTGTGTGTGGAATCTAGCACCCTGTAGTGTGAATATCCTCATCTTAATGAGGTGGGGTCTATGGTAGGGTACTCGATACTTTTAATCAGTGTCGCTCCACAGAAATGACATATGATAGAGGCTTGTATCTGAGCTAACGGGACAGAAAGCAGACAGTATGATAAATGGGAGTAATAGAGTAATAAGAGTAACTGTGTTGTAGCTGTGTGTTCAGCTAAAAGTCAGGATTTCTTACTTCTGATTTCTTACTGTCTCTACTTGTAACGTGAGGTTTATTTAGTCATGATGCAAAATAAACACAGGTTGCAGAAAGTAAATAATTATGTTACAATTTTCATGTAGTATCATTTAACATAACATTTAAGAGACAGCCACCAAAAACTAACTTAGGCAGTCTTGTTTGTATGCCTTGGTAGCTGGACTGCAAATACTGGGAATGATGCGTTTGCTTTAAGGAATACAGTATAGAGAGAGATAAGAATGGACGAAGGACTTCTTCTTCATATCGAATAAACAATAATATTAGGATCATGATGATGAAGTGACCCACACGGCGTAGCCTACTATTGAAAAAGGTTCTGTTCCAAGGCTGGATTTTCAGTTATCAGCATAGTTAATAATTTCAATGGGATTTTGAATTAGGCTTTCTTATTCCTGGAACACAGCCCGGAAGCTCTGCTTCCTCTTTGGTTCCCTGTCAGTTTTCCATCCATTAGCTATATCCGCTTATCCTTGATGGTCAGAGGGGGCTGGTGCACATCCCAGCTGAGAGGCGGTACACCCTGGACAGGGTGCTCAACGCAGGCTCAGTTAATTGGTGACTCTAAATTGCCTGTGAATGCTTGTCTGTCTCTGTTTCAGCCGTGTGATTGACTGGTGACCTGTTCACCAGAGTGTAGCCTGTACTCTTTGGAGTGTAATCTTTTTCTTCGTTGGAATGGACCTTTTTCACGGCAGCCATATTAACATGACATTGCAGATATAAACAGATGTAATTAATAAAAATGTATTAAGGTTCTGTTCCATTTAGTGTGGCAGAGCCTTTCCAGTGAGCCAACATGCACAAAAGCAGCACCTGGACCCTATTTGACCTGAATGGAACAGAGCCTTAATTAGTATCATTGGGTGTTTACTCTACTATTTCTTGCCAAAATGGCTGCTGTGAAAAAGTTCTACACAGATAAGTTAACACCTCAAATAATGGGTTCATTATTTTGAGGAGGACCTGAGACCAAAGTGTGAAAACGTTTGATTCATATTTTTTCTGTATAATAAATTGTCTTCTATGACAGTTCAGTCTTGCCTCATATTTGGTGCGAAACTGTGCACTGTGAGTGAATTATGATAAATATGAATTATGATACATTATAGCTATTACTGGCCATGTCTGATGCAATTTTTTACTCAAGCTGCAACTCCTCATGTTGAATTTTTGTTTATATAAATCGCTCTCCATCCAGCTTCCTCACTTCTCTCTGTTGTGTTGCTCCTCTCATTTTCCTTCTGCTTCCCTGTTTTCACGTCTAATGCCCCTCACTCTGTGAGTTCAGTCGCTCGGTGCCGCTTTGCTGACTCTGTTTCCATGGTAGCTGTCACCACTCGCTCCTCAGGTTTTCGACTGCCTCCCTCTCTGTCCTTCTTTAATTTCTCTCAACTCAGATTTGAATCAGTTGGCATGGTAACTGATTAGTCAGTTTGGCCTTGAGTTTCTGTGGCTGATTTTATTTTATTTTTTTTTTATTTGATAAGCAGATCAAGATAACATTGTGGAGTTCAGCTTTGTGGCAAACAAACACTGCACTCATTACACGCAACTGAGGCATTAGAGATGTGTAAGAAACTCATCTCAGAAGTGCATCTACACACACTGTGCATTCTCCGTCAGGCTACGTCACATCAGCAGGTATGACTGTTACACTGTAGCTTTATTTTTATTTTAATTCAACTATAAACGGTTCAAACGGTCAATCATGTTGGTATCAATTAATATAATCGCACTATGATTTTAATTTAATATAATCGCCTGGTTGTTTGCAGGGTTGAAGCAAGGTGGAGGTCATTTTTCATGTCAGTGTGATGGGTGATATTGGTGTCTGCTCTGTCCTTAACAAATACAGGAACGCCATCATGTGGTTAATGTGTCCAACTGCAGCATAAACAGCCAAGACTGGCCATTTGGCCAAGTTCCACGTGATAAAGCCACATACAATCTAATGTAAAACGTGTTCTTCTGTCTTTCTATCTTGTCTTTTTATCCTTCACCAGGTGTTGCTGCTGTGAAGGACTCTGTCCCTTTATCTCCTCTCAAACCTTCAGCCACAGCTGCAGACACAGAACAGCAAGGTACTGAAAGAGGAAACTCTGCTTTAGGCAAGGACCTGCAGTCTCCCCACGTTTCCATGGAAACCTCAAATCTACGACCTCAGACGCCCAAAGCTGAAGATGAAGTGGAGGAAGACGATGAGGCCAGCGGCCCACTCACCATTTCTGAGCTCGTCTACAGGTCCATAGAGTTTTACAAACAAATTATTCAATTTTTTTTTTTACTGTAAATAACTACTATATATAACGACTATTTTAATACCTCTTTCTATGGTGGCCCTGAGAGGTCAAAGCACTGTCAAATAGACATAAACATAGACAACACAATAACATACAGAAAGTGCAACCGAAAACATTAAAAAAAAAAAAAAAAAAGCACGGATGACAATGGAAACTGTTTCCAGAGGACATTAAAAGTGATAGCTGGCACACACTTGTTGCTGTGACTCATGAAGTTATGGAATTTGGCTCCCTGTAATTAAAAAAAAATGTTTTATTTTTCACATTTTAGTTGTCCCCTGTGCTACTCTCAACTTCCTGTGTTTGTTTGTTTGTTTTTTTTTGGGGGGGGGGGGGGTTTCTTGCAGCATTTTTTCTAAATGCTGTTCATGTGCTTTCAAATTGATAAATATGGTTTCTTAATTTGCATTTGTTTTTTTGTCCATTTGCATGCACATTCTTAAGTTGCAGTGTGTTAAACTCACAAACCTACTGTACACTATCTGCTTGGCACCTAACAGAAGACAGACACGTTTAGCGACTGGTGGACATAGCAGTTCAAGAACCAGATATTTCCTTCAGGAGTTGTTGGAGTAAATAAATCGAGCTAAAAGGAGACTGAATTTGGGATATTTATCAGGCTTGCTCCGTATCTGCTGGATATGTTGTGCTAAGCGCTTGCTAACAAATTTGCCATATCCACGTGTGTGATAATGCATCAGTGATGTGTTTACAACTTGTTTTGCAATTTATAATTAATATCATTCTGTAGATATGATGGGAAATTGAAGAAAATGCACCTTTTTTAATACATACACAAACAGTAAATGTCACACCATATATGTTGCATTTCAAGCTTATAACCATTCTGGATGTGCTCAACAGCCTTTCTGGAGCATGCAAACCATTTACATAGGTCTAATACTTAAATCACTAGAAATCACTTTAACAAATGAATAGTTAACAGTGGAAGACTGCAAAACACTGCTGCTGTTTAAACAAAACATATACAAACCTTATGTTGCTCTGACATCGCCCTTTAAGAATATTCTTCTTTTAGGCACATGTAGTAAATAATGTGTAAATAATGTGTTTCCTAAATATGTTTGAACACCTCCCCTCTCGTCTCCAGCCCCTGTGCCAGCATGCTGCCCACCCCAGTGGACGACAGTCAGGGAGGGGTCGACTTGCTCTTCTCCTCTCCAGTCCAGAGCCCTGCCAGGCTGCTGAGGGAGCTCCATTCCGACCCCGACATCCAGGCCCAGCTGGAGGCGGAGCGGGAGCGAGACCGGGCCTACGAACGCACCCGACTGGCCGCGAGAAGTCGAATGGGTGGAGTCCTGAGCAGCAGCCTGCGCCTGCTGTCGTCCAATGAGAGAGTGAACGCATGTGTGCTGAGCGTGGCCCGCTTTGTTGCCATGGTAATGGGCGTCCTGCTTGTCACTGTGCCCACACTGCTGCTGCTCCTGGAGTCAGACATCGACGTGTCGTTCCTCCACGAGATCCGCCAGACGCCGGAGTTTGAGCAGTTTCACTATGAGTATTACTGCCCACTGCGGCGCTGGATCCTGTGTAGGATCAGCATGGCCATGGAGAACCTCTGGTCGGACTGAAGAGGAGAAGAAGAGGGCGAGGTGTCACTAAAAAAAATATGCCCAACTGTCTGTCTTAACATGTAATTTCATCTTTTATTCAGTCTTAAAAGCCGGTGCCTCTTGAGATAAAATAACCAGTCTACCAATGCAATGAAGTGATTTCACTTGTCCTGTTTATTTTATGAGCAGGTGCAATGTAGGCCTATCACTCATTAGGGCTTACAAATTGGTAGTGGGTTTTATCAAATCAAGGCCATAGATGGTAACACTGTCTCAGAATGAGGACATTATTTCTGATTGAATTATACTAAAACAAGTACATTTGTTTCACCTATTTGGCAGCATAATTTACTGTCTTGAAAAAAAGAGAGATAAGAGAGAACGTTAAGATCCAATCACTTGCGAGGACAGACAGTTTTGGCAGTGATGAATTGAAGACAAGAAATGTGCTCGAGGAAGAAGCTGCGGAAGGAAGAGATTCACAAAAAATAAAATGAGGGAAGCCATGGACAGAGAAAAAGTCACACAAAAAAGATTCAAAGAAAGTGGTTGGTTTGGTTTTAACAGAAGTTTAAATGGTCTGTTCACTCCTGATGCTGACACATTGATCTTTGGTAACACCAACCGTTCCCTCAGAGAGCCGCACCTGATTGGTCGTAGAGCTCGTCAGTCATGACGGAGTGAGTGGGGACGGAGAGAGAAAAGCTTGATTTGTCACTGAGCGCAACAATAGCCACAGGCAAAGGTGGGCTGCATTATATATATTAAAAAAACAAAAAACAGAAATATTGCTAATTAATACTAATCTTAAACAAGTTGTTTTTAATGTTTTGTACATTTTTATGCGATCCAGAACTTTCAGGAATTTTTCAGTCAGAGGATCTACTTTGAGCTTATTTTGAAATCAAGAGTTTACAAAAGGCTACAAAAAAAAAGTAAATTTATTGACGTTTATCGGGGTGATGGGTGAAAAATTTAAGCTATTTTTTCAGACTACCGTCAGCATGTGTTGACTTGGTAGCACCCTGGGTTTTTCCTACAAAGGCTATAGCACAAATCTTTTACACAGACCACAGATTACAGCTGTTTCAGATTATGTGATGTCATTTTGGAAACAAGAGGGCAGCAGAAGAGAAACTTTACTCTGTTTGTGATGATAAAACTTGTGTGTTTTGTTGAACGTCTAAACATCTTTAGAACTAAATGTTAGCTCACTAATTGAGGCTACCATAGTGCATCTTTTGGTGTGTTTTAAAATGAAACGTACAGGGAAGAAAAGGTTACTTGTAGGCTTATGAGAAAAAGGTACTGTGGGGAATAGTATAATGTAAAACCATGATTTTGGCCTCAGATGGTTCATTTGTTAGTCGATTGTGTGGAGCTCTGCATATGTTTAGGTGAGTGAGAGGATGGTGCACTCAAAATGTCCACAGGAAAAGGTGTGTATACTCTACAAAAACAATACTACAACGGTGACGGATGCAGACCAGTCAGCACAATAAAATGTTTGCGCTGCACGTTTCGACAAATCACAGATATGTTATGTTTTGTACGTTTCACACGTATCACATTAACATGACATCTTAGTGCAATGGCTGCCAAGCAAGAGACCACTGTTCATGACCACTTCAACCAAGCAACAAACCGGCTCATTTTAGAGACCGTGAGGACATTTTGTAGCCGTCTTTGTGGCAAAAATTGTGGATATTTTGAACAACACCCCAGGAGAATTTACAGCTGGGTTTGTGACATCAAAAGCAGATATTTGGGACGAGACATTGTGAGGGTTTCCAGCCATGTTTGTGGAAATAAAACCAGATATTTTAAAGCAAAAACATGATCTTTTCCTAACCCTAACCAAGTGTTTTCTGTGGCTAAACCCAAACGTAAGCACAGCATTGTCACATAAAGTTCCCACATATCAAATGTAAAGTTTCGAGATAATCCCTGGTTTGCAAAAACGTACAGTGACGACATTTATTCTGGCAGTTTGATTGGACACATGATGGACGGAGTGTTTAGTGGTCTAAATCTCTTATACAGGTCATTTTCCGGTCGTTGATGTTTATCTGGCTGAATGAACACGGCAGGAGTTCAGTTGCAGGTATTAAACTTACAGAAGCAAATCAGCATTTGTGTCACCAAATTAAATTAGAAATGATTTGTAGCCATTTCAAAGAGGATATGATAACATCATGTTGAGCATCCTGTGTTTATCAGTTAAATCACTGCAATTGTTTACACTGTTACATGACGTTTACTGTCAGTGACCAACAAATTATGAGGAGTTGTAAATGGGAAAGAATGTGATTCTGGTTTGAGTAGATATGAAGCTGTGTTCATGGGCAGTCACTAATATGGTTACGGTTCCCAAAAAGTCTGGAGCCACAGAATCAAAGATGAACAACATCAAGAGGGGAGAGGAGGGGGAGGGTCCAAAATAAATGATTTAAAAGCCTCTATTTGGTACAGGGAAAAAATAGAGCAAGGAATGAACTCCTGATTCTGACTTTATTCTAGAGATTGTAATACAGAATATAGGTTAAAACAATGTAACCTTATGATTTGACTCCTCCTGTAGCCCTGATGAGGAATGCATCAGTCACTTTTGGGAACTTACAGCCATCACCATGTGATTGTTCATCGTGTTGAGTGCCTGTCATTTATAGTATAGTGGCTCTGAATGGAGACGAGAACAGAGAGGTACAGCGATGAGACATGACTTCAGATCAAATGAAATCGTGTTTTATATATATATATATATATATATATATATATATATAAAAGAAGAAATTAAAAAAAATAAAGTTCTGTTAAAAATGTAGTTCGATTTGGATAAACTTCTCAGGAAAGGGCATTAGCAGTGTATGTTCAAAATACTAATATATGTCTAAAAAAAAAATACCAAAAAGAAAAAGAAAGAAAAAGCATCTAATCACAGATGTAGACACACACATGTAGTTTATCCATAACATTCATACATGTCTTGCTATTATGCTACTATGAATATCCGTACACTGTATGTATTTATACCAAGTCTGTAGCTTGACATAAATATGGCTGCAGACTGTCTGTGTTATTGTAGCCTCATTTCAGTTATCTGCATCCATGTCATTCTAATGAAAATATTACCCAAAATGTCTGAACAAATGCTTTGAAGTTTATTTTCAGAAATCACTCTACATACTCTGGCTGCTACAGAGGCCTCTGCGGCACACATCACTGTCCTAGCCCTTTCATTATAATCCATCAAATGTTGCTGCCTCATATTACCAGCTGTGTTGTAATGTAACTCTGTAGACTTTATGCATTAACAAGCTTTATGCATATGGGAAATATGCAGTAACAACAGAAACGCGCGTATTTGGGACAAAGCATTTATTTTCCTACTACAGTACATGCACTGAGTTTCGATGGTGAAACCAAGCCAAGGGCCAAACCACTATGATGACAACGTTTGCATTTAACATCACAGACTCTGAGAAAAAAAAACAGTTTCACTGTAGTGGGTGAAGCTAATCTGTATGCACTGCTATATGTTCACCATCATAACTAACAGAGGGGGATATCATCATGAACTATTATCCTGTCTTCATGTGGAGCTGCTGCACCAAAATGCTGGAGCGTTGGCTGTAGATTTAAAATAAAAAATAATCTGTATAGGCTTCATGTACACAGGGTCTGTCCCCGGCTTTGGCCCTTTATTTCTGTGCTTCACCCTTCTCTTAACTAACCCAGGGTGTCTCCCACTCGCCTCCTGTTGCTGACCTCTCAATTCAAATTGCATGACCTCATCTGTAAATACTGTGTTAATAGTGGCAAAAAAAAGAAAAAAGTCCTTTCTTTGTTCTCTCTGCGTGTCTTGTCTGTGTAAAGCGATCTAGATATAGGCTTGGCTGTCTTGACCATCTTAGATGAATGCATGTTCTCTGTGTTTTTTGATAGACGAGGAAGAGAAAACGAGTTTGAAACTTGTGCTTTTCTCTGAACCAACATTAGGCATTTAAAAACCAAAACACGTCATGCAGTATGCTTTGGGCTTTCATTCATTGACTTGACACGACTGAATACATGTGGTTGCTAATTCTGTTGCCAATTCCAATCAAAGTAGGATTTTTGCCTGTTAAATTATGCAGCACAAAAAGGGAAACTTCTTGATGACTGCTTGGAAAAGATCATTTTACTGTCTCTTTAAGAGCAGCTCTAAAATATCATGCTTTCGTGCTGTATGTGTGTAAATCATTAAAGATGCTAAACGCTAATGCTAACACCTACATTAACCTCATTGCTACTGGAGCATGCTATTAATTGAATCGATTGATCCAGAAACATGAATTGTTTAGATGTTTAGTTTTTAAGATGTTTAAAAAACAAAAACAAAAAAAAAAACGCTGAATCAAGTGAATGGAAAAATACACCTCAACTTATTTCAAAGAACAAAAAGGCCTTTTGGTTCTGTGATAAAACAGATCTTTGGCCCCATATGACACTGTAGCAGTATATCATTTGTAGCTTATTTACAGTTTAGCAGCCTTTATGAGTTTAAAAGGGACTTTCACGCCTTGGATAGTTAGCTCTTGTTTTGAGCTTTGAGTGTATAGACGGACCGAGAGGACAACTTTTGTTACCTGTACTTACATAAAACTGTGATTAAAAGCATCATCAAATCACACACCATTTGATGTCATATCTGAGGTATTAATTCATACAAATCCAGAAGTTCCTGACATGAGTCAAGTATTTATAAACCTTAAATTTAATTACCTGCCTTTAAGTATCAGTTCAAATTAAAACACAAAATGCTTTACAGTCAACCAGAATTCAAAACTGTTCAAACCTAATAAACAAACACTGCTTTTAATTAATTAATTTAAGATTTTAAATATTTGAACTCAGGTCTACTATATGCAAAACTATTGGACATCATGTGGTACAAGAGAAAAATAAGATGATGTTTAGTATATTATTTCAGTGTTGTATGGGCATGTACAGTAGCAGATTCTATTGCACGGTCACTTTGTTGTTTTGATTGTTGGTCAAACTAATTTGTTTTATTGATTAGTCAGAATATAATTTATTTTTTTGACATTCTGTCTCTTTTAATAAGAAACTCTGGGATGTTTAATTTCAGAAGAATCAGAAAAAAGAAAGAAAAAAAAAAGTAATGACCCCCTCCTTCTGGGACAACCAAGCCTTATGAACTTTGTGAAGTGAAAATTTTGAATGTTTGTATGTTATAAAAGAAAACATGGATTGTTTTATATAAATGGATTATGGATTGTTAATACTGCCACAATAAAGCTCCCTAATGAATATATATTCAAATATGGCGCCTAATGTGTGGATTATTTTACATGAGTTTATCTGACTGTTTGCTTATTATGGTTTGGGTCTCTGAGGCACTCCAATAAATTCTCATTTAAGGATAATTGTTTTATCCTTACTTTAGCTTCTTTTCTTTTACAATTCTTAAGGTTTTTATTCTCCATCTTATTTTACATTAATTTTGACATTCTGTCCCAGTTTTTACCCATTTTATTATTATCACGTTTACATTCTCTATCAGTCTTTTTGTTGTAAGGCACTTTGAGCTGCATTTCTTGAATGAAAGGTGCTATAAAAATAAAGTTTACTATTAATATTATTATTATCATATATTTTTTGTGGTTAGCACCATTGCCTCACAGCAAGAAGGTCCTGGGTTCGATTCCTAGCCAGGGCCTTTCTGTGTTGAGTTTGCATGTTCTCCCCGTGTCTGCGTGGGTTCCCTCCGGGTACTCCGGCTTCCTCCCACATCCAAAGACATGCAGGTTAGATTAATCGGTGACTCTAAATTCCCCGTAGGTGTGAATGTGAGTGTGTGTGGTTGTTTGTCTCTATATGTGAGCCCTGTGATGAACTGGCGACCTGTCCAGGGTGTACCCAGCCTCTCGCCCAATGACAGCTGGGATAGGCTCCAGCCCCCCCGCGACCCTGCATAGGATAAGCGGTGACAGATAATGGAATGGAATCGAATTTTTATTTCTCAGTAATCATCATGTCAGTGCACACTGAAGTATGAACCTGAATTTGAAAACAATTTCCCAAAACCTTCTAAAAGATTTGTCTCCCTCATGTGGTGTCAAAGTGAGATTGTACTTCCTGTTGGCGTCTCCATGGTGATGTTTGTGCGAGCCACACAAGATTTCTGGGATACGAGGAGTGTTCAGACCTTTACTATCAGGAGCTGACTGCGGTAGACTTTTCTCTGCTGGATTAGAAACAATCATGTCCACTTTCAAATAGAAAACTTCTTCATCCAAAGATTTCAAGTGAGCTCGACTAAACCGACTCTACAAGAAGGTTTTTACTGAAATAAATAGAAAATAGAAGGTCTTTGGATATAGTATGGTTTCATTAGATAAAATCATTTCTCAGTGATAGAGAGACATTTCAAGCAGTAAATCCAACTATGGAGAGACATCCTGTTACAAGAGATGGACATACTGTGTCTGAGCTCCTGGAGGACTCTGGGAATTGTAGGCACATCATCAAGCAAGAGCTGAACCTTCATCTTCTCAGTGAGTCTCTCTTCAGTGAGCAGCACAAGCTGAAGCATGTGTTGGACTGGGCTCACAGTTTCCTCAGCAGTGATTCGGAGGTTCACCACCAATTCTGCAGAGCTGACAGCTTGATGTTGGCTGATGAAGAGCAGAGGGAAACACAGAAAAAGTCACCTGCATGTAAGCCGACATCTGCATTGGGATACCATCATCCTGTCTCCGGTACTGCAGGTGGTAATGAGGAATTTGGAGGTGGAAGTATGCAGAGGGTTTGTCACCTTGAAGCATCAAAGTATGAGAAGAGTGAATCAAATAATCACCTCTGTGCTTTTAAACCTCATTTCTCAGATGATCCCTGCATCCCCCTCTCCTTTATCCCTGGGAGAGATGAGGTAACTTGGCCTGAGTGCAGAGAAACTCCTGAAAATATAAAATGTAACACCTGCAGCACAAACAGTCTGTTCACATCTAGTCAAAGACAACACACCTACTTATCAGGCAGAAACACAAATCAAAGGCTTGCATCAGAGGGTGCAACAGGCTTGATCAAAGAATCCGTATCATGCTGGAGCAGCACGCGTCACAAGAAGAGCGTGGTGTTTGGCACTGTGAGTAACATGAAACTGAGTTTTAAAACAGCTGGAGATCAGTCAGGGAGGGACGTATCAGGACATCAGATGGAGCCGAGCAAAGAAAAGGCTGAAGGGAAGATGGGAACATGGAAGGAAGTTGAGAGGATGGGCGACTGGAAGGAGAAGGTGAATGAAGATCGAGACTCTGCTTTTTCAGCATATGCCAAGAATTACAACAGTGAGCCTCAGATGACGCATGAGCAGATGGAAAGGACTTCAAATCTCAGTCTTAGCTGTCATTTGACTATACCAACAACATTGACTGTATATGAGCAGTACCAGCTTTGTGTGGATCAATTGCATCACCTCAGAGTAAGACAAAGCCAACTTATGGAACTGAGATGCTTCCAAGAGTCACCTGCAAAAGAGAGAAAGACATCTAAAGAAATGGCAGCACCTGCTGAAGCACCAGCCCTGCCTATACCTGGCTTTGGATTGAACTCTTCCACCACAGAGAATAAAAAAAGACTTAATAAAAGGATTACAGCTGCGAAGATCACAAAGGAGAGGAGTGTGGACTCCATTAATAACAACCAGGATGGATCTAAACACAATAGAAGCAAGGCAACAGTTACTGAACAGGGAGCGACCAAACAATGTGACAATTTGACTGTGAAAGAAACACCTGCACCCATTTGTGCTGAGAGTAGACCTGTTGGTCAGAGAAACACACATTTGGACCTTGATATCAACAAATGTGGAGAATTGATTAAAGGAAATAATGCAGGAGGCATAACCTCAAACGATAAGATAATTAGCATGGAGCACCAGAGGACTGTGCCTGGTGATAATGTTCCTGCTGTGGAGGAGAGTGCTGCACTCACTCATTACGCAGGTATTCAATATCATATGGTTTTGTCTTGTTTTTTAGCCCCTCATGCTGGTAAAATTATTTAAATGAAACATTCTAAGAAGGAAAAATAACAAGCGAGAACACATTTCTTCATTGAAACGTTGGGAACTGTTTTAGGATCACTTACTATGTTGTTCACTGCCATTTAATTTCAGTCTACTCTTTTCATTTGCCCCTCTGTACACAAATAGGTGATCTAATGAAGTGTGTGCAAGTGTGCAAGAACACACTCTTATGTCCTTGTGTGATTTGCCTTTGTCTTTGTCTGTGTTCAGATTTGTTTCCAAAGAGAACTGGATGTAATCCAGGCATAAAGGGTCGTCGGAGTCGGGTCAAAGGTCACAACAAAGCTGGGGGTCGAGGTGCTTCCTTGAGACTCAGTGAGGAGTCACCTGTCTCCCTGTCTTCTCTAACCAACAAAGGAATATTGCAAAGGTAACAGATAAAGTGCATGAATGTCAGTGGAAGCTACAGTTACTGTGCAATTATACTGCGTCTTCAGACTACAAAATAAACCAGCATTATCCACCTGAATCAGCTAATTAAATAACTCTTTGTGCATACACACCTCTTCAGCATGTACTTTTAGTGGAGGGAGTGCACTTCCTAGACAAACTTATGATGTGCGTTTAAAATATCAAAAGTATGGTTCTAAGCTCTGCATGAACAGCATCTGATACTGATGATACTGTTATTGAAGTTGAACCTGCCGCTGTGTCTCCTGCAGACCTCTGCCGTCAGGAGTTATCAAACACACAAAAAGACACACACCAGAGGACAAAGTAAAACCTTCTTCAGCCTGTAGAGATACACACAAATGTCGGCCAACTACGGAGACACACACACCTCTTTATGTTGACCACACGCCACAAACCTCAGGTGAGTTCAGCTCAGAATATCAACTACAAACGCACCATGAAACGATACAAAAGTTGATAAATTAAAATTTAAGAAAGCAATGTCACCAAAAAGTCATATGAATGTCTAAATTTTAACAGGTTTACACAACTTCTGGTGCCACATAACACAGATTTGCTTCTGTTGTTTCTAAAGAATCTTTGTTTGATATTAATTTCACGCTTTATCCCACATCGTTCAAGCAGCAAGTCATAAGATGAAGGGGATTTTCATTAAAGTTAAAAAAAAATGTTTTGTGTGTAACTCTATTAATCATGTTGTAGTGACAAGAATTTGTTCTCATTATGTCCTCTCATCTCCTGTATGGGGACAGAAATCAAGTTCTTACAAATTTTTCAATTTATTCTAAGGTTAAGATAGTAAAGTTGTGCAAAAGCAAAGGTTGAGTAAGACTTTTAATTTCAACCAAAAATATAAAGAATTAAAACTTTAATAGCCTATCAATATAATATAAAACTCTGTTTGACTTTATAGGTGCATGTGGATGTGTACAAACTGACTGCAAATACAACGTAAGAATTCTGCACGTTGTTTATGATATTATCAATCTGCATGCAATATGTTCACTTTTATCAAGTGCTTTTAAAAGCACATGACACTAACATGAGTTAATATTCAACAATGTGTTGTCTAAACTGTGTTGTTGTCGTTACACCTGCCAGCCACCAGGTGTCCCTGAGTGTGACCGCTGGTTGTGTCTGCCTGATGAGGTGTGGCTGTCCATCCTGTCTCTGCTGCCTCACAGTGACCTGTGCAGAGTGCTGCAGGTCTGCAGCCGCCTCCACATGCTGGCTGCTGATCACACACTCTGTGAGTCTGCACTGTAAACACCATGGCTAGAGTCAGTGTTAACTGGCCTTTTTACTGTTAAACAGGAGTTAATGAGCAGTGGTGGAAGAAGTAATCAGATACTTTCTTCCTTGAGTAAAACTATGTAGAGTATTATTAGGAAAATGTACTTAAAGTATCAAAAGTAGCCTACTCATTATGCATAAAAATGGTCTCTATCAGTGTTTTACTATGATATATGATGTTTTTGGATTAATATTACTGCTGCATTAATGTGTATTTTGTATTTTACTGTTGTAAATGTCTAGGGTTGAACTATTTTTTTACTTTATATTCTGTTGGGTAGTTTAATCTACAGTGCAATGCAACATATTCTGTAAGATCATTAAATGTTTGTAGCGTCACTGTGAGAACCACGTGTGTCAGAAAAACAGCTGTTTTCAGCTTTGTTACAGTGCATTTTCCAGCTAATCCAAGAGGCTTTTTTAGATCATTTATATTAATAATCTTAACCCATAAAGAAACACTTAATCCTTCAGTTTATCAGAAGAATTCTATATCAAAATCACCAAATTTGCAGATACATTGCTTTCACTGGACAGGAAGGGTATGACAAATTGTAATCTGCAAAATAACCAGCAACTAAAGCTGTCAGGCAAACGTAGTTGAGTAAAAACTACAATATTTGCCTATGACGTGTAGTGATGTAGAAGTATAACATTGCATAAAATGGAAATACTCAAGTACAGTTACTTCTAATTTATACTTAAGCACAGTATTGAGTATATGTACTTAGTTACATTCCAAAACCGTTAATGACATGTGTGTGTGGGATGTCCTGAACTTATCCAAGTAGGATTTCTAGATTTCTCGATTTCTAGTGCGTGCGTGTGTGTGCGTGTGTGCGTGCATGCGTGTGTGTCACATGGTGTGTTCTCATGATGTAAGCGTTCAGTGGTGTACTGCACCACTCCCTGGACAAACACACAGAAAGATAACCCAGACCTGCACCATCACATGCTCTCATGTGTACAGTATATACACACACTGTAGGTGAATGAATCACCACAACAGCTTCATATTCTGAACTCTATATGCTTCTCTTCCTGAAGGGAAACACCTGAGGATTGAAAACTCCAACCTGACGGACCAGTGGTTAGTGTGTGTGAGCAGACGCCGTCCTCGCAGTCTGTGTCTGTACAGCTGCAGTGGATTGTCTCTCACCTCCTCTGGGCTGGAGATGTTTTTCACTCTGTGTAGAAAAACTCTGGAGGTAAAACAGCAAATCAGAACCCATCCAGTTAAAAGATTTCTTTATTGTGAAGCTCTGTCTTGATCGCTCAGAGCAGGCATGGAGGAATGAGAGGCAGCTAAAGAAAAGCTTCTGGATGTTTGCCATCACATGACTTTACAGTGTGGCCCTCAAGTTATTGGATTAGATCCTCTTAATCAATAAGCCACTGTGCTGTCTGTGTCATGACATCAATTGCCTTGGAAGGCATACAATATTTAAAGTTAATCTTCTGTCATTTTTTTAAATTACTATTGACACTGTGAATTTATTAGTCCCACATCCTGAATCCATTTTCCTGCTGTTTGTGTCAATAAAACATGTAAAAGTACGATACATAAAGCTACATCCTTTTACTCTATGAAAAATCATATTACTAATAGCATAGGCTATAGCAGATTTCATATTGTGCATATACGACTGCTTTTATTGAAACAAACTTTTCTGTTGTCACATTTTGAAATTTCTCTCTTAAGCAACAGCACTGAATTCCTCCAATCAGACACAAGCTAGATTACTGATTACATTCACTCTGCACATGCTCAGTTAGATGGTCTTCTTGCTTAGAAAAAATGAGCCACATTTGCAACTCACAGAGAAAGTTGCAAGCAAAAGGTAAAAATTGTACTTTTTTTTCGATACTGTCCTGAGAACAAATGTCAAGGAATCAAATCATGTATTTTCCGAATCACTGTTTTGTAAACTAAAAATAGAAATGACTCAAGGTCTCCTCTTGTTGAGAAAGTTGTTCTTAAATTCATCCATTTGGATTTCATGTTTAAACTTTTTATAAGGTGTGTTCTACCCATTTCCTTGCAATATCATTTGATGACTTCCCCTCTTTTTTGTCATTTAGTGTGGAAAAGGTAAGTATTATTTAAAAAAAAAAAAATGAATAGTCAAAATTACATGAATGATAAATAATGTGTCACAGGAGAATTGTACTCTGTTTCTATATTAACTACTGGAGGTGACAAGGCCATGTAATATCAATCCTGTCGTTTGTTGCTTACAGGAACTCAAGGTCATAAGTTGTACTGGTCCAGGTCTCCATGGTGATCAGATACTGAGTCTGATTGGTCAGCTATGTGATGATGTGGCCAGTGTGGATGCAAGCTGGAGTGGAGCAACAGACACAGGAGTGAAAGCCCTGAGTGACTGCTGCTCAGGGTCAGTTTCAATACACACACGCAGAAGTGAAGTGATGAATGTGTGAAATAATTGTACAGGTTTCTGCTCAGATGAATGGTAAAAAGACTGCATTTATATAGCGTCTTATTGACCACTCAAGGTGCTTCACAACACAAGCCAGCATTCACCCATTCACACACACATTTCATACAAATAATGATTCTATTATGTCCCAAACAAACCCTCTAAAAACTAATTGAATTATTTAAAACGTGCATCTGCAATAATAAAGTTAATTTTTCTCCTTTTATAATAATAATAATAATCTTCGTTCATAGAGCACTTCTCAAAATCAACGTTACAAAGTGCTCCACACAGGCGGCAAATAAAAACAAATAATCATAAAATCCAAAACATTTTAATACAAACAGAACATATAAAAACAAGAATTTTAAAGAAAGAATTTATAAATCAGTGTTTGTCATCGATAACTCACAAGCTACATCAAAATCCACCAAACATTTAAGAGCTTCACTGGATCGCAGGATGTAGCCTTGCATTCACATAGCTGAGAATATCATGAAGGTTTTGATGAGGCACACACTGTCTATGTTTTATCCGCTTAATTTAGCCATTTCTCTGGTAGGCTATCACAAGAATGTACAGTTATAAAACAAACGAGAGAGTGGATGAACGGTCGGGATGTTATTCAGTATTAATCCTCTATTTATCTTTCCTGCAGGCTGCAACTAAAATCTGTTGTCCTGAATGGCTGTCATGTCAATGATGACCCACTGATTGAACTCGTCATGAGACACAAAAGAAGGTCAGCTTGAGTATGTCTAGTGTATGTGCATGCCAAGACACATCAGACAAAGCATTTTGCATGTGTATATATGGGTGTGTCTTCCTGTCTTTGGCTTAAATACATATATTTATAGGCCTATATGTGGATACCAAGTTGTGTGATACTTCCTACCTTTAAAATTCAAGTTTGGTACCTGACAACTTGTGTTTTGGCCCCTTTAAGTAGCCTAATCCAGCACTGCTATTTCACAGTACATTGTACATAATTATTACATCATAGTCTTAACATAATTTAAATCACTACAGTCACATTTGCATTTTTAGTATATTTGAAAGCATTGCATTCAAATACAATGAGGATGTGCACACATGTTTGTTTCCCATCAGTCTGTGCAGATTGGAGGTTTTCGGCTGTCAGTTTCTCACTCCATCCTGTCTACAGACAATATATGAGGTACTTTATTTTGAAAAGTAATCAGACGAAATTTATCTTGTTTTAAACTGGTAACAAATGTTTGGCGCCACATACCACATCTAAAATATGTCTCAAACATAAAACATGTCTTTATAAGATTTCCTGTGTATATAGCGCCACATAACAACACAATGTTTCTTATTACATCTACGTACGGTGTTATTGTTTCTGTGTTTCAGATGTGTCCTGGCCTCCAGCATCTTAATATCGGACAGGTGCCAAAAGTCAACGCACACAGTCTCACAGTGATGACATCACAGCTCAAATGTCTAATTTCACTAAATCTCACTGGACTACAGGCGGTGAGTTTAAAATTTGACTTTTGTATGATTAATAAATTCTTCAGTACGAAAGTTTTACCTGGAGATTTAAACGTCCTCTCAGCATCTGTTTTTACTGTAACAGGTTACTGATGCCACAGTGGACACTTTGCTTAAGAACTGTGTTGAACTTCAGAGTTTGACCTTCAGTTCCTGTCCTGGGGTCACTGACCTGACACTGCACAGCATCAGGAAATACACGCCTTGTATCAGGTATTCACACAATACATAAATATACACATACACCGTAGTGATTTACATGAATTGCTTTGAGATGCAAATTGCTCTTTTCTGGGTTTTCAGCTATAAGTTAGATTCACGTATCTCCCGTTTTGGGTGGTAGTCTTGACAGTTATAGTGTGTGTATGTCTGTGTGCTTGTGTGTCAGATCTCTGGATGTGAGTGGCTGTAAGGCAATAACAGATGCAGGAGTTCATTCTCTGGCTCAGGGATGTAGAAGACTTCAGCAGCTGGATCTCAGCTCCACTGGCACAGGAAACAGAGGGTACAAAACATGCTGAAGTCCAAGTCCAGCTGAATATTTCTCTCTGTTTGTGATACTGTGGGTTAAGTGTCTACACTGTGTGTGTGTGTGTGTGTGTGTGTGTGTGTGTGTGTGTGTGTGTGTGTGTGTGTGTGTGTGTGTGTGT
>JBBPCS010000386.1:8785780-8806360 GCA_037974645.1 Hollardia meadi | reverse complement strand
GTCTAGACCTACTCTACATGTTAAGTGTCATGAGATAACTTTGTTGTGAATTGGCGCTATATAAATAAAATTTGATATGATTTGAAACCAACACATCTTAAGATAAGTGAATATTATTAACATTTACAGAAATAAGCACTTTTAGAAAATATCAAATGTAGGAAATAATAAAATATAACACTGAGCTTTGGCTCACGATGTATCGACTAAGTCTGTGCTTGTGCGGGCTGATGACCCGGCAGCTCCTCTACTGACAAACGTAACGCATGGCACCTGTAAATTATAGATAACAACACTATTATTAATTTTAGCAGCTGCATCAGGCCCATTCAAACTGGGTCCCCCAGATTTCCTTTTATACATTTCCAAATATAAAAGACTATTTTTTACTATGGCTGAACTCACTCGAAGTACAGTAAGGGACCATTTTAGACACGACTCCTGTTTTAGAGTTGGATTTGGAAAGTTTAACAGCCTGACTAAATCCTCCTTGAGATGCATAGCACCACCTAACACTTCAATACCAGTATTCCCCAAACTGTTACAGGTAGCTCATCTTTTTGCTGATCCTCAACAGGTTTCTTCACACAACTCTTCCTGCAAGTATTTCTTAACTGAAAAACTGCACTGAGGGTCCAAAGCTCATTTTGACCACTGGAAATTTGTTGGTTGATTAGCCACCTTAAATCTTTTCTCCTGCTGTGTCTTGCTGCCCCAGACGGCAGCCACATTCATTAAATACATGGCTTTGCTGTGTGAAACAGCTCCTCTTGCTCCATTTCCCTACAGGTTAATGTTCTTTTTCAGAAAAGTTACAAACCCTCACGTTTTCAGTAACTAATGAAATTAAATTTTCAGGTCAGAGAGGAGACCAGCTCCTTCAGAGGCAGAGTGAGGCACAGGAACAGGCCGACCAGCAGAGAAAAGCCCACACACTGTCACACAAAGCTGACACTGCTGCGGCTGCACAAGAACAACCAGCAGACCGACCAGAGAAGATGCCCTCTGAAAGTCTAACATGGATACCAGGCATATTCCAAGAGTCGAGTCCAGCGTCAGAACCCCAGATCAGATATTACTTAAAGATCTTCTGCATGACAGTCAGTTGTCCCTGTCTACACGCAGGAAAGCAAGTAGAAACACATTCAGAAAACAGGAGCAAGAAAACACCACGACTGGGACAGATTAAGGTGACAACCCTCAACACCTGTGAATTAACAGATGAAAAGGCAGAAACTAGTTGTTTTAAAACTCAGTTAAGTGAACGTTAAACTTGAAGACAACTTAAGATGAGTGCAATCAATAACTGATTAATCATTTTGACGATTCCTAGCTGGATTTACTTTGCAATTACTGTATATACTCAGTAATTAAGAAGTATCAGTGTAAAAAGTAAAAATGAGCAGCTGTTCTTGAAAGAAGTGGCAAAGCATGTTTTGAGTAATTCTTATTGTAATTTAGAAGAAAAAAAACCCTATTTGACTACAGTGGCCCAAATCAGAACTGAAAAGATCAGACTGCATGTGATTTGTGCTGTTCAGACTGCCAAGAAAAAAAATCATTTTTGAGTCACATATTTGCAAAACAAAACAAAAATCAGATTTGGGCCAATTTTGCCCGCAGCGTGAACATTTCTGTCTACCTAAGACATACAAAAATCTACTAAATCTACTGTAACATTAAATGTACTGCATTAAAACTAAAGGGTTTCTAGCTCATGCTGGGAGTATTGAGAATAATCTCACAATGTTTCTTAATAAAAGTTTTAATTGATTTAAATAATAAGTTTATTAAGTGGTCAGTAGAACTTCTTTAGCTCCCCATTGTAAATATCAGGTGTTGATACATTCTGAGATGGGTCTGATAGTGGTCAAGTTAAGTTGCCTTGTTTTAACTTGCAGTGGGGTTCAGAGAATAATTTGACGACTAGAAGCTAGTCAGCATTTAGTAGCTCATGCTCAGCACCTCTGAGTGACTGTATTGGAGCTAATATTAGAGACACAATGACCTGAAGAACCACGGCATCCACAGTTAGTGCTGTGCCTTGCATAGCCAACTTCCACCCAATAATTTGCTGCCATTTAAAAAGGCACTTCTTTCTTGCAGTAGGAACTACGAGTGAAGAACCACAATCAGAACAAGGAGCCTGTTTCAGACGTGTAGAAATGGTGGCAATATGCTAAAAAGTCCTACAGGAGCCTCACATGCTCATGCATGGGTTGTAAAATGGTGTTGGTTTCAATTAGCGAAACTTGTCAAAATGAGGGAGGGAAAATTAAATGTAAATCTGGTGAAAGAGGCCCCTGGTTTCTCAAACAGCAGCATCGCGTTCTTGACATCCTGAAAAGGATCCAAAGCATGGACGATATTTTACATGATGAATGAATCACAACAGTCTGACATGGCTTTAAATGAAACCGTCTTTATTAAGTAACTTTAATATCAGAAAAATAAAACTCTTAAATTCTCTTTACAGCAAATATATAATATCAGTGCTTTGGCCGCAATAACTTAAAAGGCCATTATAAAATATAGTCTGCTTTTAAACTCCTGACTCAATTTGAAGAATTTATATGCCATAAGACTCCCCCTACATATACAAAACAAAAGTGTAGTAAAATTAGCAAATACTTTGTACTGTTGGTACAACTTAATATACGTATGCATTTATATATAGATAATCTAAGATATTACAGTATAACGTTCTTAATTTGGTGGCGTACAGACATGGCAGGCAGCTTGAATCCTTGGCCTTTTTACAGTTGCAGTGTGACATTTTACATTGGCGGTACATTATAAAGACATGCTCGTGATGTACATTCCATTTTCCACTAGGTTACACGGCAGCTATCAATACTATTATCATCAATACTGTAAACTAATAACTAGACTACAAGCAGATAGCATTGACACCCTTTCTGCAACATTTCCAAGAGAGTTTCCAACTCTTCATTCACTTAATCACTCAGAAAAGTAAAAAAAATTAAAAAATCTTATTGTAAACATTTTAATATAGATATATTTATGTATATATATGAAATGTAACAAAATAAAAAAAAATCTGTATATTTATCAGTCATTACCAGTAATATTATAGAATACATAACACAAAAATGTCTATAGATTCAGGTCAATAAGCTGTGGGCCGACAGTGTATTGCATTCCCTCAGAGGGAGAAAAAGAGCAAAGAGAGATCGACCCTGCGTAGATCTGAGACAAGTCAAATGAAAAGGACGGAGAGAAGACCAGAGAGGGCAGAAGCAGATGGCATTTTTTGCACTTTTGGGAATCGTTTGGTTCCATTTCCTCAAAACAGCTCAGTCATCCATAAAGGAGGCGATATTTAGGAAACAGAGCTAAAGCAGTGGAATAACTCCCAAATACTGTTTACAGCTGGAATGCTAGAGGGACTGCAGTCCAATGTCCACACAGCAAAGCAACAGTATTGACCTTTTGTAGTGTCACCACAGTCCAAGATGAAATCATTCCAGCTGCTTCCCCTTCGAAATGTCCGTCAACTCATTCAACCTGGTAAAAGAAAGTCTAAAGACACTGGTGTTTAAAGCTAAAAATTTGAGATGATTTTCACCAATTTGTACCCGTTCTTCACTTTTCAGGTAGAAGAACAGACAGACGCACACATGGAAACAGGGTGGGGGGCAAATAAGAATCTGTTTGTTTGGAGTCCCATCTTGTCAATAATGTGATAAGATATGGGGGAAGGCTGTCCTTAAGAGGGCAAAGGACAACAGCAAATGAGCTGATGGAACAGGAGAATCAAAGTGTATCATTGAAAAATCTCATCAATGCATTAAAGCAGGTAATGAAGGTTGACCATGACTGAAATGTAGTAGAAATAAACCCAAAAGGGATATGTCTGTCTACAAGTTTAAGCCCAAGATTGTTTGAGCTCTGTAATTAAAACCAGAGGAGTTTATCTAGTGCTTCCTCGAGTAGTTGGCATACTGAAATGATTTTTGCATAGGCCTAGTAGACAAGACATTGGATTAAATTAACATAGTAAATCCATTGGTGGCCTTCGTCCCAGTTTTTGCATCCTGATGGAAATATTTTGCGCACCGCTTACCAACAAGGACGCAAAATGGCTGCAACGAGATGGTCACAGGGTAGGAGTTCAAGTGAAACAAAAAGATACTATTGAAATGGCTGAAAAGTCAGCAGGTTGTCTGTTTAGTACAGGTATTTGTTCAAGATGAAATCTGTCTCCATAATTTAATAAGAAAATCAGCTCTTTTGGCTCCCAGGTGAGGTTTAACTAATAACTAGCCATACTTATAACAAGGGAAGAGGAATGTTACCAAAGGTACGAGATTTGAATATCTTTCTAGCTGAAGACCAGTACATGGTTTCCCAACAAAAAAAAGACAAAATGTGAAAACAGAAGTAAAGTAATGGGAGTGTTTGGTGCTCAAAAGATAAAGAATAGGTGGTAGATACTTGAGAAAGGCTCAACGAAATAGGAAGCAAAAGAAAACATCCCTGTGAGAGAACCTTCCTTCCACCAAGATTCATTTAAGAGACTGAACTTTGAAATATACATTAAGACCCAAGTCTGTCAGCTTGTGATCTTTTGAGCCAAAATCTGGATTTGTAAGTAGTGTTGTCAGTTAATTACAGGCTTTCCAAAAAGGCCACAAGTTTGTTTTAAGACAGAGCAACACTGTGTGTCCGCTGAACCAGTTGTTTCTTTTTGTTTACTCAGAACAGAATTAGGCACAAGTTTACCGTAAACATTTTTTTAAGTAGAAATGGAAAGCAACGTGGCAACTCTGAAGTAGTGTAACATCCTGGTACTCTACAAAATGGAGTTACCCACTTGTTGGTTTTAATCTGGAAAAGAAAGAAACCTGAGGCAACAAGAGGTTGCCAATGGAGTGTGACATCTTTGCAAGTTTGACCCACTCTGTGGGTGTTTGCTCATGTATCAATATGCTTTTAATATCAGTGATGCTCAAAAATTCTGATTAATGATAAGGAGCATGTAAACATCAAATCTTGTTTGGAGTAGCTCTGATACAAATTGCTAGCCTGATAATATTTAGGAAAACTTTCTAGCATGTACTAGAATAATGTTGCATGTGTACATCATATCCAGTTTACTACAGTAGGCAATCAAATTCTGTGGTAACCAGGAAAATACTATTAACTTGTACATATTTATATGTGAGAATCATGTAAACATGCTCACCTCTTTTTTCCTGTAGTTTCCTGCAGTGAGCCCAATAATAGAGAGGCAAAGGGGCTGGGCCATATTTAAATACATAAAAACAACTGTAGCAGCAAAAACTGAAAAAAAAAAAAAATTGGATAAATCTTTTGAGATGTAGGCAAAAACTTTGACCCAAAAGACAACATCATGTATCTAATAGAATTCAAAGTACATTAAAATTTTTATAAAATATAGGTAGGCAGAAACTGATAACTAATGTTTAAATGAAGAAAATGTAAATCAAAAATCATGAGCAAAAAAATAGATATATACCCCCCCCCCCCCAATGCTACAAAGAGGGTTTCAACCCTCCCATTGATCAATCAATCAAGGAAGAAGACTTCACAATAACAGGCACATGAATGGGCTGAACACCCTAACCCATGCCCTAAATACATATCATTCCTTATTCACCTATTCTTCCTCACCTTTGTCAACCAAACACCAGCTTGGACAAAACCAGGCTGAGGTCAAATCTGGACACTAATTGGGGGTCAGTTTTGTAATATACCCACACATGTAGTGAGTTGGAAGTGTTGGGGAAGCTGACCCCTAATCAGCCATCAAGGGAAATGAATTAAAAATCACATATTGCGGAGCTTAATGGCCTGCGTGACCGGGGACAGGCACACAGGGCAGACAGCATCTGGACCCTGGCATATGTGGGTGGCACAATCTAGACAGAAGAGGTTATGGCCGCAAGGAACCAAGGCAGCGATCACCTGGTTATCCATACAGTGGATACATATCTCCTGTCCTCTCACTGCTGATCCGAGCGCTGGTCGATAGGAGAGGGAGGATTCAGGAGGAGAGGAAGAGGAGGCAGTGCTTTCACTCGAAGAGGAGAAGGCCGAGCTGTAAGAGGGGAACCTGTGGGCATCGACGGTTGCAACTGAGCCAAGCGGCCCTCGGTGAACACGCTGGGCCTGAGGGTGCTCCAAGGCTTCTGTCCCAGAGATGACTGGAGAAAGCCGGGGGGTCCCAGGCTGACTGGTCTGGAGACATCAGTGACAACAGTCATTAGATGACCATCATCTTAAAAACATTGCACCATAAAAGCTTCTGTTAAATACTCAAAACAAATGTTTCTAAATATTAACGTCAACATAACAGATAATGAGCGCATTTTCTGGGCTACAGGGGTCACTGCATAGACTGTTTGTCCTGGTCCTTTTCAGGAAAGGGGCAAAGGTTAGCAGTAGACACAAACAGCAACTGCCACAAGCCAAACATCATCAAAATTGTGTCAAGGACTACCAGCTACCCAGTCAGTCCAGATCGGGGTTTATATTACTGTTACTCAGTGTAATAAGTATGGCTGACCTGAATGCTTTAAAGCTTCAGTAGATGCCATGATAATCGACATCCAAATTAGTATTTGAATGCTTTAGGGTTTTATTTGGGGGTTTTTAAGAGTACGATGAAGTTGCGTCGGCTGTACCAAAAAAGAGGCAAAAGACTGAAAGAGTGAAAAATGGAGCTCCTTTGTGGCATTTACTTAGTCTCTAAACGTGCACACATGAAACCAATTACATGCACAAGATAAGAGCTCACAGAACAATATTCACAGCACTCCTCTGTGTGCATAAAAGCAATCCAGCGAGAAGGGGCTGAGGGGACAGTGGCTGATGTCTCCCCTCCTGGCCTCTCTAATTCAGATTGTAATTACAGCAAGTAAAGTAAATATTGACCTATAACTTCTATCTACCTATCTATCTATAGATATAGATATAAGACCCGCACTGCATGAACATTCACTCCATTTTACTGGTTCTTATAAACTGTAGCTAAAAACATGACAGGACAGGGGAAACTCTCCAGAGGAAACAGAAATAAACGTTTAACTTCTGCAATATTGTTTAAGACAGCTTTGAAGGAGCTCAGTATTTATTTGGATGGCTGCTGTAACTGGACTGTGTGTAGAGAACGGAGAGCTAAGCTGCTGTGCGTTGTCTCAGCTGTGCCTAGATTTGACCCTATTTCACGCATCTATAAGTACGATCTGCGCACCGGCTCCCTCAGATTACACATTTAAAATACTCTAAATTACAAACACCAAGCACCCATATTGTCAACAATGAAGGATGCAAAGTTCAAAGTTAAATGTAATGTCTACACAAAAGGCCATAAACTGTATGCTCCCAATGAATTTCACCTACCTGAGATTGACGAGCTTCAAAGGCCTGGAGGGGTTGGTGGTCCACAAAGGGGCTCCAGATTTGTGGCTGTACACCAGGGAGTGAGGCTTGGGCAGTGGAGATGGTTAACGGGTCAAATCCTGACGAAGAACCTCCACCTCCCAGGCTAACCAGCTCCTCAGACCCCACAGTAAGAAGGCTCTCGCCGAACCAGAAACTTGCACTGCCACTATTACTGTTGTTGTTGTTGTTAGCATTGGCATTAAACACACCAGTTGGGCTGAAATCTGCCATCCTGTTACCATTCCCACTGCCGTGGAAAGAATCAGCTGAGCTGGAGCCACTGCCCAGGGAACTGGAGCTGTCATTGCGGTAGGTGGAAGAAATCCTGACACCACTGTTAATATTGCTATTGATTCGCTGAGTACCATTGATGCTCACTGGCAGCAAGCCACCACCACCACCCTGTGATGATGCACCAGCGTGAAGCCACCCAGCCTCCCCCAACCCTACTGGCATTGCAGAACTATCAAAGCTGACATCTGTCCCATTAAATTGAAAGTCATTGTTGTCTACACCAGGTGCCTCGATGCCTCCGCAGGTTCCTGTGCGGAGGGCGATATGCGCCTCTATCTCATCCCTCGCCCGATCGACGTTCTCTGGCATCCCGGTGACCTCAAATACTGGCTCTTTGTCACGACTCGGCGTCACAATGTAGGTGTGGGTCTGTTGCTGAATACGTTTGATGGTTGCCCCTGTAAGACATGACCAGACAAAGAAAAGACCCATACATTCCTAAACAACTGTTGGTTTAAAACACATACATAGAAATGCACATCTAAGCAGAAACAAATGACATGTGGAATAAGAGAAAAGAATAGTTGAGGGTTAAGAAAAAATACTTAAGTGTTAATAGTACTGAATGCATGAGTTGGAGAAAATCTGGGAAAAAAAACGTGAAAAGATCTGTGTACTTCATTGTTGCTTCTTAACTACTGCTTGACCTGATTATGTCAAGTTGACAAATTAGCCCAATTAGAGTAATACTAAAGACTGCAGTCACTTTAACAGCATGATATATTTATACTTTTTTCGAACAATGATATCTGACATTGAAATTGGAAGAAGCAAAACTGTGAAACTGTAAGAATACATGCAGTCTGTTGCCCAATACGTCTACGTGGCAATATTAAACAGTGAGATAGGAGTGCAGTTCCTCTTCTTGATTATTCACTACATTTAGGATCCAGCACCCAGTCTTTAGGTCTTATCAGGAGGTGAGCGTGTTGCGCCTTATTTTGAAAAAGCAAAACTGTGGAATAATTATAGCACTGAACTGCAGGCCATCCTGGTGACTCAGCTGGCTAAAGCACATACCACCCAACCATAAGACTGAGTTTCAGTCTACTGTGGAAACCTTCAAAAACGCTGATACTATGCTTGAAAAAGAAATGGATGTCTTACATTACCTTTTAACATGTGGCTCAATGGCAACTATTTAAAACCAGAGGTACAGAAAAAAGTCCCGGAGTGCATTCACAAAAGAAATAATGTGCCACAAGTGATGCGGAAGTAACAGACATTTTTAATCTCAATTTTGTAAACACCAAATAATGAGCATTATAATTCCACACTGTCTCTTTTTTCTGTGTGTGGCACAGCGTCTCCTCAACATTTCCAAATCTGGTGTCATTTTTACTTGTTACCTCACCCTCTCTAACCTATTGGCACATGGTTGAGAGCTGCTGCAGTTCAATTTTCAAATCAACCCCAAGGCTTTCTGACACCGAGGTGGTAATGTCAACAGGGCAAGGGGTTAAAAGACTCTGAGTGCCAAATGTAACATCCAAAAGTAGGGCTGAGCATAATAAAACCCTTTGAAAAGCTATCAGCAACTTAAGGCATATTAGGTGATCTATTAGACAATTCACATTTTCTTTTAAATGTTCAGAAAGAAATAAAAATATGTTATGTATGGAATATTAAAGCAATGTAGCTCATTTAGTCAGAAAAAAGGCAGCACATTACATTCATATTAAATTTAAATAAACTGTCCCCCACACCTCAATGCCATAGCATCAAAATAATTTACTCCTCACATTTAAAATATATTACCTTATTGTCAATACTGATGGTTGTTTCATGGTGTAATACAAACATAAATTAAAGCTACAAGCAGCGTTGAAAGGGCCCTCACACCCCCGTCAGGGCGTGATGCAACTGTGACCTCTTCGCCAGACGGCAACCAGTCCACACAGCCCCAAATTTTCGGATTGAATATCACTTCCTGCGTCTACCATGTGGCGCTAGACAACACCTACTAATTACACCTTATGTTCCAATATAAGAAGTGGAGACCACTCTGTGACAATTTAATGTAAATCGAACGATGATTGTAACACAAGGCTTACTTTTTGTTGCTAGTAGGTGGCGCAATGAGTAAAACAACTAAGTGGCATGCACATGTCTTCAAGTTGGGACTTAAAACAAACATGAAATTTTGGGGTGATTGGATAAGGTACATTTAAGTTACAACAACTTCCTGTTTCATTGCATTTGAACAAAGCATTGTGGAGATATTTAATGATTTTTCATATTTTGAAAAATATAGAGTGACGGACTTCTCAATAGACCATAGGTTGCAGTGCCCCAACTTTGTGTCAGAGTGAACAGGATGTGCTGAAAAAAATTCTGCTCCAAAGGACATACTTGTGATGCGTTAGGATTTTTTGAAATTTTGCTAAAAAAATGCACCAAACAAAAAAACAAATTACTTCCTGTTGCCAACACGTGGCACCATGACCATGAATCCTATTTGACATGCAAACTTCTTCAGGCCAGGACACTTATCATGTCAGGTCATTGACCATGTACAGCTGAGTTACAAAACATGTACGGCATCAAAATTCAAGGCATTGCTACGGCCGTTTTGTGAAAACCTTTGATAACTTTTCATTGTCAGGGTCTTTTATACAAGCTGACCAAGTATGAGATCATTTGGATTAATCCTGTGGAGTTTGTTAAAATATGACCCTTGTAATTGGGCAAAAAAAACCCACACCAATTTCAAATTCAATTCAAATGGTGGATTTAGGTCATGGCACCAAGAGACTTTTTTGTACGTCTTGGGATGTTACACGTGGCTTTCAATTTTCATAGCTCTAGGTGAAATGTACCACAGGGGTTGCTTCATCGAAATTTTCTTGAGGGCGCTACAGAGCCATTTTTCGACACCGAATCCAGAAACCCAGATGTGAATTTTTGCCACTTTGAACATGTATACCAAGTTTCGCAATTTTCAAACATTCCTAGCCCCTCAAACAAAAACTGTTGGCAAAGAAGGCGTCGCTGTATGAAAAAAAACTTACTACACACTGAAGCATCATCGGGGTCTTACTTTGCTGCTGAAGTGGATGTGGATAACCTGCGATAAGCTATTTATGAGAGTATGGGGGCTGTAACTTCCTGTTGACAGTAGGTGGCACTATGATAATGCCAGAAAATTACCTTATACATGTCCTCAGCTCAAAACTCTCATTAAACATGTGCGGTTTGGGGCAGATTGGAATGTAGTACATATGAGTTACAGCTTCATTTTTCATGGCGAAACATTATAATTTGTTGTGCTGCCACAGGAAGGCCATTCAAAGCAAAATTTTTGTATGTCTGGAGGTGATACATATGTGTACCAAATTTCATCCATGTAGGTCAAATGGTTTGGCCATGCAAACTATTTAAAACTGAAAATTTTGTGGGGGGCGCTATGGAGCCAATTTGCTACACTCATGTCTGAGACCCATGTCAGACGCCAATTTTTCGAGTTTTTAAGTGCGGCAAACACCTCAAAAATGTGATGAAAGTGGCGCAATAATTTAAAAAAAAATAATCATAAACTCTTTGGATTTCAATAGGGTCTTTGCACCCTCAGTGCTCGGGCCCTAATTAATACAACTTCCAAAATACAGTTTTACTCTGGATCTTGATCCTGATGAAGAAATTAGACCTTTTCTGCCATTATGAAACACATCATTTGTCTAAAATTACAATTTGCCTTTGTTGGTGTATGCTGGCACATGCCTCTCTATACTAGATTACTACATTCCTTGATGAATTGATAAAAAAAATTAGTTGCACACTATTTTGTTAATTCGTAAATGTAAGGATTTGCTGCTTTTCTTTGTCGTTTATGAGAAATGAAGAGACTTTGGGGTTTGGACCGGTAGTTAGATAAAAGAAGCAATTTGAAGATGTCATTCAAACTCTGGGAATTTGATAAGCATTTTACCCATTTTTTAATATCTTATAGACTAAACAATTAATCGATAATGACAATGGTCATTCGTTGTAGCCCTAGTTTATACCTGTATTGCACCAGTTTGTTGTTTTTCCATGTGTACTAAAAATCACTATCAAAACATGTCATATCCAAAATTTTATGAACCCTCTTTACAACATGAAGTCAAGCAACTGGAGCAAACAATGTTTACTGGAATACATGATTAATTACAGACCAACCTTTGGGACCCACGACCAGTCCTACAACACGATATGGTACCCGCACCTGTAGGGTTGAAATGACACGGGTAACTATATATGCTTTAATGACAAACATACAACAAAGACAGCCTCCTTTATAAGACAATGTGCTTTTATTGCAACATACACAACACTTGGCAAGAAGGCATGTAATATGATTCACTGTATAAGAATTACTGTTTCATAGCTTTAACACTGAACAAAGCTGAATATGCTTGCTGACCTGAATGGTTGTCTGTCCAGGTAGAGAGGGGGTCCCTGGACCGGTTGCAGCAGACAGAGGGCCCGTCTTGTTCCGAGAGGCTCTGATGAGCGAGAAATGCTCGGCTGCAGACAGAATCTCTCTCTTAGCCATGGCCACATCTTCTTTGCGCCCTGTCACAACAAAGACAGGCTGCTCTCCCCTCACTGGTGTCTTAATGTAGGTGTTAGTCTTGGCTCGAAGTGCCTTAATCTTACAGCCTGTCAGGGGAAAGTTAAAGGGAAACAAGTAAAGACAGAGGAATGTTAAAGAATTTCCAAATCAGTTTAAAAAATTTACATCATCAAATAACATTGGTAAAATAATAAACTTTGATACTAAATATCTCCAAATGGAACTAATGAAAGATCAGGGCACATGCAATTAATGTATGCAGTGCACTCACTAATGCCATTTAAGTTGCATAGCTTATAAATTAAATATTCCTTTCAGCTGTGGTTGAAAGTCCAACATCATTACCAGAGCCATTTCCTGTTGTTGTCAACACTGCAGTCTGTGCACCCTCCCCCAACTGTTATCAAATCCGACAGAACACTCTCCAAGCCATACCACTAAGCTATGTAAAGTTTATGTTAAAAAAAACAACAACTAAAAAAACAAAAACAGATCAAAAGCGTTGGATATCTAAGAAAAGCCAGTCATGTTTAGTGAAAAGTATTGGTTATGCCACGAAGATAACTAGAAACTAGAGCTGATGTGGCAAGGCAATGGTGACCAACACACTGCTCTTCACGTTCTCCTCCGAGACAAAGCCCAGACTGGTTTAGCTCGACAAGCAAGGCACGGCTGGGGACACGCTCACTGTCAGCGAACCAGACAAAACATCCATAACACAGACGAGCTGTCGAAGCTAGAAGACACAGAGGGACCTGCTGATAGATAGAACTTATACTGTAGCTAAACTTTTGTGGCGTGTCTTGGGCGAGGGTGGTGTTGACCCAGTTAGGAGGAATGCTAAGCTAACTTAGCTAATTTTAAGCTAACGTTGTAACATAACTTTAGATAGCTGAAGATTGTAATTGGTAGTTTTGTTTTATTATAGATCAGTATTGATGTTTAAACGATGCAGAACTAGTCAGATACCCCATATAAATAAGATATTAAAACAAACACTAACTAAAACTAACTAAAAATAGCGCGTACTCGTTTATGCTAGCAGTGCGGGAGACAAGTTACCAGTCAGCTAAGTTAACGTCAATTCTCACTTGTGACAAAATAAACCACAATTTAACTTAATGTCTTATAGTAATTTGACGTTTTCTTTATATTCCAGAAACGTGTCACACATTTTGTAAAATTTACTGCCCTATTTTTATCCTTGTGCAGTTATATTTTATTTTTGCTTAACGTTATTTTATTTCTGCCTGAACTAGCTTCCCATCAAGTTTCGCCAAAACTCCCAGCAACTTAACGTTTAACTAATTAATTTATACAAAAGCATCCGGCGGACAACAACGACTCACCCTGCCTGCCGACAATCTCTGCGACGTGCTCGGAGCTAGGCACGGCCACACACTCGGTCGTGTTGACGCTCTTTCGCCGATTCAACAGAGAAGGCTCGGCCTCGTAGCCCAATTCCCCGAAGACGCCGGACGGTACCATCGCCATGCTGCTAGCCGTTGCTAGGGTGCTGCCGCCGACCACATTATCATTCCGCTCGTCTCCGTTGTACAACAAGACCGTCTCGACATGCGGCGGCTCCATCCCAGGCGACATCACGGAGCCACCCGGCCCCGATGGTAGGTGTCGGTGGATGTGGGCCTGAGCTAGCAAAGAGTTACCAGAGCAGCTCGAGGAGTCGGCAACAACTTCTGGCTCTTCGTCCTCGGGCGCTGCCGTTATGTTCACTTCATCTCCCGAGGGTGGCCGATGCAGAGGTAAGGGCTTCAAGTCTAGGACCGTACCGAGAAGGTTGAAATGAGAAACCGCGGGGGGATGGTAGTGGTGAAAGGAGAGGCTCTCGTCTGCTTGTTCGGGAGTCTGGCTCTGGGTGCCGTGGTGCTCCTCAAGGCCCATACCGGCGAAAGCGTGCACTAGCGGCGGCGGGACCTCGGACTCCCCCTCGTCGGCCTCCAGCAAAGACGTGCTACTGGGCATAATGCAAAACTTTTATAATATTGTTATTAAATTTTAATCGAATACGGCGAATTGGATAATCAAAGTTGTCTTGGTTTACAAAAAAGCGACCAGCGCCTGTTGGTTAAAATGTGTGGCTTTTGTTTTGTCTCTCCAGCTCTCCATGCAGCCCTCCCCACACTGTAATCTCGTGCGGCTGGTTCACGCGAGATCTTGTTTTGGGGTCAGATGTGTATTCACAACTGTCAGGAAGACGTACTCAGCGCGCATCATCCAGGGGTGGGATGTCATGAGAATAATTCATTATAATAAGACATATGCGTGTCCTGGAGAATCTTATTCTCAAAAGCTGAGGGCATATCCAGACTTACGTATGTGGCTCTCTCTTTGGATGTTGATCCTGCATTATCCAAAAAAATCGACAATATGTTGTTTAACTTTGTATGGAAAAATAAAATTCACTATATTAAAAAATCTGTAATGATGAACACAAATCAATGTGGGGGTTTGAATTCTGTGGACTTCACAACTTTAAACAATACATTCAAAATTAACTGGCTTAGACAATTCATTAATAACCCATCATCTCTATGGAATTTTATCCCAAACTATGTGTAAGGGTTAGTGTGTTAGAATTTCTTTTATTGTGTAATTATAATATTTGTAAAATCCCAATCAAATTGTCAAACTTTCATAAGCAGATGCTTTTGGCGTGGTTTCTTATATTTAAACATAACTTCTCACCACCTAGGTATTACATTTGGAATAACAAGGACATTCTCTATAAAAAATAAATTTTTATATTTTGAAAATTGGTTTAAAGGTAATATTATACTTGTTGGCCAACTATTTGACCTGAATGGTAGACTGTATAACAATTCAGAATTTTTAAACAAATTTCAAATTCCCACAACAGCAAGGGAATATGCAATCGTTTATGATGCAATTCCTTCAGGGGTCATAACACTGCTGAGGGGCATTAACTTCCCATGGCCGATTAATCACACTATTCATATATCTGATACTACTGTGGGGAGTTTGTGCTTCTCAGAGCATTAGGTTAATAACAGAACCATTAGGGCTTTATTCCAAAAAGACATTGCTTCAACTCCTTACATAATCCCATTTTGGAACGGCATAATAGAGAATGGAGAGAAGTGTGGTCCTTACCTCTCAAATATCGTCTTACTAACAAAGTGAGAGAAGTTACATTTAAATTAATTCACAGGTTCTATCCAGTAAAATCTTTCCTTAAGAGATATAAACAGAACATTGAATCTACATGCTCATTTTGTAAAACCTCAGATGAATCTGCTTCACATTTATTTTGGAAATGTTCTTATACAGAGAAATTTTGGTCAGACACTCTTGAATTCATTCATTTGCATTTCATTGCAGATTTCTCTTTGTTTTAAGGATGTTTTCTTTGGTGTATTTGACTTAAAGAGAGAATATGAGGGAAAATATTATATGATAAATCTTGTATTTTTACTTGCTAAATTCCATATACACAAATGTAAATTCAGTGGGTCTAAACCATTTTTTCTTGTTTTTAAAAATGAACTCAATGATTATGTAGATACCATGAAAAACTCAAAGAACTCTAAAGCCATGAGGACTGTGACATTATATGATACCTTTGTGACCTCCCAGAACTAATGTTGATGCATCTTGGACTGAAGTCTAAATGAATTATACCTTTGAATGAAAAGCCTTTGTATGAATGTAGTTTCTCTCCATCTGTGCCTGTGCCTCTGTGCTTGTCTCTGTACTCTGTATGTGTCTTGTGTATTGTATTGCCTTTGTTTTGAATAAAGCTTCTTGAAAAAAAAACACACAAAAACATGCATGTCCTGTTGCCATGGCTTACACACATGGCACATTGGATGAGTAAATGCAATGAAACCTCAAAACAAACCGCTATTGTGGTGTTTACACTCTACACAGAGTTATAATAGGAGAGAAAGAAGTCAAGTTTTATTATAATGCTTAGATTGAAGGCAAGGGTAATACCGGTATACAGTATATTAGCTATGCAGAAGCAGCCAGTAGACCAATGTGTGTCTTACCCAATGTCAAATTACCATGGCTGTATGCTCAGGCCGTAGGAAATGTCCAAAAACTATTCCTCTAATTGCGACTAGGTACTCGTTTGAAGACAATAGGACCAAAATGTTATTGGACAAAACAACCCTCAACCAACTTTAATTGATAGTGCAACACTGAATACATCAATGCACTTCCAGGAAGTATAAATAAGTTGCCCATTTTACAATTTACTGATTGTTCAACTCAACAACAAGCTGGAGGAGTGACAACTCAGATCCCCCCACAGTAAGGAACTTGTTGAGCTTATTGGGGTACTAGATATTAAATGTCTTTGTGGTGGAAACAACCATCGTCTATGCAGTGGTCTGCTGGACCAGGTGCAAACAGAAAGAAGCTGGAATACCAAGCACTATCTATCTGTGGGGTTTCTGCTAGACTCCTTAGAAGAGATATGAGACAGTTTTATGGTTCTCATGGACAACACATCCCATCTGCTATATGAGACCCAAAAAGGTCCACTACTACAAGCCTTTTATCACTGCCTCTGTGAGGCACCATTCTCAGTTGTCTACAACCTCAGTCACTTCATAAGGTTTAATAGTGGGGCATTTTGCTATGTATTACCCACTTCAATATCTTGCACATAGATTTCATTAGACAATAGAAAACACATCAAGAACCCTTTGTCTCAGAGGTCTCATATTTTTTTAACGGTATTGGAAGGAAAGAATCAACGCCATGAGTTCTTCAGAGCACATGCCTTTATATAGATGTAAAACGTCATATAATGGTCCTTACATCATCTTGGTCATAACTGGATGTTATATTGATAATGATTATGATTGTGGAGTTCTGCTGCAGCCACAACTTAATCATTTTTGATATTGTATTGGTTATATATTTGTAGATCTACAAATTTGTAGATTTGTAGATCTTCGTTGATTAAAATAGCAGTATTTTAAGTAGATTTAGTGTATCTTCTATGTAAACTGCCTAACACAGCATATTTTCAGCAGCAGTTTTATGTGTAACTACGGTCTCTTAAGTAGCAGCCACGTTGGAGTTGTCAGTGAGAAAGGAAGATACGCTTCCAAAGTATGTGAACGTAGCCCACGTGATCTCCCAAGCGCTCCTCCTCTTCTTTTTGACCAATGAGAGAGAGCAGAGGGCGGGCTTTTACAGATGACAGCCAATGCCGTGACACGTTTGTGATACGTTACTTAGCCTTAGTCGCATCCGGGTGAGCACTTTGTGGTGAGTAGCTAATACTGACTGAGACAGATTAATGAATTAAGAAATATTACTGTTTGACTTCACTTTAAATCCAACCCAATTAATGTGCCCATAATAAACGATTACACTAGCTGTAGGAAAATGTTACAAATTCCAAGTGATTTTCTGTTTCTAAAATATAAAGGCCTCCCGGCTAGCTAGTTAGCTTTATGCTAACAACTTGTCGCTAATATCTATGTCCGGGTTTGCTTTGCCACCATTTTTTGTCCTTTTTGCCACCCTCTGTATTGGTTTTAGTTTGATGTCTGTTAATGTTTATTTCGGCAGGTGCGCTCAGGTTTTTACTTTGAAGCTTGGCTCGGTCGGTTTTCAGGATGTACGGATCCTTTCGGGGGATGTTGCAGGTGCTGTGGGCCCAGCTTCTCTGTGGGTGGGTGCTGGGCTCCGAGCTAACTTTTGAGCTGCCAGACAACGCCAAGCAGTGTTTCTACGAGGACATCATCATCGGCACCAAGTGCACACTAGAATTTCAGGTGCGTGGAATCAGGAAGTTGTCATATTAAAGGGTTCACAGAGTCCAAACTGACCTCTTCAAGGCAATAGGCTCGTTGCTGCGCCTCGTCTGGAAAGCGGACGAGAGCAGGGGGCTGAGACAAAAAGCTGCGGTCAAGTAGGAAAGTTTCCAGAAGCCTTCAGTCTTTACCATTGTTGACTGTATACAATACAGTACAGAAAGTCACAGAAACACACATTCCGATTTATTTAAATGCATATCAGTTTGTATCCAGTCTCCAAATGTTTTAATTAAGACAGAATAGTCTATTACAGGCGGTCTGTGATTTCTGTTCATGGTTCAACCTCCTTTTTACAAGAATTCTCATGTAAAGCATGTATCAGTTTGCTACTGTATATAAATCAGCTGAGCAGACATGTCCCTCTAAAACTACATAAACTGAGAACATTAATAGTCAAACACAGAGGAAAGAAATATAAAACAATAGCTTTCATTATTGATCTGTCGGATATTAAGACTGTCAAGTCTTCACATCTTAATTTAGGAATCCTCACATTCCACTTACCATAAGTTTTTGTATTGATAAATACTTCAATAATTAAACCGGTCCAATGTTAATATAGGCTACAATAGACTACAGCTATGATATATTGTATGCAAATTTGAATATAATCATATTTAGTTTCTCTGACTATTAAACATCAGTATCAACCACAAAACATGTATTCTGTTAACAGAATAATCCTTCAAAAAAAGAACAGTTAATATAATATGTCATTTTGTTGGGTCAAGATCTAAATCAATCAACTATTTGATCAGAAAACAGCCAGGCGTTTCCCATCATGCCCTGAATCTTGCAGTGGGTTGAGAGCAACTGTAGCGACTTGTTCTAAAAACTACGACCGTCTCGATCTCGTGAGAATATCGGTGCCTACTTATGTATGATGTCAGTGCAAGTCTGGATCAACTTGGACAAAAATCTGCACAGCATGCATTGTGCAGCGATCCCCGCAGGCCTGGCTCATCTCGAACGAGCCTAATATCTGGGTTCACTCCTCTGGTCCCAAAACAGCTTTAAATAGACAGTGATGAATGCATGTTAAACTAAAATAAACAAAACAAACCTTTTTTAATCTCTTTTCCCTCAGTTTTTATCCGCTTTTTCTATATTTATTTATGTAACATGAGCAAGTGTTGTTGGCTCGGGTTGGAACAGATAAATCATAGGTATAGATGAGCACAAGCAAAATTTGTATCTGTAACATAATCTAAATCTGAATGTTACGCTTGTATCAGGTTTTTGTATTTTATTACAATATGCAGTTATTCATATAATTTAAATATAAATATGTGAGTGACATTTTCGTGGTCTGTCTTAATTGTATTGTTTAAGACATCCTACAGTCTTATTCTAGTGAGTTAACAGCACAGTTTTACTGTTAGAAGTTTTTTCTCTAACAAGCTGAAGTTGCCAAACAATTTCAATATTAAAAATGACTCGGTTGTACTAATTAACATATTATACACATCTACCTTAGAGATAGCAATATTTCGCTTTCAAGCCAATTTATTAGATTCATCCTTGAAATTAGATCAAACCTTCACAGACCACAGTCTTACCTCTTTCATAGGAAAGCTTTAATTCATATTGTTTAACATGTCTTCATAAATTGAACTCTTACATAATTATATGCATAATCATTCACAGCAGCAGGGCGTTGCAGTGGTTAGCTTTTTGCCCAATGTCAGCTGGGATGGGCTCCAGCTCCTCTGTGAGCCTGCGTAGCAGTAATAAATAACGGATGAATGGATCATGCACAGTTTTAATGCTTAAATGGTTCTAACTAAAATCTGTCATAGATTGACATATTAAATATTGCAAATGTATATTTTTAGACAATTATAGGGTTGTCTTCTAGTAAAATACTTAAAATTTGACCTATAATCATTGGTTTGTTCTATCTTCTTTGTCCCTGTACAACTTGACATAATTCATAATGGCTTAATGAAATTGTGTTACTATGTTAATAAATTAATGGTTCCCCTCCTGTCCTTATGTTTTCCTAGGTGGTCACCGGTGGCCATTATGATGTGGACTGTCGGTTGGAGGACCCAGATGGCACTACACTCTACAAAGAGATGAAGAAGCAATATGACAGCTTTACCTTTACAGCAGCCAAGAATGGCACCTACAAGTTCTGCTTCAGTAATGAGTTCTCCACCTTCACACACAAGACGGTTTACTTTGACTTCCAGGTTGGCGATGACCCTCCACTCTTTCCCAATGAAAACAGAGTCACTGCTCTCACCCAGGTAAGCTGTGTCTGCGAGGATGCAAAAGCTTATTATTATAATAATAATAACTATATTCATATAGCACATTTAAAGCAAAGTTTACAAATTGCTTTGACAGACAAAGCAAGAGCAGGATACTACTATACTTATTGTATATCACCGAGTACACGTACAGTTAGGTCCATAAGTATTTGGACAGTGACACAATTTTTGTAATTTTGCCTCTGTACACCACCACAATGGATTT
>JBBPCS010000386.1:8760271-8773290 GCA_037974645.1 Hollardia meadi | reverse complement strand
TAATTCTGTTAATATGAAACAACATAGTATTAAAGGCTTAGAACAACGATTACAGCCCTTTTTACACAGAGACTGCACAATACCGCTGCAACAAAGACTTCTTTGTTGTTGTTGGATGTTTTATTTTTACACTGAACAAAACATCGGCTACGTAACTGCACACCAGTGTGAGTTTAAATAGCATGCCAATGTTCAGCAGTCAAGAGGCGTGATGTATAACACAGCAGCGTCGGCATCTAGTGTGACGTTTTACATGCGCAACAAGCTGTGCTTTCTCAACAATAATTTACTGTTCCTGTAATGTGGTGGATGATCTCATCCTCTGCTTGGAGGGTACATTTTCGGTTGCTCTTCTTCTTCTTTGAGTTAGCTGCTAACTACTGCTAGCTGCTTTTAAATCTCCCGGTTGTGGGTCACACACGTAACATGCTGACAAAACGTCACAGCCCCGTCCCTTGATTCCTCCACGCAAACTCACTCCTTTTATAAACACATCGATTCGGTGCTGTTACTACGTCCACAGCCGCCTCAGAAAACTTTGACCTCCAATTCCGCCTCTGTAACTTTTATACAGATCAGCGAAGCACAACAGAGGCACAACAGTCCCCCTTTGAACAGGCTGTGTAAAAGGGGCTTACTTCTTATGAAATTAAAATCCTAAAGACCTCCTCAATTGCTCATCATAAAATAAATATGTCAGACCAGACCAAAGATAACGTGTTGCAATATGATCTTATAGCAGAACTATTATTTTTTTCCAACCCAACAGCCCTCTTCACATCGCCGCATCCAATGGTCACCCAGACATCATGAACCTGCTGATTTCATGCGGGACTCATTTTGACAGCACCAACGCCTTCCAACAAACAGCTTGCGACCTCCTGGATGAGAAGGAGCTGTCCAGGAATGTCATCCAGCCCATAAACCATACCACCCTGCAGTGCCTAGCCGCCAGGGCCATCATCAAGCACAGCCTCGACTACCGGGGAAACATCCCCGAGAAACTAGAGGCCTTCGTCTTGCTCCACAGATAGTGACCGTGAAGGAGTGAAATGGATGGATGGATGAAAATAGGAGGTGAGATCACATCGAGTGGACTGAACAGACTAAGGGGCAACGTAGCTCAACGTCGGACCCATGAGGTGTTTGAGAGGCTGAAAGATACGATTTTGTGGGATAGGTTTGCAAATCCAAACTATTTGGAGTGTACAAAAAATGTCCTCATTCAACCAACAAACTGAAAATTGATTGGAGTAAAGGGAGAAATGAGTAACCATTTTTTTCCTGTGCTCTTTCATGGACCCACAGCTGGTCATAGCCTATCTATGGAGATGTATTAGGAGTGCATTGCAACATGGACAAGCACAGTTACATCTCTGGATGAACTGAGCAAAGGGTTTATGTATTTTTGCTTTAGAAAAAAAATGATTTGGTTTTTTTTTTTTTTTTTTTGCATATTCCACTATGCTATTTATTGAATCACACTTGAGAGATTTTTCTCCATGCTGGCTCCAACCCCACCTCAACTTTGCCTGCTTTCTTCTCGAAGCACGGATTGAGGCATCTCTACGTATGCTGGGACTTCAGGTTATTTTTGTTTGTCCCATCACTGTTGCCAACAGTCATGGACCCTTCCTCTGTCATCTTTAGGTTCTTTTTTTTTTTTTGTACTTTTACAATACATTTAGTTATTGTCATGCAAGTCTGGATATCTGCCAAGTGGCGTGCATTCTATTCTCATTTATGGTTCCCACTTTAGTGTATAAACAAAGCTTTATGAGAAGGGTTTAATGTCTGCAAACACCATAAGTGCTTTATTCTTCCTATGCACAGGCTATGCTGTTGTGAAAGAGAGACTGTTGTATTCTGTGCCGGCACTTGTCTGTGCAATATCTCATGAGTTTTTTGTTTACCTCATTGCTGCCGTTTTCCTTCAGTATCCCCTTACTTCACTCAGAAGTGGGGGGATGCAGTACCATTGTACTGATTGTTGTAAGATATATGAATGAATTTGAGTGATCGTGTATATTTGTGTGAAAGGGTGTGAGTATGATTCAGTGTGTTTCTTGTATGCAGTGTTTTTATTTTTGAGCTTACACAAATTGAGGGCAAGAGTTTGGTAAAGTGGCACTCATGGAGATTCCAAAATGCACACAACTGCCACGAGAAACCACAGTGGCCAAACTGTCTACAACGGCTGGAGAGTGAAGGCTTGTACACAGAAGTGACCTCTTAATGTTCACACATGGCCGACCTTTTAAATGCCGTCATTTTTTTAAATAATCATGATCAATAAGCAAAATCTGAGTATGTTACCAACATTGGCCCACTGTGCATGTGCAGCAGCATATCAACCAACCAATCACTGCAGCCAACCTTTCATGAGAACTCCTCCAAACTTCTGCTCATTTTATACGACTGTTGTCCAATTGTATGAGAACTGAAGACGCAAAGAGCGGGGGTGGGGGGGGGGGGGGGGAGTACAGAATAGTAAAGCTTGTAAATTATGTTGTTTGCACATTAGCTTTAGATGTGTGGTTTGAAAAATAAAAAAGGGCTTTTCATAATTCATAGGATTTCATATTGCAGTCTATTAAACCTGACAACTCAAAACCAGACATAGAAAATGTATGAGGACTCCCAGGGCAACTTGATTTGAATCTGCACTTTACTACAGCGGAGTTATAAGAGATTTGATATGGCATTAATCAAATTCATGTCTTAATAACCAGTTTGACAATAAACCCATGTTGCACATGTCTCCTTGTCCAAATGTTTTTATTTCCTCGTTTTGTCTCTGTGGGGCGTTTGCAGATGGGGAAGTTACGCAAATGTTTGTCTGTAGGTTGATGTCTCTTAAGCCTTGTTAAGATCTACATTTCGGTTTTAATTGATGGTAATTTCCAATTGCCTAATTGGGATGAAAGTCAGTCGTACTACAAGCATCCTTCCCATCAGAAAAATCCTGAAACTGATGATAAAGCTACTGGAAAAACTGGTTAATCGGTGTCTAAACAGATTGTATTGCTTTGAAAGGTTCATGGGAATATAAAAGTCGTTACACATTACCAAAAAATGGCCAATATAACCGTTATACTGGGTACAGTAAATAGCCAATTTGTTGTAACTTCTTTAGGCAAAAATAATAAAGTAAAAAATAATACCACAAGGTAGTTTTGCTGCTTCTTACTTGTTAACTACTTGCATGTTTACGACGGATTTCCAGTTCATGCTTTTACTGCAGAGACACTGTGGGGTAGAGTCTTTCCAGATGCTTGAGCTGGGAACGGGTAAATAGAGGACCTATCTGGACTGGAATGTTTCCAGAATAACCTTTGACATTGCAGGATGGTTTGCTCATGTTGTGCATCCAGTCGCTTCCAAGAACTGTCCCAAGTAAAAACATGCTGATTTATGGCTTGTTTGTTCAGGACTTGTTGCCTAAAGCAATAAAAGAATAATTGGCTGCCTGGGTGCTCTGCAGAGAACTGGACTATTCCTTGTAGAAAATTTGACATTATCTGCCCACTTAGTGATGGGAACCAACCAAATTTGTTTGCTTTTGGCTGTAGTACAACTGTTCCCGGCTTTGTTGTTCAGTCCAGGCATCACTGGACTGTAACAGTTTATTTCAGTTACAGTAGCTGATATAATCAGGGAATTCAGACATTTACCAACACCTGCCTCAAATGAATCCTACTAATTCGCAGGCCAGTTAAATGAAAGGCTAGTCTTTTCGTCAACAAATCCCATGAAAACAAAACCCAATTATAGCTGCTACGCAGCATTGGGTCATGACCCGGCATTTTGAGGAAGAGGATAAAGACAAATGAGAAATACAGGAGGATCCATCAGCAGAACTGTCTGGACCAAAATGATCACTAAATCCTGAAGTCACATCTCTAAATAACGCAGCACAATGTCTGCACTTCATTATACATCACCCTGGTCTTGAACTCACGGCCTTAGACACCAAATGCACATTTTGATCACATTGAGCTATAGACAGCGATGCTTTGGTCCTGCAGGAATTAGATTCGGACAAGGCTATTGATCCCAAGAAGAGCAACTCATTTGAACCTTACCTGATCCATATACACAACTCCATGTTTAAAATTATGAGAATGAGAATTATGAAGTGGCTTCACACATGACAAATACATGATGGCCTGTCAGCAGAACAGCCCAGACCATAATAATTTAAAACTTATTAAATGACAAAGTTCTTTGAAATCATGTGTCTCTAACCCAGTGTTTCCCAGTCCTGGTCCTGAGGACCCCCTGCCCTGCATGTTTTAGGTGTTTCTCTGCTCCAACACACCTGATTCAAATGAATGGCTCGTTATCAGGCTTGATCTACCATGATATCAACATTTTTTCATTATTATTCACGAAGATTGGAGATTTATTCAGCCAGAATGGCTGGCTGTAGATGGGTGTTAATCTGTGGAAAAATATAGATTAACACCATCCCTTAATACAGTTTACTGTTGTTACAACATTTATCCAAGAACTGTCATCTAACAACTTGATGATGAAGCTTCCTCATACATGCAAAGAATTGACTATTGTCTTTATCACACTATATAAAAGTCACAATGGTAATATGTCTTGACCATCAACAAATTCAAATGCAAAAAGGAATAAGGTTTTTTTGCCACCCCCTCCCCTCCTCTCACAGTGAGGGTCTCACCACCTGTTTCCTCTACATGAGCAGCAGCAGTCAGTCCAGAATGTCACACCTATCCTGAATGTTCCCTGATCACACTGCCAGGGTCTTTTGTAAAGTGGAGAGTGGGGGTTCTTAATTAGTCAGATCTGTGTAGGTGTAAGTACTTGACAGCTAAGGTAGAACATAGCAGGTTTGGGTAGATGTTGTTGTTTTTTGTTTCACCATCTGAGCGTATCCTTATCTAGCAGAACAAGAGTCTGTTTTGTGACCTACAAACAAGGATTTTACGGACTACAACATGCAGCCAATTGGAATCATAACGTACACTATTAGTCTTTAAAAAACAGAAACAGAACTACAACTCATTTAGTTCACCTGGAGCTTAGCTAACCCGAGACAACCAGTTGGGAAGAGAAAAAGAAAGAAACAAAGGTGGAAACGGGATATTTTTAAACTTGTGTGGTTTACTGGCAGGGCTACTCTAAGGAGTGTCATTGAACTGCGGCTGCCTTGCTTTATCATAACCACACCCAGAATTACCTGCTAAAAATAGCACAGATAATATGAGGAGAAAGGAGACACATGGTCATTTATTTTTACCCAGTGTGAGGAGTAACATATTACTGGGAACTTGGTCAGCTTGACAATAAGTCTGACTTCGACCACATCCCTGTAGTTCTTCTTTCTTTCCAACTTGTTATCTCAGTTGTGTTCGGCTCAGTTAACCTAAATGTCCTCCTGCTGGAATGTTAATTTCTCTCATTGACGGTAATTGTGAAGTATATAGTGGAGGTGTTTCTGGGTCTCAGTGCCTGGGACAAGTCGAGGCTTGTCAAAAGTGTCACAATGTAAAACGTGTTCATGTGGCACAGCCCTATTTAAACTGGCCCTGGAGGCTAACATCAGCCATCAGCCCTGTGTTGAACTACATGTTTACATGATAAGGAAGAGATTAAAAGCAGTGCTGGGAGAGACAGGAGTCTCGCTGTCACACGAGGCAGGTGTGTAAGAAGACGATGCGTACAAAAGCTTGATTTTCTAGAAAAATCACTTGTCAGCTCAGCAGGGAGGGGGTGTAGTGAGTCACAGAGTTGCCCATGAGGTCCCAGCAATGAAGTTGGTGAGAATCTACCTTGCTGAGCTGTCTTTGCATAAGATATACCAGCTTAATTTGTTAATGTTATTGTGTTATAGTATGGACAGGATACAGTGGATATTATACAAAGGCAGAAGGTATGAACCTTATGTGCTGCAAACGCATACTGTAGATACATGTTTGATTGTACAGTATGTAAAACAGGATAGTTTACATTTTTTTAAATCTGAAATGTCTTAAAGCAATACAGACATACTGTATGTACATTCCAACAGTAACTTTAGCTGGTCCTCCCGTTACTGGTTACTGGTGCTTAAAGCCATTAAAACAAGAGCCAAAATTCCAGTTCAGCTGTAGCTCTATATGAGGCTTTAAACATCGGAGTTATTCTGGATATCTTCCAACTTATTCTTATTATTTTACTACCAAAGTTTATTTTGTTACCCTTCTGTGTTTCCAGCCATTTTTGCAAATGTGTTTTTTTTTTTCCTTCTCTTAAAGTCAATGTCCACTCAAGCCACAACTCCCATACACAACAATTGAAGAGCAGCAACTCATTCACTGGACAATAAAAACAGACATGTCACACATTTACCAATCACAGTGGCTTTTCGAGATATTAACCCACCCCTCCCCGCTGACCGAGTACCACACAAAACTTAAGCAGGATTTTTTTTCTTCATGTTTTATTGTGTAAAACCTGTGAACCCTTCTTTAACATGTTTCAATTTATAACCTTAATACATTATAACTTTTCCTAATTTTATGGGAAATACTTAGAAACATGTTGAATTGATGGACATGTTTCAGAAGTCCTGCATTAATTTCGAGCTGTAACACATGGTTAAATACAACAGATTTGATATGATAAATGCTCTGTATACTGTTGAATGTAATGTTTATTCATAAGATGTCTGATAGGGACATAAATAAAGTCACTTAGTAGGTTAACATACAGTACATTTCTTTGTCTATAAATGCCTTTCAGCAAATAATAGAATTATATATTTTTGCATTAACCTTATAATTATTTGCTGTAATAAAATATTGTATGGTCATTTTTTGTGTTTTGTCACCTGTAAATCACCTGCAAGCACTTCAAAATGTTTCTATGTTGGTTTTAATATAAGATCAGACAGGGGTTAAATGTGTGAGTTGACAAACCAGAGTCTCCAGACACCATGAAAAAAAGACATAGCTGACACAGTCCTCATTCACTGTGCACAAGGCTCCACATTATGGCTTATTTTCATGGCCATAATGTTAGCTCAGCCTACTTCTGTCCCGTCTATATTTAGGGCTGAATAATGCCCTGTTGGAAAGCTGTCCTACATTATGTTCTTGTTCCTCCATCTCTCAGTACCTGCAGGTGAACTTGCCTCAGTCACACCTTTCCTTTCCCCGTGCCTCTTTCTGTCTCCATGTGCCACTCAATCCATTTCAGCCCAGTGTGGTTTCACTGACATGACAGACAGGTAGAGGAATGCGAGAGCACATTCCCAATTTAAATTTTTTCACTTTTTCTGTGTCCCATCTCCACATTTATCTGTCTCTGTCATTGTCTGCAGCCCTCTGTCTGCCACCTCCTCTCACTTTCCTCTCTCTCTGTCCTTGGTCACCACGGCAGCAGGAGAGAATTGAATTTATTGGATCATGACTCAAATAGTGAGTGAGCAACAAACCAAAAACAATTCATTTTTCACTGTGCACTTTTCACGAGGACATGATGCAAAAGAGAACAAATCTTCCAGCACTGAAATGGGTATAAAAGCATCAAGTGCAGCAAAATTTACAGCTAAAGTTCCTCAAATTTGATTTGTGATAATTTGTTTGTGTGGGTTGTAGAAACTGCTTAAAGTGAGTGTTTCTGTCTTCTTTGAAGAACCGTTTTGGATTACTTCGTGAGCTTCCATGGATTCACATTGTATCAATTACTAGACAGGAATTCGGGAAACTGTTTCACTATTGCATGATTTAAAAAAAGATTTGGCCAGTCAGGTAAGTATCAGCACAAAATAGAAAACACGATGCTGAAACTTTGCGAAGCATCATCAACTTCCCTGCTCACTTTGTTTTGATTCACCTTCTAGATTTGGAACGGAAACAAATCATTGATTAGTTTATAAATCAATCAATAATCATGACACGAAGGAACAATTTTGATATCAGTAGAGACAGAGATGGCTCGTTTAGTGATTGGAAGGTCAGAGGTTCAATCCCAAGTCTATTACTACCAAGTCAGACTACTGTGGCAGAGCTTGATGCAGATCAATGATTTATTTACACGACAATGGAGGTACAAAGGTTTACGAGAAGATGAGAGTATTCCAGCACGTGGAGGCGCAGACTTAAATCCAAAGTCCAGTAAACAAGCAGAAGGTAAAAGACACGGGTAAAGCAGGCAGAAACAGGGAAGCACAACATGAATCACACGGCAAGATAAGGACCTGACAAGGAACAAAGGAAATGGGCAGGTGTATGGAGTGAAGGCGGATTCATGAATGCGGAGGTGTAGGGATGCTCAGATGGCTGCAGGGCTGATGAAAAGTGGGAACAGGTTTGTGGATGGGTGGGGTTAGGGTTAGTCTGGGCAGTCAGGTGGCAAAGAGGGAAAGTCAGAGGAAATCTGGTGGATATTTGGAGAAAGGAGGGAACATGGTGTGAGACAAATCAGCAGGCCTTGGAGATGGGGGCTGACAATGACAATCAAGCAAAAATGTCAATCACTGTCTTGTTCCAGCTTCTTCAATGAAAGAGTCTGTTCTAATTTTCTGGGTTTTATGTTATTGTAAATGGAAAATCTCACAGAAAAAAAAGCCCAAATCACCTTGGGCTCACAGAACTTTCTTTCTTTTGACATTTCATAGGCTTAACAATTAATCGTTGAATGCAATAAATATACTGCATTTACAATCCTTAATACAATGTGGCAGTGCTTCTTTTCACCTTTATTATGTTGGACAGACATTAATAAATGCTACCATGTGTCAAATTCTGCCTCCTAACATCCTTAAAACCAGATATCTCAGTGCTGTTTCTCGAGATTATATTTCTGCTACAAATCAAACTGTCACTTCCCTTTGACTTGAAAGAGGACCCGGACCCACGTGTTAAGTGCCCCACCAGTTTGTGTGCTCATGTGTTCACCTGCCCACATGAACTAAGTGTCCAACACTCCAGAGTTCAAAAGCTCCTTGTAGTGAATACCCGCTGAACTCAGAAGCCTGTGCATTGTTTGAAACACTGCAGCATCTCTGGTTCATTTAAGCCAATTGATCAACCACCAACACTGTCCACTGTGAATGGAGATTCCCCTCGGCACTGATTCACCACTGCACTTCGTTTTCTTGTTGGCTTTGATACTCTGACAGTGCATGGCTGTGGATGAGTAGAGCACCTGCTGAATGTAAAACAAGAAGGCGGTGACTGAGAAAGTGGTGTTTAACAGAAACGTGACCGATTACATAAGAGCAGCAGCTAAAATAGATAGGCAGGGTATTAACATGGGGATCACTGTGGTCTGAAAGTGATACTGGTTTGGATTGGACACCACTGCCTCGCTCTTTTCCTCTTCTGTCTCGCAGATACACACTCATGGCCTCCCTGATTGGACCAGGGACTGTGTGTGTGTGTGTGTGTGTGTTTGTGCACGTGCATGCGCTCGTGTGTGTGTGTGAGGGTGTGTTTGAGAGAGAGGGAGAGAGAAAAAGTGATTGCTGCTCTCCAAGCACACTGGCACCAAGACTTTGCACTCTAAGTCAGCTGTCAAAACAACACTCATATAAATAGAGGGAGAATTAGCTGGCATGACAGTGATTATGACAACAAATACACAAATTCAACACAAACATATGCAAACAACACAGAGAGAGAGAGGCAGATCTTTATATGGATGTGTCAGTCGATCAAGCTAATTAAAGTGCAGGGTTGAATCATCAGGAATATTATTTCCTGACACACACTCGCTCGTCCACTTTGACCATTTTTCCCTTCCCAATGACCTCTCTTTGATATAATTCCAATCTCTAATATATCAGTCTGGTGTGTTTTCAACCACTGGTGATTAGGATTGTGTGCGATCTAATCGTCATGATCATGTTTTTTTGATCACAGGGCTACATGTTTTCATGTGTGATGTTACAGTATAGATTCAAGCTTTCTTGTCTTTTTACAGCATATGTATCTGTTTTGTGAATGACAAGGACATGTCATTCACATCACATGTTTTTCCTTTGAGAAAGAAAATCAGAAACCAAAAGGAAGAAACTTGTATTTGTCATGGTTTCATGTTTAGTTGGTCTTTTCCTTGTATTGAGTTTAGGTTATTTCTGTTATTTATAGTCTCATGCTTTGAGTTTCTTGTTTCCTGTTGTATTTTGTAGTCCTTTCCTTGTGTATCTTGCCCTGATTGGTTTCACCTGTCTTGTTAGTTTTCCCTTCCTTGTTTATTTAAGTCTGTGCCCTTCCTTTTGTCTTTGTCAGTTCATTGTGAGTGCCATGTTGGTGAGTCCTCTCTGTGCCTGCCTGTCTGTCTTGTTCTCTGTACCTGTTTTTGCCTCTTGGTTTTTGACCCTGTTTAGTTTTTGGATTTACGTAGTTATTGGTGTTTGTTTGTTTTTTACCTGTGTTGGACTTTTTAGTTGCCTTTATGTAAATAAATACATTACCTGAACCTGCTCGGCCTGCTGTCTCAGCATTTGGGTCCAAACCCTGTTTTCTAGTGTTTCCGGCACAAGCCGTGACAGTGTTATCTTATATTTTTTGGCAGACCCTACTTTTACAGCCAGCTGCTGTAGATCAAACACAGACCGACCACAAAGACCCTTCCTTTTATTAATAACAAGCTATTCAAAATACATTTGACGTGGTGACATTAATTTGTGACTATACAAAAAGGATGACTAAATATGATTTCAGTTGGACTTAAAGTATTTCTCTTTGACATTAAAGACATAATAGTTAGCATTTTCACATTAAAATGTCTAATACCGTTGTTATACGTCTTCAGTTGTGGACTTACATCCCAAATGTTTCCAACAATGTTAAAATCCAGAGAAAAACATAATAAAACATTACCTCGTCCGTGCAACAATGGTTGTTTTACAATGAAGACAACTCCCATGATGTCACCCTACTTAGCAGCAGAAACTACATACTGTTTGTTTAAATATTAACTATTATATAAGCCACAGCTAAAGTAAAAAATATATCTTTAAGTTTTATTTACTAGTTTAACACTCCAAAAATCTGCTTCATCAGGCCTGTGTGCATGTGGTTTGATCAGATTTGATTGACAGTGACCAAACAGCCCATCAACTTCCATCAGATTCTGATTCAAATGTTGCTCAATCCTGCAGAATTACATTTGTTGAGCAAAAAATGCACAGTTTTCTGTCCTAATCCCTGTTTGTATTCTTCATTCTAAATAAAGGATTAGATGGATTAGATGGGTGTCAGATTTATGTCACCTGTGCAGGTTATTTTACATATTGTCACTGCCATGAGACAGGTGCCTCAGTAAACCCCAACTTAGTTCCTGTAGACACAGGTTAGGCCTGCAGACATACTGTGATAAAGTAGTTAATATGAAGTTGCAGTTATATTTCACATACAGGAAGCAGTTTTATTACCATTTCCTGTACATCATCGGTGTTTGGCTGGCAAGGTAAGAGGCAGGTAAAATGACTCAGCAAACATGAGAAGATAAATAGCTCACACTTAAGCATCTTTCAATTAAAAACAAAAGCATTCCTGTCGTGTGCCGTTTGTTTCTTTAAATAAGGTGCTTTCCTTCTCTTTCCAGTGGAATTCATTTCATACAAGACCAAGATAAAAATCTATTCCCCTCATCCAGAATGCACCTTGTACAACCGCTGTTCATCTCGATCAGTCTAAATGTTTGACTGAGCCCACATTTGTTGCCAATGCCAAACCATCTGCCACAAAGCAACACTGACTCATCAGGCCCGCCAACGCTCTTTTGAGAATCCCGAATCCTCCTTTTTCCTTTTCTATCTAATCACCATGTACTGTGCCTTTCCCCAGCGTTTCACGGAGGCTCTGCAGTCAACATGCAGAGTATGTGGTTGCAATGTGTTGCAGATGAAAGAGCAGTCATGACCACAGCCTGACAGCACATTTTGAATTTTGTCAATGCTCATCCAAATTTCCTAATTTATAGAAAAAGGTTACGTTCTCTATTGTTTTGTATTCTCTTCTCTTCTATTTTTAATCCCTGCGCCTTGTCTAGTTAGCCTGTTGACATGACAATTATGTCATGCCTCCTGTGCCTGGACACATAATGACTTGCATGTGTGGAAATGCACAAGCACGCACACAGACACACACACACAGTCTCTCTCTCTCTCGCTCTCTCTCGCTCTGTCTCTCTCTCATTCTGTCCTGGAACCCATCAGCAGTTGGTAATTTGCACAAAGAGTGTCTGCAGTGTTGCTCTGGTCCTCAGCTGCCAGAGACAGATCCAGTGTCCAGAGGGTAAACTAGATGCTCAAACCTGCTGGTGCCTATTACTCATGATCACACTGAGCTGATACCTCTATCAGAGACTTTCCATCTCTCTCTCTCTTCATCCACTCTCTTCTCTTAATTTAGCTCTCTGTGTCTCTTTTTTTCCGTACATGCAAACACAGATAGTAAGATTTTGGTGCCTCAAAGAGCAACTCTTATTTTACATAATAAAAACTACTTTGGTCTTGTCAGGATGTCCGGCCATAGTGAGAACAGGTCTTCTACATCCAGACTGTTGTCCAGACGTGACATCTCACACAGACAGTGTCTGAGAGGTTTTCTTCAATCATTCACAATAATCAAGGGCGGGGCACTAAATTACAGCGCTGATGGGCAGTGTCTATGTTTGAGTTGGTTTTCCGATTGTTTCTCTGGGCACAGAGTCAGAAGGCAATGGCTGTGGCAAAGGGAGGGGAACAAGAGCTGATCTACCCACGTGCCAGAATGAAAGTAGAAATCCCAGCCTGGCATTGAAGCTCCTGTCAGTCAGAGCACTTCACAATCATCACAATCATCTTTAGAAGGAGTGAGTTTTCTCTTTAACTACTACTACTTTAACTACTGAATGCAGCGTGGTTCTTCCTAATAAAACACCAGGCACAGGGTAACATCAGTAGCCTTGGACTGAAGTGGCCAGTCTGCTCATTAAACCACACACACACACACACACACACACACACACACACACACACACACACACACACACACACACACACACACACA
>JBBPCS010000386.1:8743018-8760171 GCA_037974645.1 Hollardia meadi | reverse complement strand
ACCTCACGCCATAAGAACAGTTTCTTCCCCTCTGCAGCTGGCCTCATCAACAAGGCCAGAGACCCCCATTGACACTGAACCATCATCCCCCATCATCCGGACTTTATCTAGCACACTTGTCTATATTTTGCACATACATGTAAATAAGATATTGTACATATTGTTTCTACTGTTTATATTTTTACACATTTACTTCTTTTTTATGTTGATAATTAATATTCTTTTGTATTTATGCTGTCTTAATCCTTATATGCACCAATATACCACAGCAAATTCCTTGTATGTGAATACGTACTTGGCAATAAAACTGTTTCAATTCAATTTCAATTCAATTCAAACATCAGCCACACAACATGTATTCTGTTAACAGAATAAACCTCCAAGTCAGACAAATTCACTTAGAATCTCTCCAATTCAACAAAAAATGAAACGTTTCTTTCAAACGTTATTGTTGAGACAACTTCTAAACCAATCAGCTCTTTGATCAGGCGACAGCCAGGCGTTTCCCATCATGCCCTGGGTCTTGCAGTCGGTGGAGAGCAACTGCAGCGCCTGGCTCCAAAAACAGCGGCTGCCTTGGTCTCGTGAGATTATCGTTGCCTACGTATACATGACGTCAGAGCAAGTTGGGATCAAGTCGGACACAAATCTAACCGGCATGCATTGTGCACCGATCGCCGGTGATCGATTCTGCACAGGCCTGGCTCATCTCGAACGAGCCTGCTTATTGAAACATTTCAGGTAAATGGCTACTTTTTCATAGTAGCCATTTTGACATGAAGCAGTCGGGTAAACACAGGTGATAGTAATGATACTAATTAAGATTCTGCTATGTTCAGGTTAATTCATTTCATTAATTAAACCTGTGCTTACCTGCTATTTTATGTCAATAATGCTGCCCTAAAAAGGTCTATTTTTGTGTTAATGTTATGGCATGTGTGTTTGTGGTGTCTGTAAGGTTCCTGCCAGTATGAGATTTTTCTTAGGGCATAAATTTCAGGGAAATGTCTTCAAGTTTAATGACTTCGAAGTTGTTAAACTTCAAACTGTGTAAAATAGTTTTATTCTTTTTGGATTTTGAAACGGATATTGGCCTCCAGGTGTCCTCCTCACCCAACTTGTTCCAACTGTACCTCTGTTCATCAGGGAAAGTTGAACTCTAAATATTTAATGACTTGTTTTTTTCTCTGTCTCTAACAAGCCACTCTGTGCCATCTGTTTAGATGCCCAGTTAGTTAATTATTCAAGACATCAACAGAAAACTTATCAGGATAGCCGTGCTTGATTGGTCTCATTTTTGCTGCTGCCATATGTTTGGTGTCTGGCTGGTTTCTTGTCATTAGATGAGAAAATACAGCTTGGGAGGCACTTAAAATTTCCTAATGTATCATCAGTATGGAAATATTTTTTTTTTTTTTTAAATTTGAAGCTGGCGAGTCTTTTAACAGTTGTTGATGGGTGTGTTGTTGCTGTCCCAATTGAGTGCAGGTGTGTTGAATTAATTCATGTAAAATTAACTAATGTATAATGTGTGCCTTCATCTATACCAGAGGACACCTGTCCATGATGCTGTTGCAGATGCAGTCTTCAAATAAATAAATGCAGACGGTTTTGTTTTACAACATTAACATGCTGAAAATACATGAATATGGCAGACCCTTTCCATTTTGACAGAATACAAAGGTACAAACTCAAGAATAAGTGAGCATAACGCTTTCTATCATTTAGTGCAACATGATTAATGTATTATAATCCTGACAGTCAGTCAGAAATGGTGATTATGTTGTGTGGCACATGTAAAAAAAAATATTGTTCTCGGAAGAGCTTGGTTGTCATACGTTGAATGTAACATGTTGTGTTCTCTTTGCCGTCTGATGACATGACGACATTCTGTTTATTGGGTCCTGCAGTATGTAATGGTTGTACTATGGCCAGTAGATGGCGACAGTACACTTTATTAGCTAGTTGAGCATCTTTGCAGCCCCTTGCTGAAGGTCAATAGAAACAGAATGTTAAACCTAATTTGTAAAGCAGTGAACCAGAGTATTGCTTTCTTGTTACAGTATTTCCTGATGTCTACTATTATATAATGCTGAATATATATCTAACTCCTTCACCTGTGCTCCCTCTGTTATTCCCTTCCAGAATCGAACCTAAGTCGTTGTGGGTTTCGAGGATCGTCACATATCGGAATTCCTTACAGCACTAAGGTACTACCTTTCCTTACCCCAGCACTGGTTTTAGACCTGATCCTAAGTTTGACCAAACATTGTGAACAGTGTCCCTTCCTTTTGCATTAAGATCTGTTTTGGTTATTCACTGCTGTGATTCAATGATTTCTCTATTTTTCCATTTGCAATAATCCTTCTCAAACAAATTTGATTTTTAAGCCAATCCAATCCGTTCTCTCACATCAGGGGGTCTGGGCCATTCCAAGTTTTATTAGCCTCATTCAAGCAGCTTTAGTATTACTAGTCATTATAATGGATGTATTTTTCACATTTGGCATTACCTCTCTATCCCCAGGGAGACATCGTTTTTGATGTCGCGGCATTGCCAACCCAAGTAATTTCCCGAAAAAAGTCTAGTATACCTCTATAAAATGGCTATATACTCTGTCTGGTCTTATTGTTTATAAGCTGCATTTTTTGTCTAGATGTTCATTTTAATAATGACTAATCTTTTGTTTTTAGTCTGTGGTTGTATGAATAGTATCTCACTTTGATATTTTCTTCAGGCTCCAGGTGTGCTTCATCCATATGACAGTGGCCATGTAGCCATGACCTACACTGGGCTGTGCTCGCTGCTCATACTGGGAGACGACCTGAGCCGGGTTAACAAACAGGCCTGTCTGGCTGGTCTCAGAGCACTGCAGTTGGAGGACGGCAGGTCAGTACACACACAGATACACACACAAATACATTTATTTTATTCAGGGAAATTACCTACTTACATGGATTTCCTGTAGACTTACCCTAACCCTTACCACCCCTTACCTAAACCATACCAGAACCCTTAACACTGACCCAAAAATCAGGTGTTTTTTTTTTTTTAGTTAGGGACATGGCTTTTGTCCCCAATTGCACCAGCTGTCCCCAATTAACTGGTTTTGAGTCTAAAATGCGTCCCCTAAAATAGCTTAAGGGCCCGAATATACATTCTAAACATTCACAGATGTATTCAGTTGCTTGTTGTAGCGTAGCAGTCACAAGGACTAGTCCACAGACAAATTTGTGGTACGCGGACGTCCACATAGATCCTACAAGTACACCCTCTGATGATGAAATTTACGTTACATGGACCCTTGTGCACTCATGGACACGGAAAATATAATTTTGCACTAGTCATACTTGTACATACATTCACAAATTTGCACCGGCACTTTTACTGTGACTCAAATGCACCTGAGGTCACATAAACATAACATAACATCATCAGCCTTAATGTGGACTGACAATAACTTTAAAATTCTGAATATACTGGTACACATTAAGGTAATTTTAAACTGTTTATGTAACTCTCTTGACTTTGTGTTGTCTTTCTTCCAGTTTTTACGCAGTGCCAGAGGGAAGTGAAAATGATATACGGTTTATCTACTGTGCAGCCAGTATCTGTTACATGCTGGACGACTGGTCAGGCATGGATATCCAGAAGGCCATTGAGTACATCAGAGGAAGTTTGGTGAGTAGATTTTAAAAATGTTGAATGATGTGTGGAGAATATGAAGTTTTTGCTGCACCTCTAATGAATAAATACAATAAGAGGCCTGTATTTCCAGGCCAACGTGAGTGCCCCCTAATGGTACCACTGTTTCTGCACGTTCAAAGCAGTGCCTCTACACTTGAATGAATAGACCACCCACCTTCAGTAGGTGGCACTCTGCCTAGAAATACTTCATTTATGATAAATGGTGGTGGTGGGGGGGGGGGGGGGGGCAGAGGTTTTTCCATCCCACCAGGAGAAAAACATGTTTTAACTTTATGAAGTGGCACTTGAGTTTTATTTTTTAAGTTTGTTGACTGATGTTTGACTCAACCATTACTTAAGACATATCAAAATATCAAAGAGGTCGATGTGCAGTATTGTCTCCTCACTCATCATCTCAGTCTCTTGAAGAGCTCAATTCCTCCAGAGCAGAGAGATGGTCCCATTCATCTCTAAACTTACGCTTATTTTTTGTTTGACAATTAACACTAGCGTGCTTCATGACATATTTATTTATTGTGCACCGGTTTGTATGGCTCCCTTGCACACAAACACACTCCTACATGAGGAAGGGGGAAAGCTCTGTTAATTAGTGAACAGATAACTGTGAAGCATGTCTGAAAAGCAAGTTTAACCACTGGCCACATGCTTGTGGGTGGATTCCAAAAATGTATTTGGCAATGCAAATTAGTTGTTGGTCAATGCAAGTATTAAGAAACCACTAAATGACAGGTGGTTTTGTGTGGAAAAGCACTGGAACAGTAGACAAGTTATCAGCCACACTGATGTTTCAGTCACATTTGGATGGTGCCAGGTATCCATTTATAAACCTTATTGTTATGGTCTGATCAGATCAGACACACAAAAAGCAGACAACACAGACAACTTGTTAGTTTTTCCTGAGAGGCTGCCATCTGTTGTTGAATTTGTGTAGTGCTTATGACGGGCAGTTCTCCCTAAATTGGCTTCCAAACTTTACAGTTTCAGTGAAAATAAGGTTGTTCTAAAGCAAGCGTTGAACTTCTGCAGGTTCATGAAACATTATTTATTTTTCTTTCTGCTAACAGAAATAACCAGGTCCCCCCATGTGTAGTCCCAAAACAAGGTTATACAGCATGATGCTCATTTTAGCTGATCTGTTCCATTAAAAAAGTTGATGTACACTGAAGTACAAGTAATGGAAAGATTTAAAAAAATAAAAGTTAGCATGCCAGTCGATGACGCAGTCCAGTCATGACTTGACCAGTACAAACAAATGGAAGGCCTCTAGACTCATTTTGAGAATATTCATCACATTTGAGCAATTCTGTACAAAACCAGTTAGAACAGCTGGGAAGTCATGTTGGTGTTTGTTCGTGGTGACATTTTTACATTCAGTTTTTAACAGTTCCCCACAAATGTATTTTAATATTTTTCGAAGATAGCTTTGTTATGAATAAATTCATGGAATAAATGTTTGCAGAGATCAGCCTTTTCTGACGCTAATGTCTTTCATTTGCCTTTCTTGCCAGATGAAATAATGCTTGTAATTGAATGTTTTTTTTCTTTGTGCTCTGCTGCACAGTCATACGACAATGGGTTTGGCCAGGGAGCTGGGCGAGAGTCACATGGTGAGTACCATCATCTTCTATTGCTTTATAGTTGGTTACAGATATCAGACCCAGACACCAGGCAGCCCAGGTTTAAAAGTCTGAGTTATGGAGATCATTGAGATTTCTTTTTTTTTTAGTCAAAAGGTTCATATGAGATCAAAACGTTTGAGGGTGCGTTGGTGGTGCCCTGGCAGAGGGCATGAAAGTAGCTGATGGGAGTTACTGGTTTAAAGGATTAACCATCAAAATCTCTGTAGATACATTGTCCTCATTAATCCCACCCCCACTCAAATTAAATCTTATTATTCTGACACAAAAGCCTTCTGCCTACACACACACACACACACTCTGACTTCAAAGCACCATTTGGAACATATCCGCACCTTTTGACATGGTAAAGGTAGAATTTCCTGTTAATTTTGTGACTGACTGAATGCATAAATTAAATCTGTAGCATTAAAACAGCTTGAAGAGATATCGCAGTGTATCCTGGTAATTTCCCTCCTAGCAATAAATTCAACTTCTGTGATTTCAGGCTTCATTCAGACTTCTGCAAGTCAGCCAACTCTCTGAGGGCTGATTACACGTTAGTAGATGCATACAGTAGGTGCCCAGTACAAATCCACCCTGAAGACCTCCCACACTGTGTGCAAAGACTCTTACACTGTTGTTGTAGATAATTGTGTTTGAGTCACTGTGTAGTTCAATACATGAAACATACAGAAGCTATGATCCAGGGAAAGAAATCAACTTTCTGTGTGTTCAACGTTTGGCTTTTATCTCACTGCTTTTTTAAAAATATTCCCAGCATTTCTTCTGTAGGCCATGCAATCTTGTTTTCAGTAAACGACAGACTTCTTCTTTTTCAAATAAATGCACTTAAGAATTCCCAACTGTTGGTTTCCATGAATAACATATTGTGGCCCATGTGGAAAAATGGCTCAGTTCTGATGTGAATATTTATCATCATAGAAAAGGGTGCCAAAAAGCTGTTTGTCATGCATAATTTTTTTAATTTCAAAATTATTTTAACTGTGATAAAGCATGTGCTCATCCCCAACCTAATGATAGAGAAAGTGGTTTTGGATTCCCCACAGTTGTGTTTGATCCAGATTTATATTTATCCCCTCTGATCTTCCTCAAGCAGACAGCGAGCTAGACATGATTTATTGGAGGGGAATCAGTGTAATGTGTGGCAGATATACGCCCCGACCCACGCACTTCTCTCCTCCTTGTCTTTGTTTCCCTCCCTCACACATGAACACACACAAACACAGATAAGCAGCCAGGGCTGGTGATAATGGGACACGACAAGTTTAAGGCATGGCGATAATGAAAGCAGTTGACAGCTGTGTTGTGGAAGGTGATGGATAGCTGCTGCTTGCGGCTGGTTGTACTGATAACAGCCTGTCATCAATCGAGGAACACACGTATGTTTGTGTGACTCTAGCTCTAAATACGCTCTGCATTCTGTCCCTGAATGACTCTTCAATTGTTGTGCAGAAAAGTTTAAAAATGCACTCATTCTCCTCACTAGCACAGATTTCTGTATATTCATATGAAATAGGGAGCTCCACTTGTGATGTCTTCCAAGGAAAGGTGGAAAGTGAGAGTTGCAGCATGCTAATCAACTAATTGGCTCTGAAAGGGCTCACAGGCAGACACACCCTCTGTTTTAACAGCAGTGCCCAGCAGTGTCATGAAAACATGTCGAATGAACCGCTGGAGCTACTTTTCAAATTTGATACATTGTAATCGGCAGTCTAATTTAATTCGTTAACCCACTGTGTATGTGTGTGGCATGCACCTGCCTGTCTTGTGTGCAGGTGGCTGGACGTACTGCGCCATAGCCTCTCTGTGTCTGATGGGTCGACTGGAGGAGGCGCTGAGTCAGCGAGAGCTGGACAGGATCCGGCGCTGGTGTATTATGAGGCAGCAGACTGGCTTCCACGGGCGCCCCAACAAACCTGTAGACACATGCTACTCCTTTTGGGTGGGAGCTACGCTTGAGGTACAGACCAGTGTAACAGACAAGTATTCACATACACATTCCTGCATGCATTAACATGTCTAGTGCATTTATTTATTAGTGCATCCCCAGGCACTGTGGTTAATCTGCGGATCTAGCAGGCCCAGTCCTAAAAATTAACATTGTGATTAATTGCAGGTGGGTCAAATGAGGTGAAGCGTCTTGCCATTAAGAGACACACACATTGTACACGAGGCACAGCAGCGTAACTTCACTGATTGTTTATATATTCCGACATGCTGACATGATCGGTCAGGATCTAATGTTAAATAATATTCTGTGTTCTACACATCTAAATGGTCACACAAGGTCCAGATTCCTACAAAATGTGTGAAATTGTAAAGTAAAGCAGCCGTTCTACTGATATATCCTGAGCTCTATCAGAGCTGTCTAATAATGTTTATTTCAGAAGAACTCCTGTCAAGTTTACAGTTTTTAGTTTTGCTGCTTAAATGTCCCATGATATTTGCTATGAAATATTTAAACTTACTATAAGCTCCCTCTGTAATCATTAAAGTAATTTGTTAAAGAAAGGCATACATCAATACAACACATTGAAATCGACTGGAAACTTGTGCTGTTCGACATAATTAAAAGGCAATATAGCCTCCAGGGACCAGTAGAGATGGGGTCAAATGTCCATGTGGGTGCAGGTCATTAAATCATAGAAAATAATTTGTTGTGCTGGGTGGCTGGTGGATTTTATGTCTACATGCGGATTGGGATGAAGTCAGAGCCAGACAGGCAATATATAAATAACATACACACAACCAAAAAAAGGTGTGAGCAAACCTTTCAGCATGTAGGTCATAACTGTGCCAGAGGTACATACGTGCACACACATGGTGCAGAAAACTGTGAGCTAAACTGAAAACGGCTATGAGTAAGCCAGAGACACACACGCATACACAAACAGTATAAGCAAATACAATGCAGGAAAACTGTGAATTTCTGGGTCAAAACTGTGCCAGAGGAATGAATATGCACACTCATACAAAATATTTGTATAGGGCAAAAGCGTAGTTTAGGAGTATTCTTTACTCCTAACTGGTCCGTGAAGATAGGAAGGTAACAATGACATGGAATAAAAGAAGGTGCTGCGTATTTGTCAAGCAGATATAGACCAAATATATCCAAGTGTGCTTTGAACATTTGACACAGCCTGTTTCTGTTCATAGCTGCTCTTTAAGGAGTTCAGAACATCAGCATTCATGTTAGGAACAGTTGGCTGCCCAAACTTATTGAAACTAAATCTGAAGACAAAGAGTATATCAAGTGTTTAGTCTCTGATTGCAGTCACCCATCTTTGTGATATTAAATATTATATGAGCCTCATCTCACTCTCAAAGCACAACATGCTCAGCATCTTTGCTATTGAAAATGTATTTTTAAACTATAAAAAATAACCTTTATATTGATTTATATTTTAGATATATATTTAGTTTTTATGTTTGCTTCCATACGTCATTTTCCCCATCTTTTCTCTTATTCCAGCTGTTAGATGTGTTCCAGTATACGAACTATGACAAGAACAGGCGCTTCATCCTGTCCACGCAGGATCGGTTGGTGGGGGGATTTGCCAAGTGGCCGGACAGCCATCCAGGTAAAAGATTTGACTTGCAGAGGTGGCTAATACTGGAACATCTTGCAGTAAAAGCTCACAGTCATCTGAGAGTGCAAATAAAAAATGCCACTGGAAAGCCAATTTCAAAATACTGCCATGGTTGTTTTTATGTCTTGATTTTGTGTCTATGTTGCTGTTTACTGTATCCATATAAGGATTTCTGTCAAAATAAGAGCAAAACAAATCCTGTGTACATTTACCAATTGGATTGGGTTTAATGGCATATTTAATATCCATGTGGTGGATACAGACAGAACACATGGACTATAAAGAGGTTACTGTTAAACATATGTTTTACTGTTTGTTTTTCGGTAGGATCAAAGATCTCAAGGACAAAAGGATGGTGGAATTAAGCAGTTTCAATTTCGTTTTCTTTCTTTGGGCTGAACAGTTTCTGCCCTGCCCTCCACAGGTACAGAGATGTCAGGGTGGAGTTGTGGTTGGCAGTTTTTACTTGAGATGAATGGAAAAGCTCTTGTAACCCTAAACTTCAGTGGTGCACATGCTTGTGTGTGTGTATATATGTGTTTGTGTGTTCTTGCTTGCCCTTGTAATGGGTAATTGATGAGGCGATTGTTCATATGTAGCCCGAGGACACAGGAGATCGAGCTCCTCACATTACAGGAACAAGGCAGGGAAGAAACAATGGAGCAAAACAGGTGCTCTATTGACAAAGCCCCATAAATGTTACTAAACAAAAAGAGGTTTAGGAAATAATAGGGATTCTTTTGCTGTCTGGGTACAGATAGAATTGGACTTGAACAGTGCAGTCATGTACAGCTACTGATGTCTAGGAACTGGTCTGGGAAGATAGGAAGGTAACAATGACATAGAATAAATGAAGGTGCTGCGTATTTGTCAAGCAGGTGCTTTGAATATTTGACACAGCCTGTTTCTGTTCATAGCTGCTCTTTAAGGAGTTCAGAACATCAGCATTCATGTTAGGAACAGTTGGTATTACTAAGAGACAGGATGGTTAAAATTTCTGCCCAAACTGATTGAAACTCAATAAAAGCATCTGCTGTTAATGAACCCAAGAAACAGGTCCACAGCTCTTTTCATTGCATGATTTCATGGCTATAAAAATGGCTGGATAGCCCAAAGATCAACATATCACAAGGATTAGCTGTTGCCATTGCACCTGGAAAGAGTTAATTAAGTTGAAATGTTTCTGTGGTGAAAATCCATTCAGAGATTAGACAAATTGATTAATAACTGTGTGATGCCACATGCACAACTTGGTTTTCTATCATGACAGACTCTCTTTGTTGAAGCAAGCCCTGCCCCCTGAACAGCACAGTGGTGCTCTTTGCTGGCTTGGTGAAATTGGCCAAACGAACATGGACAAAAGCCGAGTTCTTTCTGTATCTGGGAATCTCTACCTTGATCGAGGATAGACTTGATAGGAAGTATCTGCCTGACCGATTATCAGATATTTGGCATTTAAAAAAAAAAAAAAAGTATAAATAATTTTCATAATTGATAGTATAATAGATAAAATACGTGTACATTCCATCAATGGTTATTCCAAGTTTTTAATATATGAATCTTAAATATTTTTATTTTTACCGCAGGTGTTATCAATTAATTACTAATAACGGTATCGACCCTAAAAAGACATATCAGTCCGGTCGATCCCTGGCCTTGATAACTCCAACAGCAGACAGTTTTTTCGTAACCAAAATGTGTAGCTTGGTTCAAGTGAAATTCACCATCAATGATGAATTTAATGTGATCCTGACTTCAAAGCCACCTATTAATGATACATATTGGATGGAATGCTTTATAGTGGTTGCAGTCGATATACAGTACTATTTATATCAAATGACAATGGAAATCCCATCCCATGGCCACAAGGGATGCACAAGCCCACGACTGTTTTTCTTACCCCCATCCATTGGAACGATTGACTCAGCTAATCCGACATAAGATGTAGTATTCTGATCAAAATCATTAAAAAAAATGACCAATACTCCGAAATACTGCTTGGTAACTATTCATTATCATCATTGTGGCCTTACCTTGTTAATATTCTTTTTCTGTTATCCAAACAAATTATAATATTCTGAACTAGCTGTAATCTAAAACATATTTTTTTATTGTGTTGTGTGTCATTTTGTATACAGTTGCCATTGATCTCAATTTATGATATAAATCTAAATTGAAAAAAATCCTTTTTAATCAAATCTCACCTCAGAACTTGGACAAATCCAGACATTTCTTCTGCACAACCTTGGATTTGAGTCCTTATGAATCCTGCAGCTAATGGTGCTTTGATTGATTCTGATGTCTGCGTCCAGTAATCTGTCATTTCATTATAATTCAATTACTGCTCCATTTACCGGCCATTGCAACTCTTACTCTGGTCCCAGGGTAGGGAAAGGGTCATGGGGCCAATCTATGTGCATTATTTATATCTTCTTAAAGGAGCAGTACAAAACAAAGCTTCTGCACAATAGAGTTTTAAATTAAAAATTAGATTATTGTTTTATTAATTCAGTAATGGAGAGTGAGGTGACAAACACCATCATCGTCTGATCTCTGATCAGGTCTACAGACCTGTCACACTCAGATGCTTCTGCTGTGATGCCTGTTACCAATTTTGACCTAGTTTCTCTCTTTTCTCCTCCTTTCTCTCACTCTTTTATTCCTCACTCTGCTCCCAATTTCTTCTCCTCTACCCATTTCTCTCCATTTCCTGTCCACCAGATCCTCTCCATGCCTACTTAGGGCTCTGTGGTCTGTCTCTGATCGGAGAGCCCAGTCTGAGGAAGGTCCACCCAGCTCTTAACATCACCCAGAGAGCCTTTCAGCACCTCCAGCAGCTGCAGCAGACGTGGAGGGACAGCACTGGCAGCTGCAGCAGACAGCAATGACAGCAGGATGATCCACAGCTCTGTCTATGAGCAGGTTCAGTAACAATAGTCAGTCAGAGGCAACTGGACTTTTACTGTGTCTCTTGAAGACGCCCCTCATCTGAGAGTCCTCATTTCAGTAATTAGGAATAGGTTTTTTAAGACTCCAGTTACATACTAGTAACTTGGGTGCTCCTTTTAAGTCCATCTAAAGTGACTTTTTCTGTTAAGCAATATATGCCACACTTTTCCGCTGCCTTTTTATTAGTATACTGCAGTAAATAAATGTGCTTTGTGGTTTGTGGGTGTAAAGTTATGTGCCAGAAAGTCAAGTTTGAGTCACCAGAGACTTGAAGAAATTCCAGATGCCTCAATTTTACACATTTTTCTTAGATAATGATGTTTTGGAAGCTTCCTTCTCCTTAGCCTCATCAACATAGTCAACAACACAATCTGCTGTAAACCTAGTCAAGGATGAACTCTACTGACTCACTTCACATGGACATCCTCAAAGTAAATGTTATTCACAATCTGTGAGAGGACCCCAAGAAGGGAACATCTGAATTGTGTCTTTAAATGGCTCGGGAGTAACTAGAGGTTTTTGAGTGGGCTGGTCTAATTTAATTTGAATTCACTAGATATGTGTTTGGTATCGCTGAATAAGGGCCCATATATTAAGAAAATATAACAAATAGGTTCCTTGTTTTTGTTCACAAACCAGTATGGGCCCTGTGGTAATTTTTTGGGGAAATTTGAAAACTATTGAGCCCAATATATATGTTTTCTTTAGATTAACATCCCTTCCTTCTCAGACAAAACAAACACTCCTGAGGCACTATCCTCACTGTACAGTACGTTTGGCTTCTCTACCCTCCTCAAACATGTCCATCTGAATGTTGCTCTCGAACCTCCTCAAAGCCTCAAGCTCTTCAGTCCCAAAGGTGGCTGGTCAACTCTCCCGTGTTTCTCATTTCAGCGCCCTTCAGTTTTGCCACTGAAGGCTTTGTTCAGTGATCAAGTGGTTTAAATGATAATAGAACAGATGGGGGGGGGGATTCAGCAAAGAGCCAACAAACACCCTGAGGGCCAAAAGAATGGAAAGTTTGTTTCGCTACAGGCTTTATCATTTGAGATCACATGAAATAGAATTTATTGTTCACATTTTTCCTGAAGCTAACAGAAGAATAGATTGGGCTTATTAAGGGTATTTGATAAGAAGAGGAAAATCCCATCTTTCCTGCAAGGTACTAACTGTCAATTTTAGCAGCAGACCCCATCCCAACATGCCCTGACTCCTGAACCCGAGCTACCCTCCTTCACCAGCTTCCATAGTCCCTTCAAGGCATCAGCCAGCCTTAAATCAATGGGAGAAAGATGTGAGTGCTATCATAATGTTCTTTTGAACAGCGCTGGGAATTGACTTGTTATTTTCAGAGCAGTAAGGACACAAGGAAAAAACAAACAAAGAAACAACATGTTATTCAGTATGATGGCTGCCTCCCTTTTGGTCCTAAAATGTTGACTTCCGCCAATACTTGAGCACTACAATCTACTAAAATTCTCATTTGAGCTCACCCTGCTCTTCTTCCCTTCTCATCACATCAGTGCTCTGATTCTCAGCAAGCAACGTTTCCACTTGCTGAAGCCGCACCCTTTCATTATAAGGCCCCTGTCACAGTAAACACCTGCTCCCTGAGATGACGAGTGAGTAGGAGACAATAACGCATCAGGTCAGAAATACACTACCCAGTCTGTGGGAGTCTACTGTGTGTAGCACCACTTCTGACTGAATATGAAAATAATATCGCCCTTCTGGTTTTCCTTCCACCATCTTAAATGACGCTGCGTCTGGCCTTCTTGCCAAGTTGCCCTCGTTTTCTGACTTTGAAGGCCGAGCAAGCAGACCGAGGAAAGGAGAAAAGAGAGGAGAGGTGAATAAATAAATAATTTGACCCATCTATTATTAAACGTAAATTGTCGGAGGCTGGAATCTCCTGTCTGAACCCCAAGCAAACCCTTAGACTTATATCACCTTGTTTTGGTGGAAAAACAATTGCTTTTCCTCAACTGCATCTTATATTGCTGTATTGTTTTATTATTTTGCCAGGCTTTGCTACAGTTGCTCTTGTTGATCTTCTCTTTTGCCATTGTGTTGTTGTTTTGTTTTTAAATATTTTGTTAGTTAAGACAAAATACAACAAAAGTGCACATATGACTTTCATTGCTGCTGCTGAATTGAGCCTCAGACACAAATAATGCAATAATACAAGCTCAACAAAACTAGCTTTTGAAACAGTCCTCATATATTTCTGGTATCATTTTTTGTCACTTAGTTATGAAATGTCACAAATCTGAAGTAAAGCTGACTGGTACTGAGCGGAAAAATACACTGAATACACATCCATGCATCTTCCGAAGTGACTTTTCCTGCTTACACAATCTCCTTCGCCTGGGTTCTGTTCTTAGCGCATATAGGCAAAGTCGTATATCAAGACTACTAGCTCAAACTTGTTTCTGAAATGTGCCTCATGTATAGCATTGTTCTGGGTCACTGCTCTCTGAAAGCCCTCTACAGCGTGCTCAAATTGGGCTTAGCTTGGCCGTTTTTATCGAGAAAGACTTGAAAGACTCTTGATGGGATGGAGGAAAGCTGTATCCTAAATCCTTGGAAACATTCAGGAAGTGGAACACCTACTCTGTAAACAATTGTTCCTCCTCCCCATCTTTGTGGAGTTCATTTATCCAATCAGACGTTAGCTTGACTGGTAGAGATCATTTTGGCTCTTAGTGTCTGGTCGATAATTTCATTGAGACAGAACCCATAAATGCCTACTCGACTTTTAAAAGGATGAAAGATTGGATGGATTGCTCTGCCACTTACAGCTGATGAAGGATGCATCATAGCGGTCATCTTCTTTTTTTGCTACATCATGCTGCAGTGGATGGTCTCAGTCCCACGGCATGAAAAGAGGGTGCCATGGCTTTGTGCTGTTGAAACGGCTGCAGTGACAGCTGTATTTAGACGGTCCCGAGATGTGAAAGTCTCATGAGATGTGGCCAAAATGTGTCAAATGATCAAGCTTGAACCCTTGCTCTGTCATCAACTAATATACATAATGTAATAAAAAAATAATGTAATGGAATTTATTTTTTCTATGCTTTGTAGAAATATTGAGTGTAGATAAAAATGTAAATGTCTATAAATATGTGACTTCTATTGTGCAAGTGCTCAAGATGAACAACTGTTTACAGCCACACCAGTAAGACGGTTAGAGGAATTGGATATGCAAATGTTGATAAGTGATGTATTATAGTAACAGCTTTGAATTTGAAGACAGTAATGTTGATTCTAGTTTGCCGGTGCTTACTGTATTTATGGTGAATAAAAATGCGTATTAACTTTTACAGTTGTTCTGGTTTTCATTGTGTTTGTGAGTATGTAAGACCTCAAGATTGTTTTTGGTATCCAGAGTTAAAATCAGTGATGGGGCGGGCGTTAATTTGCCTTTCATTTTTCTGCCACATGAATGAGCTCTGTTCAGAATAACACATTCTGCTGATTTTCTTTCTGTTGTTTGCTAGGTCAGTGACTAAGGCACAATTAAAAGCCTTGTGGGGGAGGGGAGTTTCACTGGGTACAGGCACACATAGAATCCCACCTGGGAGCTGCATGGCACAGTCACAGGCTTCATTCTTGGCACTGATAAGGTAATTTGACCCAGACAAATGTGGCCCAGTTGCACTCGGATATCCAATCTGGATGTAGAGGGTGTCTAAAATTTAAAGAGCACTTGATCACACATTTGATTTTTTTGAAGTTTAGAAAGCAATTTAAAAAAGGAAAAATGTGGTTGAAATGTATTTCTTCTCCTTTGAATACAGCCCAACCCAGATTAAAATGGAGATGCTCCCTTGACAGCCAGCTGCAGCTGTAGTTTGGGTGTGGTTACAGTCCCCTGTTCAACAGAAATCTTATACCTGTGTGGCACCAGACTCATGAGACACTTAACCCTATATTGCCACCAAGTAGGAGCAGCTGAGTGGAAGAAAATGTGAAAAAGTATATGATATGGCAAACTTTGACTGAGATTTTCTGCCACCCTTTCAATCTGTTTCAGAAAAAAAATGACACTACCACTTTTGTAAAGTTGTCAGGCACGTGCAAACCCCGGGGGACAGAAGACTTGATGTGTCCACACCATGTTGTTTGAATGTTTCTTGATCAAAGCTGTTGCTACACCACAAGTATACAAATACAGCATGTTTATTGCTTTGGATCATGTGAATCAATGACGCATTTTTAATGCTTCACAGGCCCGTGGGTGGACTTATACGTGCTTATGCAACAGCTGCTTTCTCATGTCACTTATCTTGGATCAATTCTACTTAGTAAAACACACTAATCAATGTGCTTTATTGATTATTCAGTCAAGCAGAGGGCACTGTGGTTCAGTTACATGGCTTTTTTTATGGGACAGTCAAGTGTCATCGTCACTGATATTACAGATGCTCATCTTTGCCACAAGAGTCTGTTAAAACGGTCATGTAAGGCCAGATACTGTAGCTGCTGCACTTCACCAGTGAGCCAAATTAATTTTTGGAGTGTAATTAAAACCTTTATAAAAGGTTAATAATTAATTGCTTGTTATTAGCTGTTAATAAGGACAAGTTTATTGTTCATGAGATTTTGGCTCCCAGACGCTGACTCTCGATGACGTTGGTGATCCCCCATTTTCCTTTCGTGGCACCGTTCATGTTCCCCTCAGAATAAATTGTAACCTGGTAATTTTCTCATTTTCCATCTAGTGCCATCATCAGGTCAAATCTTTAGATCTGCCCAAATTTGGTTTATGATCAAACATTCCCATTGGCCCTCAGCTCTATACTTTGTGTTAATGTTGGAAAGCTAACAAAGATGGTGAACATGGCAAACATCAGCATGTTAGCATTATCATTGAACGCCATGTTAAAGGTGAGAGGTGCAGTGTTGCTCACAACCTGGCAACCCAAGTTGTTCTGAATGATGGCATTGTGAATGATCAATAAAGCATTAGTACATTTAAAGCCAGTAGTTACAGCTTTGAGATTAATTTTTAAATGTTCTACCGTTAAATGTTATCCCAATGTCATGGTGATGTTCTTTTTTAAGATGTTCCATCTCACCATAGAGATGACAGCTGTTAAAAATGAAACCATGTTGCTTCAGTGGTCAGTTAGTCAATGAGTTATTAATTTTCTCATGCACCGTTTGCTCAGTCAGGGCACTCTGCCCGTTTGGGGGGGGGGGGGGGGGGGGGGGGGGGGGGGGGGGGGGGGGGGGGGGGGGGGGGGGGGGGGGGGGGGGGGGG
>JBBPCS010000386.1:8730142-8742918 GCA_037974645.1 Hollardia meadi | reverse complement strand
TGGGTGTGTGTGTGTGTGTGTCTCTTACATGAATGAACAAAGCACATCTGTAAGCTCCTTTAAGGCATTTTAAACTCTTAAGGGGGGGGTGTGGGGGGTCGGGGTGTTCAGTTAGCTAAGTTAACTTGTCACAATATTGTTGAGCTCTCTGCTCAGCACATGGCACCAGTGCAGCCAAGCTTCAGCAGGTCAATGTTGAAGCCTTGAAAACAGCATGATGGGACACAAGGCTGCCTTTCTGCTTCGAGAGCTCTGGGCTGCGGGCCATTCCCATAAAGATGCCTTCACATTTGTACTGTTGTCGACAAAACCGGAGTTGTGTCCAACGTCCATACATATTAATTCTAAGCCTAATTCTAATTCGATGCGATGCACTGAGGGAAGGGAGGGGCTATCCAGTAATGGTAAGACTGCTACAAAAATGTCTCCAAAAACAACTTAAGTATTACTTTTTTGGAACATTTTATCTTTGTAAGTACACAAATAATTAACATATTAAAACATTTTGTAATGACTGCAAAAGCTGTATAGCATGACAGTTGGTTTATAGTTCATACTGTATGCAATTGGTAGGAAATTGGGACACAACTCAGGAATTGGCTTAGAGGATATAAATGGCCACGGTATCACTGGAATTAAACATTTTACTTGCACTTTAAGGTTTTATTTTTTGATTTGGAGCTGAAAATAAACACTAATGCATATTCAGTGGCCCGGAGTCCCAAATCCACAATACACACTTGGTACGTGTTGATGTAGACTAATGCACAAATGAAATGTAGCAGCTGCTTATAGCTGAAAAAATTACAGCTGGTTGTCGATGGTGATTTAAAAAGCTCCAGGAACGCATCAGTGAAAAATAATTAGCAGTAGCATTCAGATTGATGTTCGCTGGTGTAAATATTGTATAATTTCTTGTTGGTTTAAACTGTAAAGTGTGTTGATTTCATCTATGCAAACTGAAACTGTGATACTGCAATGTTTAGTATATCGTATACGATAGAGTTAATGTGTAGTATGGATTTGGGATACAACAATGGATTCCTTTGTCAGAATAGTTGACATCAATTATACTTAATCAATGGCCCATAGTTTATAAAGAAAGTGACGTTTGGTGTTACCTGTGGTATCCTTTTTAATTAAGATGTCGGCCATTCGTGGTTCAAAACCACTGAGCCTGGGTTCCCGAACACAGCCTCCCTCATTCACACTCCCCCTTCAACCTGAATGAGTTCTTTCTTCGCTGGCAGGTCTGCATCTGTTGATGTAGGAAATAATGAAATCCTGCTTTTGAGTAAACAAATCTCACGCCTTGCTCAAAGCTTGGACAACTTCCATCTATAGCATTTCAATATACTCATTCTGACTGTAAATTGACATTTTTTTAAAAGTCATTTCAAACTTAATTTAATTTACAGTTAATTTAGCAGCATCTCAAAAAGAAACTGTAAATTAATTTAGATTATTTGAACTATTCACGGGTGGAATTCCCTTGGGGATTATACATTAAGGTTGTTCTCGTTTTAAATGCATTTAATCAGATTACAAAACACAAATTCTATGTGTTAAGAATATTTAGGGAAAAGTATGCTGTGAGCACATTAACTTCCAAACAGCTGAGTAATTCAGCCAACCAGCTCCCGAACACTGGGAGATCAGACCATCAGTAACCATGCAACCTGCCTGTAAGGAATGAATGAGGGATTAGGTGAAGGAAGAGAAGAAAAGACTGGAGGCTATATTTATCAGTGTGCAGCTTGGACAGGCCTGCTGTGCTTGGACAGAGGAAGGCGGTTACTAAAACTTCTCAAAACATCTCATATTATGTTACTGGGGCTCAAACAGCATGATGCATTTATGTTCAACAGCTAACTCTTGCCAAAGTTGGTGTTCTTAAAGGAATTGTTTGACATTTTGGGAAATATCATTTACTTTCTTGCCAACTGTTAATGTACATATGCAAAAATACTAAGCTAAAGCCAGGCGACGGTTAGCTTATCTTAGCATAAAGACTGGAAGCCGCAGCTCAGCATTGCTTCCAATTTTGCCCCAGTGGCCACTCGTGGTATTGCAGCAAAAACTTCCCATATGGCCCAAGGCACCTCAAACTACAAACAAGGTCAATTATGATCTTTCTAGGATGAGTTTTTGATCCATGGAGGTTTTATATTCGTAAAACTTTCCTCGAGCCAAGAAAAGAGATGTTACAATTTCTGATGTCATTACAATGTAAAATCTGTGGACCGAGCGGGAACTCGTGGGCGGGGCCAGCAGGAGAAACACTTATTCAGTGGGCCGTATAACCAGGAAGTAAACCCAGAAGATATATACCCTATATAACCCTATATATATAGATAGGCGCCATCTTTGCATCTGGTATCTAGTTCTTCTTTATACATCTCTGTGAACATGCGTGAAAGTGGTCCTGTCAGTAAATTAAAGTTTCCGCAATTGTGCCTGTTCAAAATTACTAGTGGTGCGAATTGTTGATCATAAAACAACCAAACTCAATCTAGATATTTCAAATCAAGATAACAAAACATGTTTTAATTATTGGACATTTAGTTCACTATTATGTAGTAGGGAATTTACTGAAGTGATAAAAAACTTTATTGGACAGTTGTGAAATAATGAAATTTACAATTCAATTTAGCAAAGACTTACCGAAATAGACAAGAAATCAAATCTAGAGAAATCAAAAATGGAGAGTTTAATAAAATTTATTTCAGACATCACATTAAAGATGTTAGCAGATGACGATCTGCCCCCACAATTGGATACAATTAGAACTTCAACTTAAATCAACAGAGCTAAGTTTGTTTTATATGATGCAGATTAAAATGGATTGAGAGTGAGGAAGTATTAACATTGAAAAATTAAAAGTAGAGAGAAGTTTGACATCTAAATTAAAACTAGACAACTCTTTAAAGAGGATTATAATTTAAAAAATTATTATTTTTATACTGCCATGTAGATTTACAGCCACTTTCATAATGAAAAACTAGAACATGTATTTTTCATATATTGAATGAATTGTATTAAATTAAAACAGAATTAACCTTTTTATATATATAAATCAAATTAGTTCTTCAAGACAATAATAATCCTAGCATAGATGATGTATAGAAAAGGAATATATTTGCTGCTAATGTTTTGCCAATAATTTTGAATAGGCACTTTTGCGGTAACCTTCTTGTATAGGATCAGGCAGCTGGTAGACCGACATGTTACTTTTTTTTCCATTCTTGACTTCAAACTCTAATAGACACACAAATAAGGCGTAAAGCTCACTGCTGCTTGACTGACAACAAATCAGCCATTGTCTTCTTAACATTACGCTTACACTTTAAATAACCATTACTGCTCATATACTAAAATTATGTAACATGTTATTGAAGGGTAGAAAGCTTTTAGGAAGTCGGGTGATGTTACAATAAAGAGAGAAGAAATCTGTGAAGGGAGAAGTTTAATGTGGATGAATGGCTTACGTGCAGGACTTAAACCAGAAGACCATGGTTCGTTTCCCGTCTGAAGCCAAATCTTACTTTGGAACTGTCATTACTTTTTTTGTTTTTATTTTACCAGTAGATTTAATTTATAAAAAATATTTTCAGTTCTCAATCACAGTTTGGTATAGGATCAGGTTTAATTACACAGCCAGAACAGATTGGGTATCGGTGATGACGTTTATCACCAAACATTTGTAGTGAATTTTGAAATAATGGGTCCTTGATCAGAAATGGGTACATACAAAAGCTGGCCTCTCATTCCTAACTGCTAACCATCAATTTTTGTCAACTGAAATTACAACTTTGATTGGCAGGTTTTACTAGCCGTAGCTAGCTAGCTAGCTAACATAATGCTAGCTCCGTGAGTTAGGAAACACTGCCTCCAGCTGATTTTTAATGTTTCCAGATGACTCATTTTAAAACAGGAATCATGTGCCTCAAATATGCAGTTGATGTCTACATTCAAGATATCCTGATGGATTATGACTGGATTATTTTGAATGAATCCCTGTGTTTCTTTCTAGTCTTAATGGTGATTGAGCTAAGCTAACCGCCTCCTGCGTCTAGCTTCATATTTAACACACGTTAATTTTCTTATCTAACCAAAAAAAAGTGAATAAGTGTATTTCCAAAATGCCAAATTACTGAAAATTATAGGCTAGAGCCCAATAAATGGCTGAATACCTTTTTATATTACAGTAGGCATTTTGTCAAACAGTTAGTCCTGAAAAGCTGTCAAATTCTGTTTCAGTTGTATGAATTGGTGCTCAAATATAGACCATGAATGTTAGTCCGTGCAGACATCAAGAGTCAATTGTACTCTAATAACTGTTGAAATTCTGTATGTATAGAAAAGCTGTTTTGTATTTCACTGTGAACCACATTATTAGTTTTGTTTTAACAAGTTTTCCTTCATTTTGAGTTGGCTTTGTTTCTCCAATGTCATGTTTAGAAAAAAAACAAACTGGTTTCACACATTACTTCACGTTATGTATTGTTTCATTTTGATTGTTGGTCTCACCTCACTTCTCTGTTCATTGCTTGCAGCCACAGTGCGAAGGTCGTTTGGAAGTCGAGGTAGACGCGGGCTCCGTGTTTTGACTAGCTGTAGTAGTGAGTACAGTGTTACTAGAACCCCTGTGAAACCCTGGTTTGGTTCTACCCTTTCTCTAAGTAGTCTGCTTTAGCCCTGTCAGCATGACCATATAAATCACACCACTGGTTAGGTATTAGATAGCTTTGCCAGGTACTTGATGCTGGGTAATAATAGTTGAAATTAAAAGACATTGCCTCTTAAAAATGTCCACTGAGCATAAAAGTGATCTAATTTCTTTAATCCAGATTAACAAGGAAATTAAAGATGGTGGTAAGAGGAGGAAAAATGCTCTAGGTTACTCTTGACTGTTACTCTTTGGTAAATGGGTTTGGAAAAAAAAGAGTAAAGGGAAAGGTGAACAGTGTATACAAGGACGAATAAAAGAAGTGGAATGGAGTAAAGTAGAAGAGATGAGAATCAAAGGGAGGTAAAGTCCTTAACGGAACTGAAAGGAGCTGAGACTGAAATTCCTGAGAAAGGATTGAGGATGTTTCCTAGGAGTTGAAGCGGGATAGGAATGTGTATACATCTGTGTGTCCCGGACCCGTGGAGTGTGTGTGTGTGTGTTCATTTCATAAAACCTGGTGACAAGTAAAGCTGCTTTGTTGAATTGTGACACACACACATAATGCAGAAAAACCTACAATGTGTTTGGACTTGCTAAGATTCTTAACTGGCTTTTTCTGACTGATATGTGTGCCTTTAGGGTACTGTTTACGCTTCACTTGACAATCAGGAGTGTTGGAGAAACAGTTTAGATGAACACAGACTTGTTTCAGCCCACCTAATCGGCATGATCAATTGAGAATTGTCACACTGTTGGCCAATTAAAACGACTGAATACTAGTTTTGTTAGCCAACTAATGCAGTTATTTGACATGCTCAGTGGATGTTTTTGAGGAGAAAAAAAAAATTATTCTCTTAAAAAAATAGCCTTTCTCTACCAATTTGCTCAGATAATAGAAGCAACCCGGAAATAAAATAAAATAGCAGCAAACAATGAAGATGTGGTGTCATAAGTAATAATATGAGCTTTAAAATATAAAATTAAACCTAAAGTGACTCATTTTTCTTCAGCCTTTTAGAGAATGGATTAACATTGGTCTCACTTGAATATTTTAATAAGAAATGAGGCAACATTTTCTAGATTTGTTATTAGATTTTAATGGAAATTGCAGTAAAAAAAATCCCTCTTGGGCACTCACTGACGGGACTAAATGTCCGCACACATTTATTGATATTAAATAACATTCAACAAGCCTAAATAAGCAGATTTTTACCTGCATTAAAAATTAAACAATACTTTTTACCTGGATACAATACAAGATTCTCTCAAATATTTGAGTATTGAATTAAAAGCGCAGACACGATCATGTTAACGGTAAAACTCGTCTCTGTTGTGACGGACGAGCATAAAAACGCGACATGAGTCCAAGCACCAAACTGTCTGTAGATTTGCGCTGTGGGGGGAAAAAAACAAGCCCGTTTTGCTCTGCTGGGACTTATCAGTTTTTACCTTTGACTCGGCAGACCCTCAAACCAACACACAAACGCACACATACAAACTTTGCTGCAGGCATCTCATGTCTGCTTCTTGTTCGGTCACTAGAGTCGACATGCAGTGTCCCGCCATGCTCATTGACTCAATTTCATGACACACTGATGAATAAAGACACACACACATGCACTCACTGTCCCTGCTGAGTCATTCATTGGTTTAAATATGCCACAATTCACTCTTCATCCAATGATTTAACTTGTCTTAACAAGACCATGTCACCTTCATCACCGTCATCAGACTTACTTTCTCATCATGGTGTCACACCACAGTGTTAAAGTCACCTTGTCATATAAAATCAGGTAGGAAGGGTAACTTGATGTGTGGCAAACAAAGCTTAGTAGTTTCTGTCTCACAAAGTTTATATGTTTGCTTTTGTTCCACTGCTTTTCCCTAAGCTGCACCTTTTTTGTGCTGTTGTGGATAGTTTTCCTGTATTTGGCTTACCTGAGGAGTGTTTGATTTAATTTCCAGGTCCTCGGAAACGAAGTGGAAATTCTGGCTTGAAAACTGAGATAAATCCAGCACTCCTCGATTCCCCTGTCCCCCAGAAACGTGAAGCAATATTTTGTGTCTTTTTATTTTGCTGTGTAGTGACTTCAGCTTGCTGGCTTTGTGTGTGTGGTAACAGTTTTTTGCTGCCCCCATTGCTTGCATCTGTGATGAGACCTTGTGTAACTGTTCCTTTATTTCCGCCTCATGTTATTGTGTTTACTGCCTTGTTACAATGCTGCTGCTGCTGCATCAGTAACAAGCACAATATTGTGAGAAACTCTTGAAAGCAGTGTTGCTTTAAGAGGAGTTTTGTTGTTGTGAAACATAAGTGTTGATGCATTGAACTGGACATGTGATTATCAAAGTTCAGTTGCAGGACATTCATTTAAAGCTTTGGTGAAGTTATACTTTTGTGTAATTCAGTTACATTGCTTGAATTTAAACATGGTGTCTTGTCATATTTTTATTTTGTTGATCACACATTCTTGGGAAATATAATTATTTCCTGTTGTCCAGATCATCATGAGCACTTAAACATTCCTCACTCCTGTGGTAAATTTTGACTGACTTGCATTGTAAATCTCATAGCAACTGTTTTCTCTATAAGCTCCAAGGATGCCATTCTCCCCATGACTACACTGTATCTCATTACTCAGTCTGCCCTGATACTCTTGGAAAATCTCTCTCCGGACTTATTTCCCTGTATGACAACTGCTCAGTAACCTGCCTGTATTGATGTGAAAGATCCATGTCTTGATGGAGTAGTAGTCATTGTGGAAATAAAGCACAAAGGGAGACTTACTGAGGCCCTATTTGTCGAGGCATTATCAACTACCAAAGGCATTTTTGCCATAAGATCATACTTGGCAAGTCATGCAGATGATGTAATGCTGCTTTTGTGAATATCGACCCAGAAACTGTTGAACACAAGCACTTTTTTTTTTTTAAAGCCCTTGATTTTCTTGGAAACTACCCCTTCAGTGTAATTTGAAGTTAAAGGACATTGTTGTTCTCGTTTCTAAATCGGGCCTCAGACAAAAGTGGGTGGTCCAAGGCTATGAATTCATACGCACGATCTTTTCTCACTTATCCTCCTCCGCTCTCCTCCAGGCTCCATCTCGTCCCCGGGCTGGCGCAGAGGGTCGGTGACTCCCCGGGTCACCACCATCCCATGCCCCGGCTGCCAGCACGACATCGACCTGGGCGAGCGCGGCATCAGCATGCTGTTCCGTAACTTCACCCTGGAGAGCATCGTCGAGCGCTACCGCCAGGCTGCTCGCGCGGCCGTCGCAATCATGTGCAACATCTGCAAGCCTCCACAGCAGCAGGAAGCCACAAAGAGCTGTATGGACTGCAAGGCTAGCTACTGTAACGAGTGCTTCAAGCTGCACCACCCCTGGGGCACACCAAAGGCTCAGCATGAGTACGTCGGTCCCACCACAAATTTTAGGCCCAAGGCAAGTACCGCCGGGTGGAAGGCTTTATTAGCTAATGACTCAGACCTCCTAAACAAGACTTGTCTTCAATCGGACTGTGAACATCTATCAGGAGATAAGTTGTCACAAAATAAACATGAGTCAAAAATAAACATTAGCTTGTTTTGAAGTCTCTAAATGATTAAATGTTGGAATTTTTTGATTAGGAATCAATGTTAAAGGCGAAATCTGTCACCGTCTGGTTTTCCTGGTCATTAATTGTTGGTCAGGAATGTCTCATTCATGGTAGTTGGTCCTCTGTTTAGTCGACTTAGTAGCTCAAATCATACAATAGCAGCATTCACACCAATGTTCCCACTTTGACATAAACCAGTCAGCATATATGAGGAGTTTAATTAATTATATATCACACTTAGCTCCTAGCTACTCTCTCTGTACAGCTACTCTTTCATTGATCTTAGAATACTTTCAAAATGCAAGGTTTTGCTGGAAACTTGAGTTACTGGCGTTGTCAATACATTGCATTGCTCTTTACCGTCCCTTTGTTGATCACTGCTAACTGCTAAGTGCTGTCTGATAAATTCTGATGAGGATCTTGGCAGGAAAAAAAGTGCTGATTTAAATTCTATTTTAAGAAACTTCAGGAAATGACTGAGAGCTGTCTCAATGCTTTTTAAGTTTAGGTCCTCTTCCTGTTTCACTTCAGCTACTTTTTGATCACTGAAGATAAAAGGCTGTATGAATGTGTGTATTGTGTCCATGATTTATCTCACTGTTGTTCTTCAAATATCTCAGGTGCTCATGTGTCCGGAGCACGAAATGGAGAAGGTGAACATGTACTGTGAGGTCTGCAGACGACCCGTGTGTCACTTGTGCAAGCTGGGAGGATCCCACGCCAACCACAGAGTCACCTCCATGAGCAATGCCTACAAGATCCTTAAGGTACCACATTCAGACACTGTTACTCAAAGAGCAACAGCCTTGGAGCTTGGATTTTATTGATGTTTTTACACAGTTGTGAGATGAACAGCTGGTTTTAAATTGCAAAACTGGCTTTGTCATATGATGTTAAACCCTGTCATTTAGAATAATAAGGGTCCCTTTAAGGCAGGTAGATTCTCAGAAGTTCAGCCCTCATTAGATTTACAGAACTGCATTTAACTGAGAAAAGGCCTCTTGATGAGTAATATCTTTCCATTCAGTGGGGTTGGTGTCGTGTCGCAGCTAATTTGTTTAACAAAAACACTTAAGAGCAGGATTTTTGTTGTACCACACACTGCCTGCTCTCTGAATCTCTCCTCTCCTGCTGTAATATTAATGCCTGACCTGTACCTGTGCTGGCATGCACCAGACTGGAGATATCAATCTCTTTTCTTTGGAACCTTAAACCCAGCCTGCCTGAGAAGGTTAAAACTAATTGGTATCACGTGTGGTCATCAGATTTTTGTCACTCAATAGAATTAATCTCAATCAGTTTGAGTGTTTGGATTGGCATAAGTGGAGACAGAAATGTCAGGAGATAATGTTTTAGGACTGTTTGGTTGCTGCGACAGCTCTAGACAACACAAAAGCAAGCTAGCATTTAATCTAGTTGGCATGAACAGTCTAGTTTAGTGGAGGTGATGCTTGGTGGTTCAGCAAGTCGAGCCAGAATCTTTGTGAAATTCAATCTGCTGCTGACCTGTGTTGACACAAATGCTATGGCGCTTAATATTTAATGAGCCCATTTGTTCCCTATGATTTTGTCTGCATTGTATCTTCAAATTGTCGGAAGATGTATCAGATGTCCTGAACAATCCCGGAAGCTTTTATCAGCCAGTAGGTAGTGTGGGTTTCAGTTGCTTTGAACTGTCATACCATTGTGATACGAGTGAATGTTGTTTGACATGCTGCACCTACTGAAACGGGCTCTCACGGTGCATCATACAGGACGCCCTCCACATGTTCAGAACTTTAAGTCAATCGGGGAAATATTCATGATTGCAGCTGCAACCTGAAGTAAGATGAGAGGACAATGTGTGGACACATGTAAAAGCACATGAGTAGAAATGAATAAATCCCACTCTATTCCCTAAAATAGCACATTTGAATGAATTTTGTACGTATGCAGTGTTAAGGGCTGATCTGTATGTTACATCTTTATTATGTCACCTTAGCACTGTGTCGCTGTGGACCTAAGAAACCAAGTTTACTTTATATGCCGCTGATCTTTTCTCTCACCAGGAGAAGCTGGCCAAGAGTATCCATTACCTCATCAGCAAAGAGGACCAGGTCAGGACTCAGATTACAGATCTTGAGCTGCTCATCAATGACACCGAGGTGAGAGAGCTGACTCGCGCTCAACTTTTTTCCCTCTAGTCCAAAAATGTTCCAGCATGCTCTGTGAAATTACTCCTTAGCATTCACATTCATAAGCATTTTAAAAATCTTCAATCAACAGGCAAAAGGACTGGATTTGGTGTCTCTTGAAGCCATTTAAATAATAAATAATAACTTAAATAACCTCTTAAATAATTTGTTTTGGTATATTTTTATTTATTTTTACTTTCATTGTTTATAATTTTAGACCCACCCCTTCTGGTCTCAGACCCCTCTACTTCTCCTCCTCCAACAGGATTCTCATTAGTTGTATTGACGGCTCCTAAATTCTTTCTTGACTGTGTGAAAGTGCTTGAAATGGAGTTGATTTGTTAATTCCGGAAAACAGAATGAACATGTATTAATTCCTGTACACAGCTTTTTAAAAAATTTTATTTTATTTTTTTTTTACAGAATCCAAATATTTATATAGCTTACACAAAACCAGTCTGTGAAGTTTGGAAACAATCACTCGTTGTCTGTGTACATATAAGGAATGTCACTAAACAAACAGTGTGCAAACCACAAACAAGGAAACACAGGATTTGCCTACTAGTTTCTCTCATGCACGTCTGGGTTTCAGCCTCAGTGTTTGTTCCTCTTTTGATGCTGCTCTTGAATGGATACTGTTCAAATGCACCGACGCTTTTGGTGTTTCCTTTAAACATGCCCATTAATCTTTCTCTCTATATATATGTAAGCTGCGTGATGTGAACATTTAAGCTTTTACTGCATTGAGTCTGACCTAAAAAAGGGGTTCACATGCACTATATCCTAAAACATTTAACAGTTCATATCCACTGTTTGTCAAACCTACATTTTAAAACAATAAAACGACAAACATTTCACTGAATCATAGTTGAATACAGTAAAAAACTGTACTGACAGTCTTGCCTCAATTCTGTTGTAGAGACAGAAAACAAAGAAATTTCACACACCCTTTTGAAGAAATGCTCATAGTACATTTGAGCTTTTGCGGAGAGAGATATGAAACAAATATTTTATTTGCATTGTATAATTGATAACAATTATCATCTTCTTAAAGGAAAATGGCCAGCTAGCAGAGCGTCGTGCCAATGAGCACTTCGAGCGTCTGTTTGAAACTCTGCAGGAGAGGAAATCAGAGATGCTGAGGTCCATCGAACAGTCTCGAAACCGACGCCGGGACCAACTCAAGGCCCAGGTATGAAGTACCAGGACTGAATTTTCATTTCTATTAAACGTCCTCTGCATACATGAATGATTCCTTTACTCATCCCATTTTTACCTTTTAGAATAAATAACTCATGCTTGCATTAAACCCATGAACAGCACTTCCTTGTCTGATTATTTTATGGATTTTTCTGAGGATGGTGTTCAATACAGAGCCAATTGTTTTAGTAAGTGTAATTAAAAAATGCTAAAATGTCCTGGTGTGAAAATATTTCCCAGGTGGAGGAGTACCAGGGCATGCTGGAGAACAGTGGTCTGGTGGGCTACGCTCAGGAGGTGCTGAAAGAGACGGATCAGTCCTGCTTTGTGCAGACTGCAAAACAGCTACACACCAGGTAGAGCTGGGTCACACTGGCAATCATTGATTCTTCACAATGATTTAAATTGAAATGATTGTTGAATTTTATTTTGAAACATTTTTTCTCAGTTAGCTTATTTCTCTGAGAGATTGGATCCTACATGAACACACTATCTGCCAAAGTTAGAAAACATTTAATTGTTTTTTTTAACATATATGAATCTGCTTAAGTGATGGAGGTCACATTTTGAAACTAGGCAAAAACAAAAAATCAAAGCATCGATACAGTTTGTAACTTTCATAGACATCATTGATGGCCAGCTTCCAGAAACATAACAGGATATATGTAAATAAATCGTACACTTATCAGTGGTCATGGGTGTAATTTAGAGTGGGATAGTCGAAACAGCGCACTTAAGCAACTCTCTGGTGTCTTGAAGTTGTCCTTCTTCAACCTGGTAACAGGAAGCTGAGCCTGGACTGACACAAATAATTCAGCTTTTACTGCTGAAATCCTGACTGTAGACTGTGCTAAACTGTCAATTTAATAATTAAACAGCTTAGTAATGATTACCAGATATAAATTCATTACAAATTGTAAACCTGTAAACCTAAACCTGATTATCTAAACGGTCACAGTCTGTTGTCGCTCATTTTGTGTTGTTCACATGGACCTCGTTTTCACCTGGTAGTAAAATCCGATCTGAGTGATCCGATCACAAGTGGACAGCTCTGAGAAGAGTGTTCTCACCTGGCAGCAGAATGTGTCTCCAAATGCGTCTTGAGTGACCACTTGTGATCGGATCTCACTTCC
>JBBPCS010000386.1:8708995-8730042 GCA_037974645.1 Hollardia meadi | reverse complement strand
AGTGATCGGATCTCAATGCGTCCTCAATGCGTCCTGGGTGCATTCACACCTGTACTTAGAGCTGTCCACTTGTGATCAGATCACTCAGATCGGATTTTAATACCAGGTGAAAACGGGGTCATAGTTTATCATCAGCAATGTCTTTGTCTTTCTCAGTGAATTTCATAAGTGGGATTTGGTCTGTTTTATTTTAGTGTTGAGAGTGTCAATCTGATTATGTGTTTGGGTGATTGGAGTGTGTCAGGAACACTCAGCCACGTGCTCAGAGGTTACTAAACTTAAGGAAAGACTTATGCTGCAGTGTCCAGTCAAGTGTCTTCTGCTCTAAGCTGACTGATCTCCATTAGCAGCTTTGGATAATCGGGGAAACCTTTTCCCCTTTAAGAGCATGATACTGTGGTCTGTACAGCCTGAATGTGTTGACATGTTTTCAACTTTTTGTCTTATGAAAGTCATTATATTATTATTAATATTATGTATGTCATATCACATATAATTGAGAGGAAAATTGTGCCAGTGAATAGTGTTCTTTTGTGCTGTGTTTAGAAGTGATTTAATGCTAATCACGATAAGCTTCCCTTGATAACAGTGTTTGTCATGTTATGTCTTCCTTGTACATTTTCAGGATCCAGAAGGCCACAGAGTCTCTGAGGACTTTTCACCCTTCAGCTGACCCCTGCTTTGATGAGTTTGTGCTGGACACATCCCGAGAAGAAACTCTGCTCAAAGAGATGTGCTTTGGTGGAGGTACAACCCATTTTATTTCAATTCAATGTTTTGAGGTGAAAATGAAATTCAGCTAAAGAGGAAACAAAAGATCTCATGATTTTATTTTCCCCAGATACAAAATTTACTCCAGTCATTATACCAAACAAGCTGATGAAATGTTCTCAAATATTTGACTAAATGAAAGTTCCTTTAGTGTTTCCACACATCTCACAGATACTTTGTTAAAGGACAAATTACAATGAGAGCTTGAGAGTGGTTGGAAAAAGTGACCATTACTTCATTTCAACCAAATATGGTGACATTTTCTGCTTCTGTTCATCTCTGAAGATGAAGACGGTCTTTGTTCGTGTGCCCTCTAGATCAGGAGAGAACTTGCTGTAGATTGGCAGAGTTTCGCGTGTAAAAAAAAAAGTTAGTGTAACAAAGAGATTGCTCTTTAAAACAAGACAAATGCTGAGAATAAGCTGTTTGTAATAAGATTTGCTGAGCTTGTCAAAGTACAGACAACCACATCTGTGGACGTTATTTCAAGAATCTCAAAGCGCTGTAAAGGACTGACTTGGTTGGTTCAAAACATTATCAGACATAACAAATGATCAATAAAAGATTTCAAGAGCAAATATCAAAAGTCAGCAGATAATTGAGCAGCTGCAAAAATGTCTAAATAAGGAAGTGCAGCTAATGACTGAGAGATCAATCAGAGGCAACATCAGTGCTTTACAAGGTGACGATGTTCAACATGGATCATAAAGTCACTGGATTGACGAGTGTTGCAACATTTCTTCAAAACTCTGATAATCAAGGTGTTTGTTAACATGGCTGACATTCCATGTATATGCGAAGCTAAAGCTGGTGGCACTACTGTAATGCTCACTCCATGTGAACATGATTACATTAACAGAAGCAGAGTGAATTTGATTTATATTGGCCTCTTTCAGATGCCTTTAGTGTGGCTATCCTGACAACGTTGTGTTTGTCAGTGACTTGCTGATGGTGACAGTTGTGGCAGTTCAGTCTGAAGTTTGGGGGCATCCTAGAAAAAAAGGGCACTATGTACAAAGCTGGTCAGTGTCAATACAAAGTAAATCATTCAGATTTGAGTGGCAGATGTGCCTCCAGATCCTGGCATAAAAAATCTTAATGAAGGAATGAACGTTGCTGACATTGTAGACAAAGCCAATGTGTCTTTAGCAGAGAATCGTTATCCCTCAAGTGGATGCAACTAAACAACTGACAGTTGTCTCAGTGACTGTGACAAACAGCTGTGTGACATGAATTTGTGGCTATGGGCTTTTGTTGCTACTTTGGAGAGCAGCCGTGTTGGTTTGTTTAGAATCAGAGATGTGAGATTTATCTGAGGCTATGCTTGGCTCCGTCTAGACTTATGGGCAAGTGGACTAGAAATGGATTGCCCTCTGTGTCACTCATCAACAGAGAAAACAGCTGAGTAACCATTAAATAAATTACAAGTTTTATGAAAGCAATGCTTTACAAAGTAATGTGTTTAAGAACATTGGATTTGAAGTGCACAGAAATGATGGAAAAAATCCAGTTTCACAGAAGGATTTCTTTTAAGTGTGAACATTTGACTTTAATGGTTCTTCTGGGCTTTTCATTCATTGGAGCAGCATCTATTCAGACACTAAACACGTTACAAAAGGTGATATAATAAAGATGAGACATAACTGACATTACAGAAAAATGTTGCAACCAGTTACATCATCAGGACATGAACATTTGTAGTAATTTTGGTTTTAATTTGGAATTTTGGTCGTTGAATTGCCACGTTTCAGACTTGATTCCGACTCGACTATGAAATAAATATACTTGGTCCAATCCTCAAATTATTTTATAGTTGCATTGTCTGTTCTGCAGTTTTCTTTTTGGATAAACAACACACTGAGATAAGCATTTCCCTAAGAAAAACGTATCAAGATCTTTTCCTCAGTCCTCATCTTCAGCTTTCAGTCTGAACTGTTTTAAAATGACTGAATGTTATTATGCTTCATTAGACCATCCTATAATCCCCATACCGGAGAAAATGGGCTTTCCGTCTAAAAATGTCCCCTTAACGAAACACAGCTGCATCCTTTTGTGGAAGTGCTGCATGCAGCAGTTGGCTGGCAGTCATATTGATGTGTTCTTAATCTAAGTGGCCTGTGGGAGTTAATGATGCTCTTAGTCTGAGTTCAGAGAAAGAGAAAAAGCTGCAGGGGCATTTATACTCTGCAGTAATTAAATTGAAGTCTTGGTGCAGCAGTGAAGAATCACTATAGTACTTCTTGGTAGTGCTAGTGCCCCTAAGCTCTTATACTGTACATCTATTGAACAGGAAATTGACACACACCAGGCTGTTTTGAAAAGTTTGAGTCTTATTTTAAAGATCCTCTGCTCAACCGAGAAACTAAATAGCCTATAGGAAGTTTTGATGATTGAACGATTGCCAGCCATCTTGCTGGTGGATAAGGCTGTATGTCTGATTTTGCTCAATGACAGATGGCTTGTACATGTTTTTCTATTCATATCTTCCCCTTGTGGATAACTGTACTTTCGCATGTTAACCCAACTGTGGCCCTGCTGCGGGTTTTGACCCCATGCCCTGCTTCTCGAGAGGCTGTGAAAGACTGCGTTGTCAAGTGTAAAAGCCCATTTGTCTTACAATTCCAATGGGAGTTTCCACAAAATGTCAGGCTGAGAACAACTTTCTCTCTCTCAACTTTATCCTGTGCTGTAATACTTTTAGAGGAGTTGAATAAAGTGTATTTGTGCATATTACTATGAAATAACACACCGAAAAGTCCAGTCCTCTCATGTGAAAATGGACACAAGGTAAAGCAGTGTCCTTTCTGTTGGAAACAAGTGAAAACATGAAATCTTGTTTATCAGTGTCTAGCAGTGTATTTATCAGAAAACTGTAATTTATTTGGTCCCAATGGTCAACAAACAAAATGAGCGATTGCAACCTGAGTTGGCTTAGAAGCTTATTTTGCATCCATTCTACTTGCAAATGTCAAAAGCCCCAAAAACAAATAAATGACTGTTGCAGTTCAGGCATGGCAACAGAAACAAGGTCATCTTTTTATCATGAATGATCCAATTATATACATAATGTTTCTTAACATGCATGATGTGACCAACATGGCAGTGTTGTACATGAAAATGCATGGAGTTATAAGAGGACAAATGCTCATGAAGGAACTCTCATGAAGACTTTGGTGACTGAGGATTTCCCAAGTGACTTTGGAGGCTTAGAAAGCTGTATAGCAGTCGTGACACTGGCCAGAGAGGATAATCTGTCTATATGGGAGAAGCACTTTAGGAGAGAGAGGGATTGGGAAAGGTGAAAAAGATGGAGGAAGCGAGAAGTATTACACTGGAGATGAGGAGGGGAATTCTCACAGGAAGAATGAATGAAGTGTGTAGAAAAGGGGAGAGAAAAGCCTGTGACCTACATGCTTACAGTAATGTGATTCTGTCCCTGGAGAAAAGTGAGCTTTTGGATGAGAGAACCGTAAATGAGTGTGAACTCAGAGCTAGACGGGTTAATGCTTCACCGGAACTCTTGACCACCACCAAGAGGAGAAAAAAAAAGACAATGAATGTGAAGTGGAAGAAGGGAAAGTGGGAGAGAGAGAGGTGGTGGTGTTGGTGGTTAGGTGCTTTACAAAGTGCATTTCCAGGCAGTGAGTCCAGTGAAAACCTCTTAACAGGCTCCATTATGCAAGACGGTCTTGTCCATTGTCCCGAGTGGATAGTCCTGATCCCGACAAATCTAATCTTTGTCACACTCGCACTGCTGCATTTGATTAAACCAGAGTGATCGAGTTGAAGGAGTACACTCGGCATGATTAAGACACAAGCGATTTTACTGGAATTTCCTTGTGTTGATGGGAGTTTTTCCATTTGTGCTTAAGATCTGTCACATCTTGCTAATGACCAGAAACAAGTTATCCACCATGTGTATTATATTTTAAAACTTGGACAAAATGCGTTTTATTGCTCAATGTTTTGAAATTTGATGTCAAACACATGATTTTGGACCCCACTGAAAAACATGGCTTCTACTTGTTTACTTGCTCCAACACATTGTTTATTGGAGGGTGATGGTCTGTTGACAGTCTTGCCATCCCTGGTGTTTCACGAAGTGGTGTTTTAAAAAAAAAAAATTTCCTCCCTTTCCAGTTCCAGACCCTCCTCTTATTGACTTGTCCAATAGCAAAGTCTATAACGAGGCCTCAATCTGCTGGAGGCTGTCTGAGGACCACCTACCTACTGATCACCACATGCTCGAATACCGCAGGTGGGTGTAAACATAAAAAGAAATAACGGCAAGATAAGAGCGGAGGACTGTGTAGATCCAAAGATGTACCATAGTTATGTGGAACGAATCGAAATTACTTGACTATAATCTTCTTTTTTCCAGACTTGGAGGTCCGGGCCAGTCTCCGTCCCAGGAGGATGGTGAGGACAGTGGGGTCTGGAGGGCTACAGACAGGGTTTACGGGCCCAGCACTGTGGTGTGTGACCTGGACCCTAACAGCCTGTACGCCTTCAGGGTCCGAAGCTGCAGGAACTCCATGTTCAGTCCCTACAGCCCTGAGGTCACTTTCCACACACCACCTGCACCTGGTGAGTCTGAGAGACATGGTGACATTTTTGTGTGCTCTGGCCTGTCCTGAGTCTTTAGTTGGACATAAATAGAAAAGGGAATAGGAGGGAAGGAGTTGCCGAGGCAATGTGAAGGATGTTGGTGGATCTCGTGGAGACAAAATATTAGATTTAAAAAAGGAACATAATGTCGGACTGCATTTTTTTTTTTTTTTAAAGCTCAATCAATTCTAGCTGTGTTATTGTTGTTGATGCCAAGCGCATTAATTAATTGACAAACTGTTATTATGTACAGGATTAAGCTTCTGGCTATTGGAGAACCAGCCCCTGTTATTGGGCCTCCTTTTGGCCAAGGCAACAGCTAAGCTCCTCTATCCCCTTTAGTACTCAGAGCACGTCTGTTTTACAGACGTTTGGGCTCGGTTTTAGAGTTTTTCACCCTCTTTAAGTTTTGTAGCATGTATAGTGGAGGCAATGAAGCAACAATGGTGTTTTAATTCTGGCTTAATAATGGCTTCTGTGTTTTCAGATGGTTGGAACCGATGCATTCACTCAGCTTCTGTCTGAGTGTGTGGGAGTGTATTGTGCTGTAGAGCCGAGAAAAAAACCCCGCACTTGCATCTGTTGCTGACATTTTAGGCTTGCTTGACAGACACAAGGTGGAATTCATTAAAAACGACAATCCACCACCATCTGCTGAGCTTGAATTCAAATCGGATCCTCCCAGTGAGGAACCATGTCTCTTTGGAGTGCTGATTATACGTACTGTAAGCATAAAAGTCTAGGCTTTCCAGAGTTGCTTTCTGCAGGAGTGGCGGTTAGTTTAGACCCACTTATTTCTGTCCCTTTCCATGGCAGGAGCCTGCATCAAAATCAATCTGTTGCACACATGCATATGTGACACGTCACTCTCTGATCTGATATGAATGTGCTTTGAGTCCTGTTGTGATTGGAGCTTCCACATTCCTGTGCCGTCTGGTTCGTGTAAGTCTGAGTGGATGGATTGACGACTGTGTGTCGCTTCTCATGATGCAGCGTGAGGACACAAAATCCCTTTTTTGGATCACATGACTTCTGAACCCACATATTTCAAGTTCCAGGACCGTTTTCTCTCTCAGCGGCTGCTAAGTCAGCGTTAACTTAAAGTAAAAAATCTACATCATATTCTCGACTGGGTGTGAAATTAAAATATAGTTGTTCTAGGAATAATTTCATGCGGCATCAATTATGTTTGCCTCCTTTTTGTCATGTTTTAAATGACTGGTAGAATCAAGTTACAGAACTAAGCAATGTTTCTCTTGAAACATTGATGTATAGCTATCACTTTTTCATGTTAAAAATGAAAACGATTCTCAACATGATAAGATCAACCAAACTGATCCATTATTTTTGATGAACAGTGCACACAACTTGTATCGGTGAACAATAAACATTCAGTCCACATTTCATAAATAGAGAATATAATCCCGTATATTCCCAGAATGCATAAAATTAAACCAGTTTGCTTTTTGTTTCTGACTCCACTAGGTTTTAGATATTAGGCTTCCAGTTCAGCCTGACAGGATAGTTGTCAGTATCAGTGCGCCTCTTCTACATAACTTTAAATAAAACTGCAGCATTGTTGTCTGGCCCTTTAGGCAGGCTTATATTATCATGATGATCATGGCCTAGTTGTTGGAAGGACTCCCCTAGACACATGCAAATTAACTGGTCCTCCCCAGAGTAGATCTCAGGTTGCATGGGATGGTTGAGTGAACGGGCATAATTATGTCAGCCTATATGTAATCTGGATTATGGTAATTGTGGCCTTTGGCCCATAAACTATTTATAGGATGCATTTAATTGCATCCAGTTACACATAAGACATGAGGTTTGTGTGCCAATAAGCCCTTATTCTTCATGGTGTGATGATGATGGCAAGTAGGTCTTTGTGTAGCTCTATTAAATTGTGCTGTAGCGCCCTCGTGTGTCAGCTCTTGTCACCTACCCACTTCCAAACCTGATAATTCCCTAACAAAGGGAATAAACCACAGCCTTTTTGCACAAGTTGTATGGACTCACAAAATTGTATTTCTTCTGTCTTTTGTTATCCTCTCCCCCTCCACCTTTCTCTTCTATTTTGTCTACCTTTCTGTCCTTTTGTCTTCTCATCTGTCTATCCCATGGCTCATTCAACCCCTAACTCTTCACACACAGCTTTTGGTTTCCTGTTCAGCGACAAGTGTGGCTTCAGTACAGAGCGGCTCATTTTAAACAAGCGACGTGACGCTGTGGAGAACGTAGCGGGCACAGCCTTCCTCCTCGCAGCTGACCGTGTGCAGACAGGCAGCTACATCGGACTAGACTACATAATTGGGGACACGGGCATCTCTCAGGGAAGGTATGCCAAGAACTGACAACATTGTCTGGAACTTTGTGCATAGAAATTGTGTCCAGCAGGATGCTTTATTTGCTTCAATAACACATTACTGTTATGCAGCCAGCCTCGATGTAAGACACAAGCAGTGTAGCACACAATGTGGGAGCTCATTAGCCTATCAATATCTCATGCTGTCTGGATATAAAATATTCAAGAGCTGGGGAGCAGAGATGGAACTTTATTTTTGAGCATAAGGTGGCAGGATTATTAAACTGTCATTTCTGAACCACATTTATCAGTCTCCATTCAGAAGAGTGATATTTTATTAATCACAGAGAGGAGATCTTTGTGTCAGAAATGTTAGGGGACAAAACGGAAACAGAAAATGAGTGCATATGAGTCATCATAATTCCCTGCCTGCAGTAAAACTTGGAATTGCTCTGTTTGTTCTGTAGACATTATTGGGCCTTCAAGGTGGAACCGTACTCCTACATGGTTAAAGTTGGAGTGGCCTCTGACTCAAAGCTGCTTGAATGGTTTCACAATCCCAGAGATACCAGCAGTCCAAGGTGAGTGCAAGCACATGTCTCTGTACACAACACATCACGATCATTTACAATTTGTCCATAATTAATAAACATCTGGTGAAACTGAGACCTATATTGTAGAAATTCTGTTTATCTACCTTTTACATACCTTCCTGCAACACACAGACGCAAACGTTCTCAGCACAGCGATAAGTGTGTTTGAGTCATACCTAATCCTGTGATGTAAGAGAACCAGTATAAACTCGTGAAGAGCTTACTCGCAGACAAAGCCTGCCTTTCTCACTGGATCAGCTCATTGAAAAACGTGTAACGGAACAATAATTTACGTAAATACATTTTAATTCTGTTGTAATTACATAATGCATGCAAGTTGATAAACACCAGGCAGCGTTCAGCCAGTCATTTGAAGATTTTGTATTCATCTTTTCAGCTAAAGAAAATGCATGAAAGAAGGCATTGTTTGAGAGATGAGTAATATCTATATCTGAAGTTAACATGACTCAACAATAGAGGTGAAATAATTCGTCAATTGACAAAAATGAATCTGTAACAATAATAATCATTTAATTACCAAGAATTCACATGATTGTGATTCTGGTGTGATTTTTAAAAGGACGTGCCTTTCTTCTCCATTTTACCAGGTACGACCATGATAGTGGGCATGACAGCGGCAGCGAGGACGCATGCTACGAGCTCTCCCAGCCCTTCACCCTCCTCACTTTGGGCATGGGCAAGCTGTTCATCCCCAAGGTGTCTTCATCCTCCTCCGTTTCCACAGCAACCGCACCCACTCACAGTGACCCCGGCAACCGCGTGCTTCCCATGCCACAGCGCTTGGGCGTATGCCTCGATTATGACGCGTGCCGGGTGTACTTCTATGACGCCGACACCATGAGGTGCCTTTACGAGAGGCAGGTGGATTGTTCGGGAACAATGTATCCGGCTTTTGGTCTCATGGGCAGCGGCAGGGTTCAACTGGAGGAGTTCATCACCGCCAAGAGACTGACCTTCTGAGGAGGGATGGAGTGTGTTGATGCATGAGGACCTGCATCCGTTTAATCTTTAACATGTTCTGGGAAGAGCAGGTTTTATTGACCTGTTTTTCTGTAGGTCACATGATGCGGATGTGATCAGTCTCTTTGGTACTAAATGTGAAAGTGGGATCTCTGCCAGAGGAAGGCCTATTTAGCGTTGTATAAGATCCACACACAAGAGCATGACACTGAATATTTGTGTCCACATACAGAGGTCCTCAGAGGCTGGTACATGGTATGAGAAAGGTCTTCTTCTACCAAAGTCTCTCCATCTCCTAATTGTCTTTGAGCTGGATTTTAATTGCCAGCTATGATCAGCTGTTAATGTAGTGGAATTGGCTGCAAAGTTCGTCTGCAGCTACTTAAATCTTTTATCATGTAACGCCTTCGAGCTTACATTTACACTTCCTCTTTTGCCAGGTTTATGTTTATAGATTATTTTGTGTGTGTTAATCATCGGGTGATCTTTGTTTTTTTTGGCTATATTCTGTAACTGTTTGTCTAAATGTAGCAGCATAGGTTTAGATGTAATCTTTGGTGGACCTGAGAGAGCCTTGTAGCTACTTTAAAGCTAGCGCCTTTGTGCCTTTTTTTTTTTTTTTAGGGAGTGGCTCACTAGGTTTGCTCTTGCAAGCAGATGTTGGTGTCACTGCACAAACATTAATTGTTATACTTATCAGCATAAATACTGTATGTGAGTTTTTACTGTAGTTAGTTTGATCACAGACACTGGTGTCAACTTATAACAGTTAATGGTGTTCATAATGACTTGTTACTTATTTACCCTTGACTTTGTCACAGAAAACACTACTTTATCTCTTTGTCACAGTTTTTATTCAGCTGTTTTTGCACAATCTTTAAAGCCTCACTCATGATAAACTTCAGTCTTCACATCTTGATCACTATCCAATTAGCTTCTTCACTTAAAATGTAGACATAACCAGCACATTGATGTCTCTCAGTGACTTTCGCACTCACAACAACATCCACCTTTTACTAACATACACATGAATCTTGGGGTAGTTACTGGGATTTAAAAGCTCCTCATTGTTTGCACACCACTGAATGTGACTTTCAACATCATGAAACCAGCCAGGTACCAGAACACCCGTGTACTTGTAGTCAACATCAGTTTGACAGCTGCGAAGTCACTCATAGCCAAATTGTGTTGGTTCTGGTGCTGACTTAAGTGCGACGTGCACATCTTTGTGTCTCTGCCTTTAAACACAGTTTAAAAACAGTTATTCAGGTCCTTACATAAAGTGCTATTGCAAAACACACTGTTCAGTACCTTCACTGTCAAAACAACTTGCAGTGCAGACACATGAAGTGTAGCATATTAGTATGTCACTGGTTTAGCTATCAGACAGACACTTTAGTGGTAGATTGGCTTTGATTAAATCAGCTCAGATATAAAAGTCTGTGTTCTTTTCAACCGTATACTGTAAATGTGCCTGCACATGGGTTTGTTTATACATTCACGTATATTTTGGTTTCTGGAGGGTTAGGGTAATCGGTGCGTGTGTGAGTTTTCTCAGATTTCTGGCCCTGATTTGGGCCCAGTGCTATCTACCTCTATCTGTCAGGCCTGGAAAACCTTAACTACTGTACCTTTCCTCACAGAACCCAGTTTGGTTTGATTTGCAGCTTCGTCCGCGACAGTCGGTTCAAAATCTCAGCCTTCTCTTCAATGTCGGATAATAATCTGATCTTTCAAAATGTTCGATTTACCTTACATGTACATATTAATCCAGAGTATATTATTTTCAGTGAAATAAACTACATCTAAATTGTTATTAGTTAGTGTTTGCTTGTGGACTTGAAAGACATGTCTTTCACTATCGGTGGAAATCACTGTAAGCAGATGTTACCTTGTTCAGCTGCCTTTTGGAGCGTTTTTCGAATGGTACTAACAACCTTTTCTTCCTTCTTTTTGTGGTGCTGGTTTGATTAGTCAGTTTAAATGTTTTGGTTATAGAGTGTTGAACACAATGTGGGGTTTTTTTGTTTTAGGTTAAAAACATTTAATGAATCCATGCTCCTACATTTTGCTGTTTCTGCCATCTCAAAAATGAAAAATTGGATTTCTGTGACTATGTAAATATTTTGTTTTCACTGTCGATTATTTTGGTCACAGATCTGAACCCCGATCTTCAAAACACGTCTATGCATTTATGAATTGGCAGGGCAGGTTCATGGTTTTCTTTGTCACAGAATGTATTCCTGTTAATAACAGAACAAACGGCTGAATGTTCTTTTTGTTGTTGTTTTGAAGGTGGTTTTCTTCTATCGCTTTGTTTCCGCTTGGGGGTCACAACACGATGTGTGTAGTTCTAGAAATCTGGTGAAGGCTTGTAATCTCAACATACACAGCTGATTTTGAATTAAAATGCATCCTAGCCTGCGTTTATAGTGCTGAATTTAGAACCAAATATTTTGCGGGCTGCCTCTCAATCCAATTCCAAGCAAGCACTTTAAAAATCTGTAGCATGTCAGCAACGGTTTGGCTCTGCAGGTGTGTATAATTAATGTGTGCAATATTATAAAACTGGCTGTTGAATAGACATACATAAGCCTATCGAGACAATTTGCACTGTTAATAGTTTACTTTGTGGCTTTTAATTGGCTTTTCCTTGATACAAAGTGAATTTTAAACTCTAATTTTTTCTTTTTTTTTGTGAGTAACACTCAAATTTTCCTTAACTCTAAATTAGTAACAGTGCATTTGTCCCTGTGCTTTCTCCAGAAAATTAGGTATGTGTGTAAGTGATGGGTATTCTGTGTATTGTATGTAAAGATGTGGTAATGTTGTTCTTTGCTCTGATTCCTGAAAATGCTACACTTTTTAAATTGCTGTGTGAGGATTTTATCAAATAAAACTAGTGTTTTTAAAACAGTTTTGACTCTTTAATATGGTTCACATGTTTGTGCAGCTGCATGTTTACTTTGAATAATTTAACAGCTGCAACGTGCAAATGTTCGGGCAGCCTGTTCATTACTATTTTGTAAAACTTCCTTTGGCCAAAATCCCAGCCTCTGAACCTTACTTGATGCCAGTTAACTATTCATACATTAACAATTTTGCATAGAATAATAGGGGAAAATCTTATAGTACAGAAATGTAGTACACAGATTTTTTCCATATCTACATATGTGGGCACTGAAAAAGCATTGTGAAAAATTAATATTTAGTTTCTTTTTATAATTTGTGTTTAAATTTAAGTTGTTTGTCTTGTAATACCTCTATGTAGCTTCATTGGGACATTTGCTTCCAGGTGTGGTAGGCTGATATAAATTACACCGAGAATAAACATTGTGATACATTACAGCAGACTTTATGTACTGTCAGCAACATACAAATAGTTACACCTTTTGTAAATTCTACTTTATATATTGACTCTATTGCTGGTAACTGCTATATGTGGATTCATGACATTCCACTCTTTTAAATTGCATTTTGTATTTTACCTTTAGCCTACTCACTTCATTTTTTAAAAACTATTTTATTACAATTTTGTTCCAGCATCATGTGGCATTTTGTATTAAGCTACCTATAGTTATCCTACAGGCTGTCCACTGTGGTGGTACTGCAGTTAATGTCTATGTGTCAGCTCAATAAAGTTTATTTTATCTAATACAAAACATAAAAGGAATAGTTTACCCAAAAATTAAAGTTGTCACTCTACTCACCCCCATGCCAGTGGAAATTTCCACAGCTTCACAGCAAAACATTCATGTTGCGTGAGTAGATAATGACTGAACTTTCATTTTTGGGTGAACTATTCCTTCAACACACCAAAGGGGAACAACATTATTTAAAAAAAATGCAGAATCAATGGCAAATCCGCTCACTGACGCTGCAGTTTAAATCCTAATATTTAGTGGCCTATGTATTAGAGTGTATTAGAGTATTATTGTTTATTGATGATATTGGCCCAAAAATAAAATGTCAGTTGTCCACCCATCACCCACCTGCTGGAGGATGCTGAGTTGTTGGGGGAGGATGTAAGGATGGGAGGAGAAGGAGGAGGAGGAGGAGGAGGAGGATGAGGGACGTCACGCTGTGTACGCTCGCGGCCTGTCGTTGCAACGCGGAAGAGAGGAGAGAAGGAGACTCCACGTCACTGAGGTGTCATATTGGCGTCAGTGCAACACAAGGTGCTACCTCAGTACGATTCTCAGTATCGCTGTACAATCTCAGATATCCTCATGTAGGTTATAATAAGTCGCCCGACCACAAAGCGGAGATATATTCAGCTGTTTCTGCACTGAGCGACCTCGGTAGAGACACCGGGAATAACGCTGGAGGTAACATACGGTACGTTAACGGACGTTCCTGTGTTTGTCCGCTGTCTGCTAGCCAGCCCGGCTGAACCACCGGACGGTGCCTGCTACAGTATTTCCTCTGAACACCGGTGACCTTTGTAGCTTGAAGACAGCCGATACGCTGCATTTTCCTGATAATAGTGTCGTACGGACCATTAGCGGCAGAGTTTACCCGTAATGGCTGAGTGTCCGTGGATTGACTCAGCTAGCTAGTCTGGATTTAAGGTCGAGAGGCGTCAAAGCGTTGTTGACGTTTCGGTTTGACAGTTGTTGGTGTCCCGCTGGGCTCCTGGTGGTTACACGCATTTAGTCATGTCATGCAAACTGCATCATCTCATAACTGGCTATAGCTAATTCGTGCACAGAATAAAAAGCAGCCGGGCCCGTTGAACAGTTGTAAGAACTGTTGGTACAATAATACAGCACACAGTTACAATATGCTGAGGCCCGTTGATTGCTGTGATTTTGATGTTGTAGACATCAAAGTTGGAGTAACCTGCAGTCACTCATTAACAAGGTGCCACTATGTTTGCAACCATTGTAAATATAAGATACATTTCTTGAGCAGAACCTTAAAGAGGCTCCTCTGATTTTGCACATAAAGATCAGTGTATTCAGTTAACTACTACTGTGTTTTGTCTAGGTTAAATAATAATAATAATAATAATAAACCCTAGCTATAACACATTTTAGCCAAATATACCCTGCAAATATTCGCTCCATCTCCATCTCCATCAGACAAAAGACAAAACACTGACAGAACAACATGTAGAAGGCAAGAACAATTAATACAGGTCCTTTAACAAAATTATATCAGGGAATAACAAAACAGGGCTATGTATGTGTAAACAATGTCTGTATGTTGTTGTGTGTAGATTGTAAACAGTTAACAGTCAGTCTGTGTGGTGGATTGATTAAGGGAGGAAAAGTAAGAGAGATCATAGGAAGGGAGATAATTTATAACAAAAGGAAACAATGGGAAAAGAAAGAAAGATTAAAAAAGAAAGAAATCATTAAATTAAAAAAAACAACCAGATAATAAAATAAAGAATGTACACTAATACTAATCCTACCACCACTGATGCACAATTTGCAGATGGATGGACATACAGTATGTGTTGTCCTGGCTTTTTTTTTGTTGCGTTTTTTTTGTATATTTTTGTAACTTGCAGTGTGTTGTACTCTCGGCTACCAATGCTTTCATTCTTAACACACACAAATCTATGTTCATGTAATGAGATGTGTGTAATTAGCAGAGGTTTTGCAGTTTCTTGTTCCTTTAGTGGCCCAAAATAAGATGGTTGTCTTATGTTCAGGAGCAATGTTACTGTTGGGTTTAAATTGGGAGATTAGGTTTGTCATTTGAAGTTTCTCTGAAGAAATTGTTGTTTTGATCACATGTCCCTACTTGTATAAAACAAGGTTAGCAGTTTTGTTATACCTGCTGTAAGTGGGGAAAAAAATATGTTATAAATATATAAATATATATTATATAATATATATAATATATAAATTAGATTAAATAATAGTGATAGATAATCTGGAATTATGCTTATTGTAATACGTGGCTTATATTTGCACATATTTTGCGTAAATTTCTTCTGATTCAACCAATACTGTACATACAGTATATTGCCACATTATTTTAATATGTCTTAATTAATATTGGAATATTTTGTTTTGATGAGATCACCCAGCCCATCATTGAAAACACCTCACTCCAATGAAAACGCGTACCTTCTAAAAGTCTGAAAACCTTATGGAGACTTTGGTGGAGTTTTAAGTAATCCAAAGATATTACATCAGTCTCAAGGAAACTGTGAAAGCTTGTATGAAGCATATGGTTTTCTGAATTTCGTCAGTACTAAGTGCAGCAGTGTTGCCAAATATATAATCTCCCATTGCATATAGTGGAAGATTATGGTTTTGCATGCAACACGTGGTTATTGTTGTGTAAAGATCCAGATCAAGAACCTGTTTTATAGGAAACACCCAGTACTTACACCCATATACATCTTTCATTCTTAGGTAATTATGTATCATGAGTAAAATTGTTTTGAGGTGGGAATTTGGAACCCTACACCAGCCTTATGATTTATTATATAACTAATGTATGCTCAGGTTGAAGAGTGTGTTTATAGAACAACTTAAACTACACAGCAGTGCAGGAATAATAGAATTCAGGCTAAGCTTAACAATACCAGATAATATTAATAATAATTCTTTTTAAGTTAATATTATATAATATAATATTAGACCAGAACCTGTGAGTGCATTGTGTTATTTCCCCAACAATATTAGCAGTATTCTTGAGTTCCTTGAAAATGAAATATTAAAAAAATAAAATAAAATGAAGCACTCAAGAAAACTGCTGGTGTCTGTAAATCTTAGACATTTATTCATCTAGTCCACTCTTAATGTGCTTAATTTATTTCAGCCAAGCCCACTTTCAAATGGAAGTCAGGCAAACACACAGCAAATCAAATTGTGTTTGCTCTGTACTTTGTTATTCAGAGAGGAACTGAGCTGACGTGGAGTTTTGCTTCTGTAACTAAAGGTATAGTCTCGCTTATTGTGCAGTGACTGAGCAGTGAGGAAGTAAGCACCTGCTTCAGCGCAGTACTACTTCTCTTTTACCTCTTTTTGTACCTTTAGCCTGGGCAAACTTCTTTATCACTTAGTGATTTTGTATAATGCCGTTGAGAACTGTTTCAGTGGTGTAGCTGCATTAGGTCATTATATACTGTACCATAATGCCAAATACAGTTTTACGTACATTGATCAGCCACAGCAACATTTTAATGTTGTCGCTGATTTGGGTCCTGTGGGTTGTGAAGTGGGTCCATGGATAGGATTTGTTCCAGTGCTTCCCGCAGATCCTTGATGGGATTGAGATTTCGAGAGTTTGGGGCCAAGTTGGCACCTTGAGCTCGTTCCTTAAGCCATTCCTGAATGTTTTTTTGGCTGTGTGGCAGGGAACATTGTCCTGCTATGGTGGGGCCACTGCTGTTGCTGGGGGTGGTGCTCTTGGTTTGCTACTATGTTTAGGTGGGTGGTTCGTGTCAAATTAATGTCCAAATGAATGCCAGGACCAAAGAAACCCCAGCAGAAGGATGCATTGAAAAGAGTAGGACTGGAGTCAAATATTTGACTATTCGGATATTCGTTTGTTGTGTCAGTGTATGGTTTTCAATTTTGGGATTTTGTCAGCACATTCTTGTATTTTACTTATACTTTTTTAATTGCACTTGTGGAAATATAAACCATCTCAGCTTTGGCACCTGACTCTCACAGCAGTGAATGTCACGCTTCAGTTCTCCTTGGCTTTTAAAGAGAAGACAAAATGCTAAAGAAGTCAGCGGTGTGGGGACACTATAAATTGAACTTTTATCTGCTGTTTAAACCCCGGGCCTAATAAAGAGATGATCAATGTTATTCACTTCACCTGCCAGCAGGTTTAACGTTGTGGCTGACCAGTGTATTTCCATGAACAGCTGATCAGTCAGGAGCGTATATCCTTCCGACACTTTACTACTCACAGAGCCTGCCATCTAGTAGCATCTATAGTGCGATATGGAGGCATAGTAAATTATAATACATTCATGATGCTTCAAGAATCTATAATGCATAATGTTTTATGTGCATCAGAAAGCATTATGTTTGCTTAAGTCATAAAGCATTATGAATGCATAATTCACTATGAATGCCCCTATAACGCACTGATTGGTAAGGTAAATAACACAGTTTTGTTTTTGCATTTTAATCTGTTTTAATCGCAATATAATTAGTTTGATGTCTTATCCTGTCTTAATGGTCCAGACCAGAGTCCATGACCTTTTCAAAAGGCTGTGTGGTGGTGATCAGGAGCTACATGCCACTGAGCTACTGGCTCATCCAAAGAAAGGATGTCTCAAATGTGTTGACAAGGCTGCTAACCTGCAGTGTGTTTTGACTTGCACAGTGAGCTTGAAGGGATCCAGGACAGACAGACTAACACTATTTTGTTATTTGTGTGTGTATATCCTCTCATTGTTTACTTTGTCATTCATAGTATAAATTGACCTTTTAGGGGGTATGAAATGTTTAGCTGTTTAGCTTGGTATGAAAATAGGAACTACATCATGTGTATTTAGAACTTGATCAAATTTACTTTCAAGGAGGTGACACGCTCATAAGCCACTTCAGTACAGGGTGTTAATGTAAGCTTATTACACTGAGATCAAAAACAAAACACTTCAGTAGCGTTCCCAGAGGCAGCTCCTTCAACATTTCAAGGACGACATAGTCACTGTTTGGCTAATTAATTGCTGAAAACAATAGAAATGTGAGTATTTATCAAAATTAATGTCTCCCTTTAATCCGTGACTCTTCGTGTGGAACTTTGGCTAGTTCTTTCAAGCAGTGACACAATAATCCTGAGTGTTTACAAAGTGGCTTGCTAGTTATAAAATTGTAGAAAGCGTTAAATGAAGATTACGTGCGGCACAACCTTGTATTCTGACACTGTCAATTTTTACTCTCACAGACAGTGCTGTTGAAAGGGTAGACGGTTAATAATACTAATGTAGCTGAGCCACAGGCCAATAACAGGACTTATAACCGAGACTGCTCTTTGTCCAAGATTTTCTTCTGTCATGGATATTTTGCCTGAGTTGATAATATCACAAGCCGTGCCATTATGAAATGGCATGGTTTTTGCATTGATTAAATCGCACAGAACATCATTGGTACCAATCAACCGTGCAAAAGTGATATTGGTGAGGTAAGGTGACTGCGAGAGCCCAAAGATATACTAAAAGACAAAATCGACCCCAGCCACAGTCTGTGCGCCCTACTGCTGTCTGGCAAAAGATGCAGACGTATCTGTTGCTGTACCACCAGACGGAGACTCCTCAAGTCATCCTCTGTACTCCACCTTAAAAATAGTTTTTCTCGTGTAGCATTGGGACTACAATTTGCATTTTGTTGTGCAACCCCGAGTTGACAAATAAATTCATTTTGACATTTTGAATGTCACAATTATTGAGTGCCTTATCATGACTTACCAGCAACAGGTTTTAAAAATCTAATCTTATTTGCCAAGTTTTCTTGGGGTACATGTTGAATGTGAATCTACAGTATGTTATATAAGTTAACTGTTACTTGTGTTTGTTTGTTCCCTCAGAGTTTCCCTCTACCTCACCGTCTAGATGAGTGAATCAGGCTCACGCCGTTCCACACTTGTATCCCGCCTGCCGATCTTCCGCCGAAGCAGCAGTAAGAGGCAGGAGTCTCTCCCCTCCTCTCCGTCTTCAGGCGGAGTGGGAAATGGCGTCCACAGCTCTTCGCCCTCCAGCACCAACTCCAGCTCTGGCAGTACTGGGAAACGCCGGAGCCTTTTCCGCACTCCATCTCTCAGTTTCACAGCTAAACGGAATAGTGAGCCACGTGTCCAGCCTATAAACCTAAACCTTACACCTCCGCTGACACAGGGCACTGACACAAACGGAAATAACCAGCAGACAATAACAACATCTTTATCCACAGGTTTCAGTGATGGTTGTGGACGCCCCAGGTCACGCCACTCATTTGGGTTTGGCAGCCACAAGAAAAAAATCACGCGCTCTCAGACAGAGGATTTTGAGAAAGCATCCTCGTCCTCCTCCACAGCCAATCGGAATGTGTTTATAAACTGCATCAGTGGCTCAGGGGGCAATGAGGGAGACGACTCTGGGTTCCTTGATGACTACAGTGGTGGCAGTCATAACAACAAAAGGTCTTCACGCCAGAAGAAACAGCTGCTGCCCAAATCTTTCTCAGCTCACCACCGCTTCTCCCGTACCTCTGATCACCCCAGACCACCAGAAGTGAATCTGGACCCTCCAAGCTCCACCACCATCACTCCAGGTGCAGGAGGGCTCACCCCAGGGTCATGGCCAGGCGAGCTGCTTGGTGCTGGTGGTGAGAGTTCACTCCAGTCGCCTATGATATCAGAGGATCGAACCACAGCCATCACCCCTTCAGAGTTCATCCCCATCACGGAGGATTCTGTATCCGAGGTGGATGCTCTGCCAGCCCCTAGCCCCGGATCTGGTTTAGGCCCAGGACCTGCCTCTGTTTCTGAGCTGGCTACTGATACAGCTCCACCTGACCCCCCACCTGCTCCAGAGACCTTCAGTGTGGCTGTCTCTACCTCCCAGGTAGCTCCATTTTCTGAATCATCTAAGGTACTGTGCAATCAAATGGGTTAATAATCGGTATAGACATATAACATTAAACATTTGCTTGGTTCCTTTTGACATGAGTTTCGTTTTGACAAGCATATAAAATATCTGAACAATAAATGTTTTTGCTTGTCCAAAGAGGAATTTATTTGTAAAAAGACGGAAATATTAGTGCATCCGGAACAAACAATACAACCACAGGTGCCCTTGGATGTCAACAACAAAAAACATAAAAGAGGAATATTGATGACCACTGTGTGAAATGTGGCATAAAAATTGAGCACCGGGCATGAAAAGTCCTTTTATTGAAAGAGCTAAGACATAAAAAAGAAAACCTATGCATATCTGCAAACTGCTCTCCACATTTCACACCTTTGTGCTCACAACTTTTCCACCTTCAAAGAATTTATTCTATTTTATTTCGTGGTTGAAGAGGGAGCTACAGAAAGGAAAGCATTTACCCAGGATGAAAAGACAAAAAATCTGTACTTAGCCCATTGAAGAATAATACTATATGACATCTCTAAACATGCTCACTGCTGCCTAAGGACACAAACATCCGCCTGTTAAATGAGTGCTTAAATGCTTTCTCCTGTTTGTAAACCGCTTTTTTTAGCCTTATTCAGTTTTTCTTGTGTTTGACTGTAACATTTGAAAATGCTATTGGTCTGTTTTCACACATACTCAATGAAATGTCCTCTCCTCAGGTTTTTTTCACTCCTGCCCAGTCCAGCACTGAAAAACCTTTACTCCCTGACACCAGCACAGCCAACAACACAGACTATGAGACTGCCATTTCCCTCTCAGAGCCCGAGACAGCTGTACTCTGCCTACCTCTGCAGGAACAATCACTGGAAGAGAGGAAGGAGAGGGAGGAGGAGAGAAAGGAAGCGAGGGAAGAGATGTCAGCAGAGCAGAGGAAGGAGTTAGTGGAGCAGAGGAAGGCAGGTTACCACACAGAGACCACAAGTGAGAGCGAGGCATGTGTGGTACGCAGCGAGGGTTGTCACTCGAACCCAGAGCAATTGGAAAGGAGGACAAGAAACACGCTCTCAGTTCAAGAGAGAGGAAGCTACTGTGGCTGCCACGAACCCAGATCCTCTCACTTGAGGAAACCACACGCAGGTATGAAGGTCGTGCTAACATAGGTGAATCAATGATTCACATGTACACACACACACACACACACACACACACACACACACACACACACACACACACACACACACACACACACACA
>JBBPCS010000386.1:8688527-8699209 GCA_037974645.1 Hollardia meadi | reverse complement strand
AGGAGAAGTGCTCACTAACACAGATTTAAACAAATTTGTGAACAAAATTTGAGAGAAATAGGCCTTTTGTGTACAAAGAAAAAGTCTTAGATCTTTGATTTCAAGTCATGAAAAATTGGAGCAAAAACAAAAGTGTTGTGTTTATATTTTTGTTCAGTGTAATTTGTTCAGACGTCCTCTGGACCAAAAGCCCAGAGAAAAAATGAACTGCTATGTTGAGAAGTTACAGATTTGTCTGACATTCTGATTAATAATAATAATAATAATAATAATAATAATAAAGTTTATTTGTATAGCAGTTCTTTAAACACATGTTACAAAGTGCTTTACATCAAACGTACAAACAAAACACATCAAGGTTTGAATAAAACAGGCTGGCATAAGGAATAGGAGAGGAATACAACTTTTTTTTTTTTAAATTGGATGATTGAAACCATCAACAGTGGGTGAATTAAAATAGAGCTGTGGGAGACTTGATTTGCCTCTCCAGGAGGGTAGTGAGTGACGCGCTGTCTTTGGTCCTACAGTACAGTATATATGAGGAGAGATTTAAGCTTGGAAGATTCACTCAATTATATCAACTCTTTGAGGGGAAGTGGTTTGATTAATTAACGGGTTAAAGTTTAAATTCAAGAAGGGTCTCATCTTCTCTGCAGGTGGACATCATGGTATTAGCATATCAGACTTGACCGTATTGGTGCATTGAAAATAGAGTAGGCCAATACTCAAATCATCACTGTCTCAGAGTGTTGGACGTGTGTTGGAGGTATTGTAACTCCTTGTCTTCCTAATACACTGCGTCCAACTTTAGGAAGTCTGGCCAGTACTCCTCCGTATGGCATTGCTCTCTTTTATAAAAGCAGTACCTAGCTATAGAGTTCTCCATATGCTCAGGCCCCTTGAGTTGATGGGCTCTTAATTAGAGGAGCAGCTGGCTGCCCGCTAGCAAGCTAGGCTAGCAGCACAGGTGACTTAACTCAGCAGTAGATACAGCATGTGTGGCCTGATTTTAGCCTCCCCCTCCCCACCCATGTGTGCATGACTGTGTGTATGAAAGAGAGAAACAGACTGAGTGTGTGTTGGGCAGAGTGTGGGAGATGCTGCAGCATGGAGCAGACCTATATAGGTTAGCTAGCCCAGTGCATCGAGGACAGTCAGCTAGCAACAGAAAGTGTGTCTACAAGTGGGGCAGCTATTTCTACTGTTTCTGCCACCTCACGAGGTCAACCATCTCACTCTTCCTCTCTCTTTACCTCACTCTCCTTCTAATCTGGAACGTCCTCCTACTTTCCCTCACTCTGTTGTCTTCCACCTGCTTTTGTTCACTGATCACTGAAAGTGCAGAAGTTAGTTTTCAGAAGTTTCTCTCCTACCTACCCAGGTTTCCAGGACTCCAAGAGTCCATTAGGGAATCTCCTGCCCTGGTTTCCCCACTGTCGGACACTCTGTCCTAGGGACAGCTCCTGGCCTCCACACTCTGTCCCACAGAAATACAACTTTCGTCCAACTTGCCTCAAACTTCCTCTTATTCTACTTTAATAGGGCTACCTTGAACTGACTTGAATGTATGGTAGTTCTAGGAAGGTCCAGAAAAGGAAAAGTTGTTTGGATTGCATGACTCACTTCTCACTCAAAAGTCACATTGTGCTCTCAAATTATTGTTTGCATTAATTTTGAGTGCAGATTTAACTACAACTTAGATGCTCTTGTTAGTTTTTACAATTGAAATGGACTGTTCATAAAGGTCATAATGGACCATTTTGCATTTATCACACACTCATGTTCTCTGTTCCTCCTACATTATTGTTTTTCTTGATTTCTGCATAGTTAAACTGATTTATTATGCAGTATATTGACAATATCCTAGGGCTTCTCAATCTCAGTCAGACTGTCAGTCCAGTCTTTTTTTTTTTCTGTAAATGCAGCCAACCCGGATTTTATGAGGGGAGATGTGAATAAAACATCTATCAGCAGATACAGTATTTTGTCATAACTGGTTTCCTCCCTTACACACAGTACACAATTGAAGTTTTATAGCGATTTTGACCCTATAGGTGAAAACAGTCTTTAAATATTTGCAGAACAGGGGCATTTCATTTAATAATCTGGGACCTCGTAAAAAGTGCTGCTAAGCAAGACCCAGATATCCACCTGGAGCTGACAAGTGGCAGTTTAGTGTGAGAGCCAAACACAAATTGAAAAGTGTAGACAAAACCACATTTTTCAATTCTGCACTGTCAGTGAGCCAATGTAGAGATGACAGGTAGGGTAAAAGGGAAACTGAGAGAGTAAGACGGAGAGGAAAAGAAGAGGGGGGGGTTAGAGAGAAAAGGCGAGAAGTTATTTTATGTCCCGCAGAGACTCTTAAGAGCTGGAGCTATGGTGGCTGTTTGAAAGTTTTTTTAGAGGGGATTGAATCGATTGAGATTGCTTTCTTTCAGCAAGCTAATTTCATGGGCATTCTTAAAAGGAACATTTTATGGTGGAAATCAAAAGCTCTTGATGTTTAGCTCGCTCTTGTTCCCTTTCTCACTCTGTCATTTTATATTCCCCATAGATTTATGCAACTTTACTTTTTTTGCCTCTTGGTTTCTCTTGGCTTCACACCTACCCCTCTCTCCTTAGTAGCTTCTGAGAAGAATGAGCAGGCGGCTGGATAGTTGAGGATCGTTTGTCTGTTTGTGGGCTATTACATTTGACTGGAGAAACATTTAAGTAGATCATGCAGATTCTTCCCCCTTTGTCTCTCAAACCGTGTTTCTCCTTTCTCCGTCTCAAAAGAAAAATACGGAGGTGATTATGTGGAGAGGAATTATCTCTTGGGATAGATAGGTCATTTCATATAAAGAATGACACAATGAAAAAAATTAGGTCAGAGTCCTGGTGTGTATGCATCAGTCTTGGTGTGTGAATGTAGAAATGTATGCCTCGTCTTTTATGACAGCTCGTCCCCAGAACTAAACCTATCATTATACAATAAAACATTAAAGGTATATAAACATTAAGGTTTGTGACTTAATATTGATATTTTGCATGTCATCAGTTTGTTAATAAATGGAAGAAAAAAAAGAGCTATAGTTGACATAATCAGCTGCAGCTACTATTTGTAAGAAACATAATTAATTCCACAACTATTCGAAGTAGAGTTTTTGCAGCATTTCTTTTTGATGCAAAAACTTATTAAAATAATTGGTACGTGTAGTGCAACATAATTCACAAGATTGCACAAGACTCGCTATATCACAAGATCATGTGAGAATCAAGATATCGCATGAGAATCGCAATATCACAAGATCACATGAAAATCCAGCCCTGCTTTGCTACATAGTCTGGCTCGAATAAATAGCAGAGGCACTAAGGGATAGATCCCGCTGTGGAAACGGGATAGCCAAACCTCTCTCAGGGGACAGATTTCTACCATCTCACGGTATACCATTATATCACCTAACCCTCCTGTTTATGATTTCAGAGACTGCTCACATCCGTGACAGATTATTAGATCTAATTAGATGATAGAAAGCTAAAAACAACTGATAGGGTACTGGATAATCAGATATGTTACTGTGTGACCCTACAAAAAGCATGAGGTTGGGATGGAAAGGACATGTTTACTGTGATGACACTGCATCCCTGTCGAGGACAATCCTTTAAAGTCAAGACAGCTGTTCGTTTTTCACTCAATAGAACTAGCTTTGCACTTTGGATGTTTGGACATTTGTTCTTGCACTTGGATCTTACCGGTCAGTTTGTCTGGTTCAGCCGTCATCTCATATGTCCTCACCTGGTAAAGCTCTTCATCTGTTCTTAATCCTTCCAGAGGGTCAGGGGAAAAAGAAGGCTTTGGTTTGCTTGCCTTTTCTTATGTCCACCTATTTTTGCTGTGTACAGTGGAGACAGAGATCATGTTCAGCACACCCCCTGTTGAGAGAGCGCTTCTCACAAATGCAACTGGTTGGTCTTAAACTATCTCACTGGGCCTGGGGAACCCTGAATCAACATGCATGATGACACAGATCATATGAGTGCTCACTGGTCTCCACGTCTGTGCCAATTTAAGCAGGAGGATGGAGGATCCAGTGCTGATTGTGACTATGTAGGTCTCCAACTCCTATTCCTGTAAACTAGATCATTTTGTTCAGCCGTACTGAGTAATGGAGCTGCTAAGGATAGAAAAATAGAGAAGAAAGAGGAGGAGATAGGGGCTGAGCACGAGAGAGGCAGTTTTCTGCCCTACTTAAGAGTTTTTATACATTCTTCTTTTTTTGTCCGTTAGTCTTCTTGTCCTTCCATCTTTCTTTCTTTTCTTCTCTATATTTCCATTTTCTTCCTCTTTCGTTCCCCTTCCATTAAAAATGCACTTTATTTTCCTTTCTTTCTCCCTGCATTGCCTTTGGTCTGATCTCTATCCATCATCATGTTGCTCCTCCTTTCTCTTATCCTGACCCTTACCACCCTTTTCCCTCTGACCTCTATCGTCACCCCCCACACACTTTCTCTGTCATCCTTCTGTCCTTTAGACTGCATGTCCTCCTCAAACAATCACTTTATCTTTCTTTTCCTATCTTTCTCTTTTGTCCATCATCTGTCTCTTTTGCATGTTTCTCATCCATTCCTTTATATAATTTCCCTCTACCTCCCTACAGTCTCATCTTTATAGTCGGCCTTTCACCTGTACACATCTCCATTTCCATTCACTCCTTCCCTCCTCTCCTTCATCTCCTTTATTACCGTTACTCTTTCACCCTGCCTTGCACCTCCCTCTCACTGCTCATCCTCTATTACAGTTTTCTCCAACACTTGTTAACCCTCTCCTCTCCTCTCCATGGTATGATTTCAAGAGGGAAATATGGATAATTATTTTACATAACTCACTATTATTCATCCAGCAAAATATTTCCAGTGACATTATATATAATAATAGGGGGTTGGCCAAGCAAGAAAGGACAGTCATAGTTATTATATGTATTGTTATTTCAAAAGGATTATTATTTCATGGGAGCAAGTCCCCTTAATAATTGTAATTTTTTTTTTTAGAGTGTAGGTCTTTTAAGGTTAAGTGATTGAAATGCAAACACAACAAACATAAAGAAGTTCACTTTCAGTTACATATACATTTACTGCTAACACTTCATCTACAACAAAAGCAAACAAAAACACAACGATATGAGAGACCTCATGTAATACAAGAAATAGTTCAGCACATAACCTACAGTAAAACCATAGCATGTTGTTTTTACACGTTGGTATTGGCTGGTGTGCTAATTTTGCGACCTTGTGACAGAGTCTAGCTAGCTGTATGTGCTAAGCTGACATGGAGAGTGGTATTACTATTCTGAACTAACCCTTTACAAGAAAGCAAATACACATATTCTCTAAATTGTCAAAATATTCCTATAATTAAAGTTTCATTAACACTCTTGTTGCAACAAAGCCGCAACAAGTTTATCGTACTATATTTCTGTATACTGTACCATTTACATTAATAATAATTTTTAAATTCTGTTAAATAAAATGAACAAACGACTTGCGGGCTTCAATGAAGCCTTTTTAGCAGTCAGTATTGCTACCAAAAGGTTATGTGACATTAATATTACCTTAACAAACACCCACGTATTAAGGTAGGAGGATTAATCATGTGCTTAAATGTCCAGTTAAATATAAGCTCCTGAGTAGACACATGTTGAGGCTAAAGGACACATAATTCTGCTGGCCCATAAATATGCAGTCAGCAAAATGCAGAAGCCATGTTAGATCCCTGAAAAAAATATTACAACAGCAGGATATAAAATTTTCATTTAAATGCAAGTTTGTAGACCAACTTTGTTTTCTTGGATATCTTAAAAGAGGATGCAGTGTTTACTAATCATCATCATTCTTTTTGCAATTAGTTTCACAGTATTAAAATTTAAAATATTAGAGCTGGAATAGAGCATTGCCAGCTGGAACAACATTAATATGGATAACGTAGCTGACTATGTGGAGGAAAATACCATGGAAATATTGTTATTTGGGCATTGTGCATACATGTTTGCACAGTTGCCTAAGAACTGTGTCCTTGTCTCGTGGCTTCTAAGCCCATTGTTGTGGAATCGGTTTAACATTTGTAGTGTTTGGCAAGCAAATCGCTGTGTGGGTACATGGAGAACAACCCTGCGTGGGAACACGAAGAACAAACCATCAGTATTTATAAACCCTGCCTTTTCTGCGGCGTCACCCACTAGCTCTATTTTTTCTTCTGTTCATCAAAACTGGTGTCATTGACGCAAAGCACCCTACATAGTTCATCAGTATTACAGAACGGAGGCAAGTGAATCCTTGTTCACTATGTTGCCACTGCACGTTACCAGGTCTTTTAATAGAAACTAGCAGACATATATGTGAATGCGAACTATTAATATGGGTGAGTCACGTGGAAAATGTATTTAAATAACTTATAATCAGCTACAATTCATTAAATTTTTGGCATTGACTTTAAAATTCCTCTATTATATCGTAAGGCACTACATAGCCTTGTAGCTGACTATATCTCAGAAATGCTTTTTTTTTATGAACCAGGAAGATCCCTCAGATCCTCTGGTTCATCTCTTTTAGCTGTTCCTCAAAGCAGAACAAAAAACACTTTGTGATGCTGCTTACAAATGACAACAAGCTGTTGGAACAGCTTTCCAGAGGAGCTGAAAATATTGATATATTTAAAAGTAAACTAAAAACCTGTCTATTCAGCCTTGCTTTTATGTTGTGTTATGTAGTTGTAGTGCTATAATTTTATTTTTATCCTTATTTTATTTATCTTAACATTTATTTTTGTTCATTACTATTAATTTTATTCTTTTTTTAACATTTTATTTTTATTTTTAACATCATTTATACTGCTTGTGTTATATTTCATCCTTTATCTTTTTTTATCTTAACTATACCCATCTTCTATTCTTTCACTGTTCTTGTTCAAATATTCAGTTTAGTCTGTAAATAGTGTGCATTTGACTCTAAAATTGATTTTAACTTCCTTTGTTTTGCCAATTGCTTGCGAAGCACTTTGAATTGCATTTGAAGTGTATGAAAGGTGCTTTATATATAAAGTTTGATTAATTGATCGATTGATGACCACACAGATGACAAAATGAATCAGACTTGGTCACCTAGTTTCCATAAATGACATTCAGTTTCCAAAGACCTGTTTTCAGTTTTTTACACGTAATGAGAAATGATAGTCTGCACCTCTGATAGATGCACTTTATGGGCCATGCAGTGTTGGAGGTTGATTTGCGATTGCTGTGAAGTGTAGCTACCAAAGTAAAATATTGCTTTCTCCTCTGCTCTAACAACAATCCCTCTTTGTCTCCGTCCTCTCTTTTTTTTTACTGGTTGCTCTTTGTGTCAACATGTCTTTTGTTTCCAGGGCATCAAGGCGCATGGGAGCGCCACTTTGTCGTCAAGGAGACAACTGAGTGAGTGTCTGTGTTCTGATATCACCTGACTGGACGTGACTGTGTCTTGTAGTGATCTACCTTAATGTACCGTACTAGATGGGACAACAGGGGGTCTTTGTACTGAGGCTTGATTAATCTACATGGCTTCACAGGCTGATTAAGCTCTGATCTGCAATTGTTTTACTTCACAAATGAGCTCATACAGTGCTTGTTCCTTTCATTTATGGAGACCATCAGTGTAGCAATGAATTGGCACATGAGTTGAATATTAATTAATGTCTAGTTTTAGTGAAATATGCTTTCAAATCTGCTGATGTAAAATGTGTTGGCAAAAGTAGTTAAACAACAAAAAAGATACAGAATGTCTCTGATCTGATCTCAGCTGATTATGTGAAGTGAAATGATAGTGGATGGATTAAGGTGGGCCCGTTTATGTATTAATCAATCCTTGTATGGAGACCCTCTGAGTGAGGAATGCGACCTGCACTACCTTGTCCTGTAATGTAGAAAGGAATGCTGCCTACTGTACCCATCTTAAATGATCCTGCCTGAAGTGAAAGGATCTTAGCACCAACATCTTCTGTTTTTGTGCTTTAAGTCAATGTCACAGAGCAGCTCTGTCTGATGGAAGTCAATTTAATAGGCTGTGTAATATTTTCTGTGGTTTAAGTCAGAGGGGGGAAAAAATCTCTGTTCAAGCATAAGTCAGTGGTACAGATATTTTTTTCTTTTAATAGTATTCAGTGGTGCGGACTATTTCTGTTATAAGATGATGATCTTGACAAATGACATGGTTTCAGCAAGGTGAAGTGCACTCCGGTCTGCATATCTAAACTCAGCATTCAGGTGCTTCAAATGCCTAATCAAGCATACCTCAAACATTCTAGCTCATTTGAAAGGACCAAAATGTGTATTTTGCTTCAGAATGCTAACTGTTTTTATAAGATACTATTTGTGCTGGCACATGGCATCCAAACAACTAATCAACCAACCAGTTATTTTCAAATTGCAGTGGTCATACCCTGGTTTTAAAGGTGCGCTTTAGTTTTCCCTCCTTTTGTAGATGTTTCTTCACTAATGCCTGCCTGCCAACAAGAAAGAAGCACTCAGACATGAGCCTGATGTAGCTTTATAGTGAAAATAAGGGCTCATGATATCAGACTGTACGAAGAGTTTGCACCCTATATACTGTAGTGTGAAACACTGCACAGAAAATATTATGCTGCAGGGGAGTTCAGGAATTTTCCGAAAGTAGAAACTAAACAAAGTGTACTTCTCATGTCTATTCCCTGCTTCCTGCTTACCTACCTGCCCTGTACTGGATTTTACTGAAGTTGAGTTTGCATGCTTTAGGATTAAGAGCACTGACTTGTGAATGCAGTGTCCCAGCCTTCCTCTTCCTGTTCATGTGTGAACTTTAACCCTGTCTGTCATTGCACTATGAACTGTAACCCCAACTGTCACAGCACTTGGAAGCTTTTATTGGCCCGTGTGACCCGTGACCCATCCATAAAGGCTTTGACCAGCCTCCACTCAATCACACACACATTACATGAAACACACACACACACACACACACACACACACATTCATAGACACAGGCATTTATACATGCACATAAAGGCTAGACAATGTTAAATACAAATTACTAAGTGTGTGTGTGCGTGTGTGCGTGCGTGTGTGCGTGCGTGCTTGCAGGGAAGTAACCCCTATGTTTGAAGGTAAAAGCATAAAGAGAGACTAAGAGCCATTAGAGCTTCATTTGTTTGTTCCATTTGCACAAGGGCACCTACGCACTTCCATGTATCTTTACACAAACATCCAGATTTGCTGCAAGAAATCCTTCCTCATCTTCATGTGTGTGCCCTTGCGTGTGAGTGTGCACTTATGTGTGTCTGTGTTGGTGATTCTTTGTGCTCATTAAACCCCTCAAGGACGGAAGGTAATTTTGTGCTGTTGAATTATTAGTCACTCCCGAACCTGTTGCCAGGCAAACATAAACGAGGTAAACCTTATTCATTCAGCAAGGTGAACACAAGTGGCAACCAACATGTTGTGAAGCCAGAAAACCTCATGTTGCAATTCTTGTAATGTCCACTAGATGCTTCTGCCAAATAAGACACAGAATTTATGTACTGTAAGTCAATGGTAAAGACCCATTGACCTCTCTTTAGTAATAGAGAAAAGTCAGTATTTTTTTCCCCATAGCAATGGATGATTTCACCTCTTTGTAAGTGTGTCTTGGTGGTAATTTTGTAAATTAAAGTCAGCAGGGTTTAACAGCACAATCTTTTATGGTGGTTCTTGCTCGTTCACCAAAGCTGAGTTCCCCTCCAGCTCCATCAAATTTAGATTTTCCTTCCTCCAGACAAATAAAAACGTGGCACTGAGAGGTAAACCTAAAGCCAATACAGTCTTAAAACTCTGACTAAAGTCGTAAACTGTAACATTACGGTGAAGTGTTTTGCAGTGCCCCATTAAGGTCGGACGGAGGAGGCTCTTGGTGGTGCAGAGTTTTCTGAACTGTTATGAATTTATTTGAATCGTAAATACATTGACTCATTGTGATTAAATGCCTTGCAAAAATACATCTGCATTTGTTGGTTGCCAAGCTGTGCTTGTGTTTGTGTATGTGATTGTGAAGGGGCAGTGGTGGTCCACATAGTGGGAAGGGGTAGCAGGTGGAGGAGTGAATCAGAGTGTGTGTGCGTAGTAATGCAAGCCTGCCCAGTGGCAGTCACGCTGAGATGAAAGATTCCTTTACCCAGGTGGAGGTTGCATGCCGCAGGAAGTGTTGTGTGTGTGTTTTGCACATGTGTGAGTTATCCCTTCTGGTGTTGAATGAGGGCAAGAACGAATCCCTGTTTTGAGTGTTTCAGTGTGTGTGGATGCATGTGTGGCTGCATCACGTCTTTGATCCTCTATTTCGGGTACCCATTGTGGTCCTCTTGTTGCCTGCCTTAGACAGGCAGATGAGAAAGTACAGGTGTGGGGGTGTGTGCATTTGTGGATGTGGTTTCCAGCTAGGGATGGATATTGACAAGGTAATACTGGATACATCCAACTGGCCCCTACCATCTGCAGGTGGTACTTTTCAGAGGAGGCAGAAGCCAAACCATGCCAAACAACCACTCTGCACTGCCATACAAGAACCCCTAGAGGTGGAAGCTGCCTCTGTGTGTGTGTGTGTGTGTGTGTGTGTGTGTGTGTGTGTGTGTGTGTGTGTGTGAGAGAGAGAGCGAGAGAGAGAGA
>JBBPCS010000386.1:8670884-8685707 GCA_037974645.1 Hollardia meadi | reverse complement strand
GTGTGTGTGTGTGTGTGTGTGTGTGTGTGTGTGTGTGTGTGTGTGTGTGTGTGTGTGTGAGAGAGAGTGTGTGTGTGAGTGTGAGTGTGTGAGAGAACGCCTGTTGGCTCTCAGCCCCTTTAGATATGTTCCAAAAAGGTCAAGACCAGATTAACATTTCAATTGGGGAGTCAAAAGGAATAGCTGTCTTTCCTTCCCTCTCTTCTTCACTCCTTGCTTATTTTCACCCTTTTTGTCACGTCATGTTTTACAGAAAATGTAAAACGTTCCTTGCATTTGCCTTAAATTATTCATGCCTATTCATTCGTACCTATTCTGGATATTTTACAGCTCTAAACATATCAGAAATGTAACACTGTAATGGCCACACTTGTATTCTTTCTAATCTGAGACTTTGTCCCCTGTATTATTTTCTGTGTGTGACTTACACTATTACTTCTTGGATAGAAGCAGCACATGAGCATGGAAAAGGCTATTAGGAATTTTTTAAGCATTATCAGGGGTTTATTTACGAAGGGGTTGACTCCGGATTAATTTACTTTCATGAAAAAAGAGTCACTTTTGTGTGTAAATCGACTTGGCATCCTATCCTAACTGACATCCTGTTTGACATTCTGCATTTCTTATAAATCAAATGAATGTATTTTTTAGCAAGAGCAAGGTGCAAAGAAGAAAAACAAAGTGTTTAAGGCTGAGAGGAAGCACAGATAAACATCTCTCTCCATTAAGATAAAAGGGTGGCAACAGATTTTGTTCACACAGGGAGAGAGAGAAATAAGAAAAAATATTTCCCAGATTAAAAAATACTCTCTTTCAAATGTCATAGGATGTAATCTCACCCAATGAAAACTTGTGTTTTGAGTACTTAATACCTGCCGTGAAAGTTGAAAGATGCTTTGAAAAGATTGTAGCTTGCTCGGGCTCTGCAGTCTGATTGGCTGCTGTCCATCCCTATGTGCAGTATGTTCCATGCACTGATATTTTCCACAATATATGCCGACATTTTCAGCGTCGGTTGGTAAGGTGGTTAGCTGTCAGCCTTTGATTTTCCCAGTTAACTTAAGCAACATAGTTGCATGATTTTCATTTTATATGTAAGCTTTTCACCCATTTTTATAACCATTATAAATGGCAGTATATTTTGTTATAAATAGTTTTATTTTAGCTGCAGCGCTTTTTGCACCTATGACAAAATTATTGCTGAGCAAACTAAAGTACTAATTACTTCTCATCACAGAAAGATAGGGTATGTGGCCATTTTCAGAAATCCTATTTGAACTGGCATCTCCACTCCTTATCCTGTCGTCCTGGTCTTTGATCCTCCTCTCATCTGCCATCATTCTCCTCTGTCCCTTTTCCAGACCTCCTACTGTCTTGGCATCCTTTTCCAAGTGCTGCTTCCTCTCATGGCTCCTCTTTCTTTTTTCTTTGTCTTCACTCTTACTCCTCATTTCCCTTTTCAGATAACTATTACTTCTAATGACACTCGACAGTTTTCTCGTCCTGTCTTGTTAATGGTATTACAACTGACGGAATTTTTTTGTGCGTGTTTGTTGTGTTAATATATTGTATCGCATGCATGTTGTTTTAGAATATATGTGTGTAATTTTAGGTTTGAAGGAAAAGATAAAACTCTTACTGAGGGAGACTTTACTGCTGTTGATAGAACTTCTTTGTGTATAGTGGATCTGATTTAAACCCTCTTCTAAACATAACACGGCCATTTTCTTTGGCTGCTACATGATATCCTTTTGTTTATGTGGCACATGCACTGTACACGAGCAATCACACAGATTCCTAATGGCTGTCTTACTATCACTGTAATTTCGTGAGGGCATTAACTCTGCACATCATAATCAAGTTTGAATATGTAGTCTCCTGAACACTCCTCTTAGAATCAGCATGCTTTGCATGTATTGACAAAGCTTGCTTCTTGTCACTGTTGTCTGTGTGTCTTTGTTAGTGCTGTATTCTAAATGTTAAAATGTATCCAGCTTTTAATTAATTTAAAACGTCTGATCTTTAGTCCATGTACAGTACAGGATTGTGTTGTTCACTTTTGTGCATGTGTTGTTTCCTACCCCCTCTAAAACATCTCCATGCTCCCCATCTATGTTTATTCATGTGCTTGTATTCATTTGTGTCTATTCCATGCTCATGTTTCACCTTACTCATCTCACTATGCCATCTCTCTTGTGTCTTCTCTTATGTTTTTCATCTGTACATGTCTACCTCCATTTGTCCGGAAGCAGTAAGCAGCATGGTATGACGAAGGAATGAAACAGGTGGGTTGTCTGGGTTGGGTTAAACTACAAACTTGGGTCTGATCATTATTGTTCTCTCAATATTAATTCTGTTTAATAATCATTTCATGCAAGCTATAAATTCACAATTTTAGATCAGATCCATTATTAAGGGCACAATCATAGAAACAAAGTGTGAAATCCATATGAATTTCTTCCTCTTTTTAGCTGTTGGTTTTGTTTTGTAATTATTTAATCTAGTCATGCAGGCCATAGACTATGTAATGGTCTGTTTGCCCTCTAGGCAGGGATTAAGCTCACAATTGGCCCAGGTTTGTATGTGCCATCTGCCATCTATCCATCATTTATCTAATCATTCATTGCTTAGACTGTTTCTCTTTCCAATCAAGATAGCTGAACATTTGATTTACCTTCGTTATGGTAAATGTGACCTCATGGGTGTATTCCAAAGCAATCTAATTCTATGTAGGTCTCAGTGCTATCAAGTGGCTCGCTCATCACCGCCAAGTCCCCCCCCCCCCACTCTGCTCCACCCGCCCTCTCTAAAATGTAAATCAAATTCTATCTATCTGAATAGTCTAACACCATGTATGAGGATAAAGAAAAAGAACGGAGAAAGAAGATAGTGATGAATTATAACATCGACTTTCGACACTTAAGTTGACTCATTCATTGACTTGAGCAATGTTTTAAGTGGGTAATTTCTAACTAATGTATGGAGCATCAAAAAGACAATGGTAGTCAGTTTTTTCCTGGTTTCTAGAGTGGCTCTCTTTGACAAGCTCCACATTAATGCATGTCAAATGAACATTTTTAGCTTAAAAGACTTACAGATAGATTTATTATCTTTGACACCAGCTTCATCGTCGGTCTCTCCTAATGCAGTGTGAAAATTATATTTTGATGATCAATTCATGTCAAGTTTGATGTACTCAAAATAACCATAATAATCAGCATTTTTTTGTTTAGTCCTAATCAGCATCTATTATTCATTGTCCATCGCTCATGATTCTCTTTTTGATTTATAGAAATCAATCCGTTTGTATTTCCTACTGAGTGAATCCACAGGTTGGCCATTTTGAGGGATGGCAGGTGATTACCATAAGTGTGATTGCACTGCCCTGTTGGCAGAGTTGGGTGTCATATCCGATCTCAAGTCAAATTTGTCACTACATCTAAATCTTTGTTTGTTGTTACTGCGCTTTACACATTGTGCAGCATTTATACAAGTATATGTATCTGTTGTACCTGAACACATAAATACACATTAATGAATCAAGAGGATTATGTTTTGTTCCACATTATCTTTGTATTCCCTTCTAGTGTGACTAGCTGCTTAATGTTGTTTGGGTTGAAGACGCTGTGTTTGTAATGAAGATCGCACTCTACAAAAGGTGTAAAATGTAAAAGGTCATTGTGTGACTTTTGTAAAAAGACACAATCTCAGCTCTCTAAATGGTAGTCGTGGTTCAGTGTTCGGCAAAGAGCTAAGACAGATACAGGTGTCCTCTCCGTACACTAGCCTATGTTGGAAGAATTTGTGTGAGTGAGTCTGATTTTGCTTTTAAATTGGCCAGTCTAAACAGAGAACAATGCTGGGCAAATGGCCTAATTGAGAAAACATGGAGAATTGTTAGCTCAATTGGCTTGGATCTGCCCACACCACTGAGGAGCAAGGCCTGTTTTTGTCGACTGTACATTTGTGGCCCTCATCTGTAGGCTCTCTCCGTACTGTTTGACATGATTCTTATGTAGTTGGCTAAAGATGTTAGTGGTGTTTCAGTCTGTTTTAAGGACTGGCCTGTGGCATAATTTGGCATAACCATTCATAGGTGATATCTCCACTCTCTAACAAGAGGTCCTCCCCTGAAGAGAAGATCCGGCCTCAGGTTTAAGCGGCCTAGGACACAGTGATGTAGTGGAACATTGTTGATCCGTGGTCTGTATGGGTCGCCATCCATGGATCGGCACACATGTACTCCGTGAATTAATAGCAAAATTTAACCATCATAGCATGAAATACAGTTTTGCGACCACTGTTACTTTTCAAAACAATCGTTTCCCAAATCTCAATTCAGAGCTGCAGTGAAAAGATAGAGAAGACAGATGTATGTGTTTCACTCTGAAGCGCAATGAGCGACTGATTTAAAAGCCCTTGTTTCATTGAGTGAAATCCCGATGGCTGTGACTTTGGTCATTTTCAGTGTTGTAACTATGAAACTGGGCATGCAGTGGTACTGCAGGCTTATGAGCAGGAACGGGTGGTTTGGGCTTCTTATCACGCGTGGGAATGATGCTGCACAGAGCTTCTGTCTGCTTCTTACTCAACTCAAATTTCACCTGGATAGCATCCAGTGATGCAACAGTGTGCAAACAAATCCTCAGGAGACACTGGTTCATCCAGATGAACTTTCTTTATCCAGAACGTCAGCGAGGGTCAGCCACAGGTGGCTCTGTACCATCACTGTAGATGCCAACCCTCTGCCCAGGAAGAGTGCTGCACAGTGGGACACAGAACTCTGGCTTATAGCTCCATAGGTAGAGGATTAACCAAACCAGCTTTTTCAGCTCCCTCCAGATCCAAATACTGTCCATAACCAGGCACTGTGAGGCGGGTAGACAGCAGTTGTTCCATGTTGAAGTTAGCTCCAAGACTGGGAACATGGGCAGGTGGTTGCCCGATCAGGGGAAAGGAAAAATCCTGCAAACCGCCATAGTTTCTGAGCTGGTGGAGGAGAGGGCCACTCCACCTCTAATTTCTTAGCTGCATGACAGTACAGGGAGAAGAAGGATGTATCCTCCTGGCTAACTCATGCAGAAGCAGCGGCATATTGACCCAAAAACAAGACTTCCTGTTAATCCTCCAATAAACCATGCATGTCCAAACCGATGTCCAGCATGTCATTGTCATCATTGTGAGCAGCCAGACCAAGCTGCTGCTGGCTAGCGCACTCTGAGGTCTTCGTCTCCAGTTCTGCTAGCCCCTCATCAAGCTCCATGTGGTCTGCCCAGATACCAGCCGGAGCATCAACCAAAATCTCCTGGTCATCAGACTCCGACAAAGCCGGGTCCCCCGAGTCACTGGAGCTGGCTACTGGCAGTTCATGGGTTGATTGATTACCTATGGATATATGAAGATACATCAGTCATTTTAGACTGCTTTAGAAATTAAAAATTGATTGATTGTTCCATCTGTAGTACCAGCAGGCAGTGCTTGGAGCTTTAAGCAGATAATTTCATTGTCATTATTGAAAAGTGTGCACCTGTGTGTGCATGAGTGCTGTCACTCTGATGCATATATGTGTGTTATCCAGCATCTTGTGTACCTGCCAGTGAGAAGATGTAAATTGGTTTATTGGTAAAGAGTTTGTGTTGGTGCGTGAGAGTGGGAGAAAAGCCGGTGTGTCTCTGTGTGAGGGTCTAGAGGGGAAAAGACATGAGATTATCCTGAGAGCACAACAGGAAACTACTTACACTCTCCTTGAAAATAACCAAGCACTTCCTTTAGCTACAGCATACTTTCCTGGGCATGAGGGATACATGCTGTGCTTCATCCCCAGGTATATATGCTCTTTTTGATTATTTATTCCAATTCTGGACATTCTTGTTTAGCTGTACAGTTAAGCTTACTGCATTCATTTTGACATAGCACAATATAGACCAATATTCCCTCGTTAGACTAATACTGTTTTGTTTTAGCTCACAGTGGCTTGGAAATGCTTTGGTAACATTCAATAACAGTCAGACAGTGTGTACAAAATTAGAATAGAACTAAAACATTCAGGAAATGAAGTGATTTGTTTCTAGCTAGCCAGCCGGTTTGTCTGCATGTTGGTGTGTTTGCCTACAGGGAGGAAAAGGGAAGTGGGTTCGTAGTATAGTGCGATGTGTTCTGCTTGTAGCATAACACACTTTCTTTACAGGTCCTCTCCCCCTCTCTTTTGTGCACACTTGATCTTTCCTTCATTACTGTTGTAGATCAGGTCTTTATTAATGAAGGGACATACTGTATGTTTCATGAAAGCAGACAGAGACTTATTATGATGGTGGATGGTTGCAGGGGGTTTGAGGCAGAGTAAGAGAAAATAAAAGGCAAAACGAAAGAGAATAGAAATAAAAGGAAGAGATGCAAGACAATTTGACAGGAGTATTTTCATAAAGATTAATACAGTGTAGGAATGGGGCCCTGCTCTCAGACCCATACAGTTACATGTAAAAAAAAAAGTCACATATACATCACATATGTCATCATAAAAGGCTCCCTCACAAATACACACTACGCTGAACAGTATGAAGATTTAAAACATTTCATTAATCATAATTATGGCATGTAGCATGAAGGATTAGAGTAAAAACGGTCAGCTAATGGCCAGAATAGAATAGACAGTCATGGAAGACCAGTCTGAAATTGTCTGCAGAACTTAGAATTCAGAGTTTAATATACAGGCTGGAAAAAAAAATACATCATTTTGAATGTTTTAAATTAAAGAGTTAAATTTTATTAGAGGCTCGATTTTAAGAGAACAGAATGCAAGAACAGCAGAAAGGAAACATTGATATGCACACAAGGACATTGAGGGCATATGTAAGTGTGTTATTTTTCTTCATATAGATGCAGCGCCCTGTGCACCAAATCACAAGACAGAATTGAGCAGAATGAACTGTAAATCATAGTGGTAAGGTGATTAAGTATTTTCCTCTCAGCCAGTCACATTACTCATCTCATACCTTTTAAATAGCTGTTGCGAAAACAGTAACGCAGGAGAGAAATGGCTCACTAAAGTATAACAAAATACAAATTGCCTTCTCCAAGAATACAAGATATAAAAATATAATATTGTAGTTTAAGTAGTGTAGAGTTGCAGACTGTGAATATACAGCACAGCAATCCCACTTCCACTTCCTCCCATTGTGCAAAAAGTGGAAGCCAAAATATCTGGATACTAGTGCTGCCATCTTGTGCTGGTGACGTCATTTGGTGCCAGAGCCTGCGAAGGAGGTTATCAAGATGTTTTGACTTTACTTTTAGGGAGCTCTCATTTTGTCCATCTGTATATACAGTTAATGGTGCAAAGCATTAACTGGCAGAAGACCAAATTACCCAACCAATTTAATATTCTCAGAATAAGAGATGTTCCTGTGGTCATTTTGCAGCGACCTTGTGCATAATTTAACCAAAGGTGACCACAAAGCTTTGTCATGTTTAGTGTTGCTGCACTTTAGAGGCTGCATATGCAACACATATATGTGGCCTGCTACAATCACATGGCTGTATATAAGACCCAAAGACTAAATAACTGTCATTCTATCGAATTATGTGTACTGGGCAGGGAATATCAATATATTTATTCTCATTTAGTATTATTATATAATTGCTGCACAGAACAGACCAGGTGCAGAGTGGGATGTTCTCAGCAAGTCAAAGACCCTTTTTCGCCTTGTATTATCTACTTTTCATGAACAGCATCTCGCCTCTCACTTTAAAATATAAAACAAATAGGCAAAGGACATTTATTGGTCATGAAAATACCAATATGTCTTTTTTTTAACCTTAATAATTATTTTTCGTTTGAGTTTTGTTGTTATTTTGACCTTTCTAGCAGTCTAAATAGTGAGTACAGCTAGACACACAAATTTTCTGATATGTTAGCTAGTGAACAGCAAAACCAGAATAATTTTCATTTCAAATTCCATTCAGTTAGTTGGATACAGCCATAATTGTACTGTTCATTCTCATTATTCGAAAGCTTATGGCCTCCATTGTAGTTGGCAGTGGGTGTGTTAAGTTTCCTGAAAGTCTTTTTATAGAATCATTGAAAAAGAACCTTTACAACTAACATTCACTATGGTCCTTAAAATGGAAAGAATAAAGCAGATTCAGATTCAGGAGGGAGAAAAAAGGAGCGGTGTTAGAAATAATGGAGAGAAAACAAGTAAAATAAACTGAAAACTAATAAAGTAATGCTGGAGTGGAGAAAAGGACAATGTGAATGTAGGGTGGTGTTGAGGTCAGCCATGGGCACAGAGGTATCACAGACATGCGCACACTCACTGGCCAAGGTCAGATAGAGGCACAGTGGGATCACAAGGTCCCTGCAGAGGACCAGGTTATAACTGACAACTATAATTAGGGTAATTAGAGAAACAAAACCATCATCACAGTGTGTAATGACCTGGGCAGGCCAGCAAGGGTGATGGGATGGATAGATGGATGGATGAGTGAGAGAGAAGCAGGTAGGCAAAGGGTGTTAATTAGGGTGAGGCTAAGGAGAATGATGGATGTATTAGTGTGAGTCGGCGAAAGAGATAGGAGATAGACAGGCTGGCATCTCTGAGCAGGGTCATTGGGAGAGAGATTTGCTATCAGATACTTTTGATCTATCAGTTGTCTGTTGATCTTGAAGAGCCTGTTGTTACACCTGGATGTGTTCGTTCGAGAGGGATCAAAGTTTAATGTTCCAGCTCCTTAGACCTTCACTGTTTTGTTTTTTTTAGTGTTGAATCATGTCTGCTGGCATCGACTTATAAGTACTGGCATGGAGTAAGAGAACCATGCATAACTACACAATTCCTGAATTATTGAATCAACAGAAAATTAATCGTCATTAAAGCAATTGAGCAAGCAAATACCAAACAATCTTTGGTTCCAGCTTCTCCAATATGAAGATTTCCTGCTAATAACTAATAGTTGTTTTTGGGTTTTGTACTTCTGGTCTGACATTTTGACAACTTTCGCTCTGAAGAATCCACATAATCAAAAAAGAAAGTTGTTGATGTAATACAAATATATTAATGTTTATTTTTTTAAGCAACACATTGTTTTTAGTGTATATCAATATGGTATAAAAATCAACTTGAAGAGACTTTGAACTTGAACTCGAAAAATCTTTCATTCATTCATGAAGTGAGTTTTAGTTGCCTCTCAGTGGTTACAGTGTATCAGACTCTCCTTGGTAGTTTTTTTGTTATTTTAAGGACAAGGACAGTGCACCTACAAATCTGTACCCACCTAAACCCAGCCTGTCAACTTAACCACTTGGCCAACTACTCACCCACATACTCCACCACTCACTTGCCCACACACTCACTTATCTGTGGTGTCAGTGAAATGTAACAATTGAAATGTCTTAGAAGCAAAGGATGTGAAAAAGTGTGACGTGAGCAAAAGACTGACATACACACAGGGGACACGAAAAGGGGGACTGGTGAAATAAAGTGCAAGAGTGACAGATGGGGAAGTAAGACATAATTTGTCATGCCGCATCATGTATATCATCTACCACTGTGAGATATCTACATCGTTTAATAAATAGCAGATGCAGCTGAGTGCACCAGCAGATTCTTTTCTGTGTATACTCGCAGACGTGTATATTAAGATATACAGTCAAGGCATTTCATGGATAGCACATTAAAAACACCACACATATATATTCTCACAATATAATACTGTATACTGACATTGTCCCATTTTTAAATATATATATTTTTTGCCTTGCCAAAATATAAGAAGGGGGTAAAAAGCAGGTTTATAAAGTGCTGCTCCAGCTAAAGAACTGTCAAGCTGCTTTGCATCACTCTTTGAAAATGCAACATGAGGCTTATTAGTAATTCTGTCTTACTCCTTTTTGAACTGGTGGTGAACTGGGTGTTATGTTTTGATGTTTCATTGTGATTGGTCACCTTATGTTATACTGAGAGGATTTCCAGGCACAGACCAAACCTGACACTTAAATTTCATTTGTGAAATTAAATTAACTTTACGCATATTCCACATTTTGCAATAGACAAAACGAGACACTTCTTTTTTCAATGATTGAGCCTAATATGACCCATCCCATTCATAACACCTAAAGTGATGATCTAAAGAACAAAAAACAGGTTTAGTACTTTTGATTTCTCGCTACTGTAGATACATTTTGATTAGTTTTGGCTTGGTTAAGTATTTCAATCATTTCCCTCTAACTCACAATAAGTCAGTGGAGGCCTTTTATGTTTGCACTAGCTGCTGTGGCTCTTTTAGACAAGTTAATTAAACTCTCTACTAAATGGGCCTCAACAGCTTAATGAGTTTTTCATTGTTAGATAATGGATGAAAAATTATTCAAAAGGTCAGATCAACACTGATGTCCTTAGTAAAAAAAAAAACCCTGTCTCCAAGATAACCACCCTTTTAAAAGGTGTTTGTATATGCCATTATCATCATTTTCCGCCTTAATTAGTAACAGCCAATTTCCCACTTCCCAGCCCACCTTTGAGCTGTGGATACATTTTTGAAATTTTCACTCATGGATGGCAAACTCTTTAGTGTTTAGTGTGCATCCTTAATAGCATTTAAGGTTTTGCTTATAAAACTTCAGTTCCCCAAGTTTAAATATAAAAAGGCTGCAGACAGCAGTTGATTAGGAAAGACTTGTTTAACAGAGTTGAAGTTTGAAAATTGACTAAAATCAGCAATTAGTTATTCTTAGTTTTCCTTGGTATCGAGCAGTTATGTGACTGAGAGAGAAGAGAGTAGTCAGAGACAGTCTACTGCATCATGTTGCTTACGTACATAAATGAGCCTTGACCCTCATTTTGAAATGACTCCCCTAATATAGCACAGACATCAGGGAAATTTTTTTATTTATTTATTTTTTTTTTTATATTTAATTTTTCTAGGAACTGAAGTCACAAACACAATCATTTTTTTAAAAAAGATTCCACCTGTTGGGTACATTTACTAACTCTCCCACAAAAAAAGAATAGCACAAAGGTGCATTTGTTAGAAAAAAAAATAGGTGGCATAGGCAATTTAGAGCATGCGCTTGGTCAGGAAGGAAAGAATTTAGGACTCATATTTAGAAGGAGCTGGAGAATTGGGACGGAGACAGAAAATCTGCCATGGGCACCAACGGAAAGGAAACTGGAGTCCCTTTAGTGTAAGCATACACTGCTTGTGAATTTCTCCAGGGTGTTTAACCTAAAAAAAAAACAAACCCTGAGAAGTATTTCCTCCAGCAGGCACTCCAAGGCGCTATTTTTGTGCGAGGTTTACAACAACTCTATGTCTCCCGAATTGTCGCTTCCAGCAGCAGTATCAGCACCTTGGAGAGCGCTGCAGAGCACAGTCCTGACGAGACAAGCTAGAGCGGAAGTAGCTCCAATCTATTCAGCTATGTGTCAGTGAGATTTTAGCTCAAAACAGTTGGAAGCAGCATGTTTAGCAAGTGAGTAAACAGAGTGTTTTATGATTTAGGGTAGAAATGTTCCATACATATGCTTTCAATCAGTGCTGGAATATTTTTCATTGATCTGTGTCAGCTGTATCATACAAGAGAATTGCTGAATAGCACAAACAAAAAGTGAGCAGTTAGCTACAATCATGAGGTTGTGTGAGCAGAATCATATTCGTATTTTGCATGTCTGCCCTGCCTCTGACGGACTGTTATTGACCCATGCCAGGACTGAAGAAAGGCTGTCCATCATCTATTCAAAACTTTTTCTTAAACAACAGTTCTTGACTGAAACTTTTCTCAGTACAGACACCATACAGAACACTATGAAACAGAACCAGAAATAATTCAAGAAAAGCTGTAAAGTAGACTGCATTTCCCTGATGCTGAGCTACTCAGCTGTCAGAAATATCCCTCTCACTGTTATATTGTGCAGCTGTATTATTTAGGAAAATATATATTAAATATCACAGCAAGACTTGTATCAGCAGTAGTAGGAAAAGGCTTGATTTGGATGTTCCGCCTTTGAGGGACTGTGTGTTGTATTTGACTTCTTCTTTTTTGCACATGTGCACATGTATTCCTGAAAGTATGTTAATGTCAATGTCAATATACTACTATGTCACTGTGTATCCTGTATCAACTGGCATCATCTTTAACCTCAACACTATCTGAGGCATGTTCCAAAACAATCAAAACTATCACTTGTCATAAAAGAACGGTCAAAAGAAAAATGGGGTAGGGAGACTGAAATGAATGATGTGTGCTTAAGTGAGATAGATGGACTGATGGCTGACAGGAGTAACTGACAGATAACACACAGGTTATTTCAATTATTGTAGCTAATTACTTTGTGGGTGTATGCAGACTGTGCTTGATGGACAACTCCCTCACTCTCCTGTTAGCTTTTTTGCACTTGAAAGCGTGTGGAAAAATTACACCTTTATCATTTTTCTTAGTACAAGGAGTTTGGTGACAAGACAAACATTTCCAACATGGCTCCACCCTCAACTTGAGGAGCCAGAATAAGACAACTGTGAATTGATTTAAGAGGTGTGTGAGAGCAAATACATTCGCAGTGAGATGTGTTTTATTTGTTCTTAATTTAGATTCATTTGGATAGATTTGTTTTCACCTCATGAAATAATAGTTTTTTAAATAAATCTCGAAAAAGCCTAATTATATCTTCTGTGATTAAACTTTGTAAACATTAATGCATGAAAAAGTCCAAAGGGGATGAATACTTTTTATAGGCTCTGCATATAAAAAGCATGTGTGCGTACAAGTGCTTGTGAGATTCCGCAGGCTGAGATGAAAGGCCATTTGCCTTTGAAGAGAGGCCCATATCAGAGCTCTACACTGCTCTACATACTGCTTGAAACCACAGTCCTTTTTTTGTCGTTTTAAAAATTTATTTTGAAACTTGCTTTTGTTTAATTTATACTTTTTGTTCTTTTTCAGAGTGACATGGTGTCCTGTTTCATTGTCTTGCCACACGTTGCCTCTTTCTGTCACCCGTTTTCTTCCATGGTGATATGTTCACATTAACATTTCATACATCAGTCTGACATGCCTGTGCTAAGGTGTTTGACTTTTCTCATCCCGTTTCTGTTATGAAAAAATAAAAGCAGGTTCATTAAAACTAGTAACAGATTTTATATTGCCCTAAAGAGTTGTAAGACACTGGAAACCTGTTCATATTATTACCCTCTGCATTGCACTCTATATCACACAGACATCCCCAGGAGTTACATTCAATAATTTTAAAAGAATCAGAGGTGGAAAACAAAAAAATATTTTTTATCACTTCCCTCTATGGCAAGCAGCTAAATAAATCACAACGAGGCTTTAGAGCAACATCGAATAGCATGTTGATAGAAAATAGAAAATGGGAAAAATCAACAGCCTCTTACACAAGTAACAGAAATCATATCACTGTACAGCTGCACATGTGCACACCCATACAATCAAATACACATGGGGACACATTCATACACAATAAACCATGCTTCAAGCTATTAAAAAAGCAATTAGCTTCAGCTTCATCTATGAAACTCTCAGAAAACGCCATGGGACTTGCATATTAGCACAGAAAGAGAAGTAAAGAGGAGGACATAATGGAGTAAGAGGAGAAAATATAGGCTTTATACATTTATAGAAAACATAAAGGCTGTTATATTTGTGTTTACAGAAAAAGGCAGAGACAGATGATCAAAGCAGGTGTGCTGAAGTTGTTGGAAAGACCTGGTTGGATGCTAGCAGAGGGAACACATGCAAGACCTGGAAAAAAAAAAAATAGTACTCGGACACAATAGAAGACAAATTGCCTGTTATTGCTTAAACCAGCTAAAGCCAGTTTCCCTCCAGCCTCTGTATTGAAAAAGAAAATAGAAAGTATTCTTATTCACTGCTGCTCGCTCTATTAATTAGAGTTAACACACAGCATTGAGATTCCTTTTGTTACACTTTGGTGCCAAAAGTACAATCTGGATATGCTTAAATTGTGAAAGATTGCGTTTGATAGAAAGTTGAGATACTGGTCTCCCACAGATACCTTCCCAGTATTAAATTTAATTAATTAGTAAATTTATCTGAGAATATCTGAGAAATAAGGTAAAATGGCAGTGTTCAAATAAAAATTATTGTTTTTGTAGAGTGAATGTCACAGGGCATACATGTTCAGATATTGTGTTGTTTTCTTTATTTTTCTTCAATCAAACTTCACATCACAATGCACACTTGAGCCATGAGAGCTAACACACAAAATGGAGAAATCGTGTCAAAGATAATGTGTATTTATTACGTTGACTTTATTCACTGTATAAACTTTGGAAACCAGGCCAGTACCATCAGTTTCTTCCGCTGATCTTAGTTTGGCATCTTTTTGCAAACATGAGATGCAATACTTCAGTCTCTCTCTGAGCTCCTTATCCACATCCAGCACATGAAAGCCAATTACATGACTCTCATTAACTCATAGTCGTCCTCTTTGAACATGGTTAATCATGCATGGAGTGCCAAGAGGATAGAGATTAGGAAGTATGAGGACACACATGCAGAAACATGTCAAGGCACTAGGGATTGTTTATTAAGAGGATACAGACGGTGGACACAAACACTGATAAGAGATTTTGACTTCGAAGTCTGCTGCTGTGGTTGTATTCTCGCTATTATTCAGCAACACCCTATAGTCCTCGCTTGTGATCTGCGCATATTGTGTTTGTATTTTTGTCTTCTTTCCCTGGACATTAGATGATCCTGCTATTTCTGTTGCGTGTGTGTGTGTGTGTGTGTGTGTGTGTGTGTGTGTGTGTGTGTGTGTGTGTGTGTGTGTGTGTGTGTGTGTG
>JBBPCS010000386.1:8646998-8660050 GCA_037974645.1 Hollardia meadi | reverse complement strand
CAGCATGATTATTGCACAGGTGTGCCTTAGGCTGGTCACAATAAAAGGCCACTCTAAAATATGCAGTTTTAATCTTGCTTGTAGCATAACTAGTGGACGAAGCTAGTTTATCATGTCCGCGGCTACGGCATGAGACTGACGTTGTGGCTAGCTTTATAGCATTGCCTTTTTCAAGGTGGGCTTTCACAGAGGAGCAGTTAATAATAACAAATGGAAGACCAACTCCAGCACTACAATTGTCAGAAAGAGGGAAAAATGTTGAAAGGCATTTCAAAAATAACAATAATCAACGCTACCCGTGGATGACGAGCTGTGAGAAAATTAATAGGCTGTATTGCTGGAGTTTCCTGCTTTTTTCAACTGACAAGTCATCCACCTGGGCTAATGCTGGATGTGTTAGCCTTACCAACCTAATGAAGCCAGCCCACCGTCACCAAAATTCAGCTACACATCTGCAAACTACGGGGAGCTTAAAAACTTTTGGGGACACCAGAGTAGATACATGCTACATGTAACTGTGTGTGTGCGTGTGGTTCTGAAACAGAGACATCGGAATAAAAAGAAACTCAAAATTATTTACTGTATTACAGCTCTTAATATCAAACACAAACTTAATTATATAATTTGTCCGAATGGATGGTAAGATAATATTAACAGAGTAAATGGCACTTATCTACGTTTACGTGTCTCATACAGAAAAAAACCTTACTTATTCTGCTATCATTGTGTGGTGTTTGCTGCCCTCTACTGGGCTTAACATGCGACAACTACACACCCCGGACACCTGCTGTTGTCCTCACCAGCTACCAGGCAGCTTGCCGCTTATCCCGAGCAAAATCTTTTGCAATGTGGCTGCTTTTTTGGGTGTGTCTGGCTAAGTTTTGGCAGTCACGGTTCGCCACTGGTCTCCATCACCTGTTGAATGGGTTGTTCCTTCTTGAATCAGTTTTTTACTTTATAATTTTTCTTTCAACGCCATCACCATCTGCAATTCTTCCTCGCCTCTGTCTCCTCTCTCCTAATTCCTTCAGTCACTCTGAAAATGTAAAAAGCCTTCCTGTTCTGGAGTCTGAGTGAGCATGACGCAGAACTTATATGATGTTAATTGCATTAATTGTGGACACATGGTGGGAATAAACAGTCAAGCTGTCAAAATTATCAAGCAACATTAACATTACTGTAATGTAAAGCAGCAGCACTAGATAAACTGGACGGTTACACAACACTAGTGTTGATTTTAAAAACTTAAGCAGCACTGAAGAGTTTCTCGTAGCCAGTTACTTTGTTGTCTTTGGTCTAACAGATTGTTTTTTGATGCCACATGTCAGTAAATGCCCGCGAGCTTCAGCACGGAGGGTTCGTTTGTTTGATGGTCGCTTCTTGTTAACTGTAACAGCTGTCTCCGACTCTCACACAGGGATACAACGTTAAAACGTAAAACAAAACCAGCGCTCCTAGAAGCTTCAACAGAAACTGCAGTATAGGAAGCCAGTCTGAGTAACTAACAGCTGTGACTAAAAGACTGCGTAAAGCTCAGGTTGGACTGCATAAACGCAAGGTGGGTAAAAAAGTCTACGTGCAGCCCAGATGGAAGAGAAGTGGGCAGTGGGTGAGTTAGGAGGCGGGCTGCAGACTGCCCACCCAATCAGGAGTTAGAAGTGGTACTGATATTTTCTGTTTTCAATTGGCTGTTTTTCTTAACTTTTGATTGGGTGGGCAAGACGCATGTTTGGGTGGGCTAAACCCACCCCTGCCCATGGCTACCGCTGGCTTCGCTTTCTAATCAGTGTTTCCCCCCTCAATGCCTTTTGCCTTTCTTTAAAGAAACACAATACTTTATTTATGCCATTTACCTAATGCACTTGTACATTGCAGCTCAGCATGAGTCTGTATTGCTTTGTCATTTCCAGTGGCACTACTTCCAACTCGACTTGGGTCTACCTGGACCCAAGGATAAACTGATTAGATTTATGTGGACAGAGGTCAAAGGTCAAGGTCACTGTGATCTTTTAAACAAATTCTTAGTCATAACTCAAGAATTCATACGCTAATTATGATAAAATTTAACAGGATAATAAAGATGCCTTTATCACATTTTATGTCCCAACGGTCACCTTCACTGTGACATAATATTCTGCACAAACACTTTTCTGGTCATTATTCAACACCATAATTTAGGAAAAGAAGGGGAGATTAGATTGTAAAGATCTTCTGTGCTGCTGGGTTGAAGATAATAATAATAATAATAATTTTATTTATATTGCACAATTCATGCAAAGATGCAGCCCAAAGTGCTTAACAGGATCGGGGGGAAAAAGGAGATGTGTGTGAGGCATTCATGTTTTAGAATTTGGAGCTTCTTTGCAGCTACATCCATGTTTGAAGCACTGTAGTCCATCACAAGCTCATTGGTTTTGCTGATATTGAGCATCAGGTGATTGTTCTTACACCATGTGACGAAGCCCTTGATCAGTCACTACATGTAATTTATGAGTTTGGACAGACATGGATGGAAATTGCAACTTCATTGGTGCGCGGATGATTCGAGTTACTGTTGACATGATAAGGAGAATCCAACATATGTTTTAAAAACAATGTGATTAAAAAATAGCAAAGGTGAAATTTTATGCCTGCGGCTTTACTTGGTGAACACTGTACACAGCCACTGCAACAGTCGAGTGGGAAAAACAGCTGATGCACACCACCTGCTCTGTACTACAAACACACACATTTAGAGCAAAACAATAACAAATAGTTTAAATAAATGACAGCAAAGTTGAAATGAACCCAATTAAACACATTTCCAGATGCACTGCACTGATGTGCCTAATCTGTACTTGCTTCGGTTGAGCTGTACTTGTTCTGTGGTCACATTTGTAAACTTCAGGTTGGCTGATAGTGGATTTTTAAAGGCTGGTATAATAACGATAGTTTGGTAGCCAATTAATCAGCCAACAACACACCCACCTGTGACAGACAGATATACTTTATGCAGTACATAATGACACAAATAAAACTGTCCCTGTGCTCTTTCACCATGGCCTGAAAGTAGTTTTAATACAGTAAGAATTCAGATAATAGTTAACACTATGAGTAACCAGTGTTACACTGGTGGCAGCGGGTTTGTTTGACTGCTAATTATGCAGATCTTCTAGTTTTGCCGGTGATTAAAGACCACCTCCTTACTGTGGACTTCTCCTGCTACGAGCTAACGCGAAGCTAGTGTATACTGGTGGAATAAAGCGTATTCTGTCGGATATTTAATCATCTGTATAAAAAACAAGGAGGACATATGGGAGTAACAGACTGGTGCAATGAACATAACTTTTTTTCTGCTCTGGAATGGTCACGTTGTAAAGTGTCTGAAGCTAAGTACTGTACCTTGATCTAACAATCAAATTTTAGAGTTAATACTTAACAGCTAATGTGTAACAGCTAACACTAGCAAAACAGAGACAGCATGCTTTCGGCAGAGCAGCAGTTGTCTTAGCCTAATGAATTAATAATGTTATACTATGACCAACAACCTTTTCACGTTCATAATTTATGGACACATGCACACACTTATCCAAAATATAAAAAATGTAAGGGCACGCTTTTGCTTTGTCCTCATTTAGAACACATTGTTAAAAGTGCAGAGCCATTTTCGCATTTTCTGGTCAATGTTTTGTTTTGAGGACAAAAGCTAGCTGGTTATAGAGACCATGCAGTGGCTGGAAGGTTGCTCTTCATATAACATAAAACCTAAGCCACTATATACGCCTATTTTTTCTGGTATCTTCTGGATAATATAACTCAGTAATGTACTGTGTGCAAGGACATTTCACACTATGCATAGTTCTCTAGTCAATCGTACTACATTAACACTGAGGAATTGATCACACAACATAGAAACTCAGTGGAGTAATACCATTTGTATGTAGTGAGACTTTTTTCTGGAAGAATGCTTGCTGTGCCTTCGGTCTATATAAACATACTAATCATAAAAGAAACTTCAAAGGAAAGTCAAATTTTCTTGTCATGGACTAAGCACTACCATGACCGTCATTTTTATGTGTTTCAATGGCTTGTTTTGTATGCACATATATATGTGGGTGTAAGTGTCCTTATATGGTGTTCATCCATTCTGTACTTCAAATTCTTGCAGTAGAGTGAATATTTACAGCTGCCCTCTCCTCCCTCCCTCTTCATCCTTTCATGTTTTTTTCCCCGCTGTCGCTCTGCCATTTTCCAGCAATGTACGCTGTGTTTCACTTGGGCAAAGGGTGCCCTGAATAAAATGCCCTTTTGTGTATATACTGTAATTTTTTGAGCATCTCGGTGTGTAAGCATGTTCATACATTAAGCCCTGCGCATACTGCCTGAACTTGCATGCCTCTCAAAGTGCCCGTTCGTGAGCACATCTTGTATTCTGTGTGTATAGGCACATGCCAGCATGTGTGGGTGTGTATATTTATGCTTTTTCATGCATGTGTGTCTATGTGAGTGCCAGCTTAATTTGCTGGCAGTGCCTCTCTCACCTCTGAATTATTTCCTCTACTACCAGTCACGCTGCTTTTCGTAGCACTTTAAAACACAGAAAGCATGGCATTGAATGTTTTTCCACTGTGTGCACTCACACACACACATAAACTAAATCATGTGCGCTTCCACGCATATAAAGATGCACACAAGAAATACCCACACACAGTTGCAAAACAATATGTGCATTACCACACACACACAGAACATTGCCTTTATCATTTTTCTTGGCTTTATTCATTCTAAATGATTGAAATGTAAAGCATATACTGTAGATGGTTGTCCGTGAACTGTGCTGTACTAACACATTTCAATTATTGTTATTGAGTGCAGGCATGTTTCTCTCTGATGCTGTGGGTTTGATAGAGAAAAATATTGAAAATTATGCCCAAGGCTGCTGAGAAGTTTACATCTCATTTGTGATATTTTCTTATCATTCGCTTGAAGCTTTGCTGCCTTCATTTATCACATAACAAATCATCTTGCTGTTTACCGAGCGAGGTTTACATAATAACATAATAACTGATGTACAATCTCTAATTATCTCACACCTTAGCTGCTCATTTTCACAACACTCCCACACCCCTTTTCATAAATTCAGACGTTATCTGCAAAGGATGGTGAAAAAAAAGCACAAAGAAGCAGAAGCATTGTGTTTCTGTCAAAACTCCTCAATTTAAAAATGATGCTTTACAAATGAAAGTTTAGCATATACAGTTAAAACGACTAGTGACCATGTTAAAGGAACAGCAACAGGAACAGGAACAGGAAATAGTAATAAAATTACTATAACTATAGTAATAAATCTGTTTGGACTGTTTAGTGTAAATAAGGCACAGCAGTGGGCCATTTGTAACATTATAGTAATGCACATAAGCTACCTAGGGGGCAATGGCGTCTTATTTTATAAAAAAATTTTGACAGGACATGCAAAATGATAGTACACACATTCTCCTGAAAATGGAGGAAAAAAGTTGTTGATGCCAGAGACGAGTCAATGTTTTAATCATTGGAGAGGCAACACATTGTCATTCTGACACTTGAACTTGCTGAAACGGCAGTACCCACACTATGCAATTTTTTCTCTCTTGATTGAAATGTACTAATGATACTAAGGCTGTTTTGAATGAGGTTATATAGCAGAATGAAAATTGAGATGTAACACATAATTTTGAATTGTAATGTAGTTGGATTGTCGCACCTGAATTGTAATTTAATTGTACTCATGTTGCCATCTTGCGGAAAAAAACTCCTGCTTGTTTTGTATTTTCAGAATCATCCATTTTGAAGCATTTCAAAGGTAGAACTTATTGTCATCTTGCTTAAGTTATTTTTGAATGCTATGTTCTAGCAATATTTTTATTCTATTGACATATGGATAATCCAAAATAGCAATGTTATAAAAACCAAGTAGCAAAAGTCAAATATTATGCATGTGCCCTCTCTTTGTAAACATTGCATGCAGCCACTGTAACACGTGAGTGGGAAACCACCTGCTATATGATGGACTTCAAACACGTGCTTAGAGCAAAACAATAACATAAATAGTTGAAATAAATGACTACAAATTTGAAATTTAACAAACTAAATGCATTTCCAGGTGTACTGCACTGATATACCTAATCTGTACTTTTGGTATTGTAAATTAAAGGTTTACCGATAGTGGATTTTTAAAGGCTGCTACAATAACATGAGTTTGACTATAATAAAAAGAGTTTGGAGCAGGAAAAAGCTGATAGGTCATTAATCAACCACTGACACACCAACCCCTTCTTACCCTAGGTCGTCCCATAGAAACGTTTTATCCTGGTGCACAAGGTCTACATTACTTTGGTTAAGTTTAAGCACAAAACCTACTTGGTTAGGTTCAGGAAATGACTGGCGATGCTTGTTTTCAAACAGGACGCAAAAAGTCGTGTGTGTGACCCTCCACTCACCCCCGACCTCCACCCCTCTCGGCACTTTCTTGCATGGAAAAGTACGTCTATGTCAGTGGTCTATGTCATCTGTTCAACTCGTCTGATACTGACGCGAACAGCTTAACATTGCTGGTACATTAAACCCTTGTGCGTCTGTACCTGACACCAAAGGGTACCTTGTGCTGAATGAGACGCGAAGGTCCATGACAAAACATCAATATCTGACAAGCTGGGAATGAGAACGGGCTGGACACACACACCTTGTGACACACACTTATATACACAGTGACACAAATGAATCTGTCACTGTGATCTTTACCAACAGCCTGAAAGAAGTAAGTGTAAGAATAGTAAACAGTGTTACACTGGTGGCAGTGGGATTGTGGACTGCTAATTTAGCGTTTAGTTTTGTCAGGGATTAATGACCTGCGGTGCTTTGACAGCACGTGTTATTTTTTTTCCTGTGGACTTTTGCTATGAGCTAACCCGAGGCTAGTGACTCTAGTTGGATACTGGTGGAATAAAATGCATTCTGTCTGGCATTTAATTATCAAGGTAACAACAAAGTACGACATATGGGAGCAACAGAGGCGGGTGCAGTGGACATAATTTATTTCTGCTCTTTTCTTGGATTTTCACGCTGCTTCATGTCGGAGTGCTGCTTGTGAACTGTCAGTGTGGAACAGTCACATGGTAAAGCTAACCAGCATTACACTAGCAGAACAGTAACAGCATGCTTTCAGCATACCAGCAGTAATCTTCAGACTAATGCATTAAAGTTGTCATACTCTAACCAACAACCTTATCATGTTCATAATTTAGAGATAAAGTTGTAAACTTATCTCGGGGACAATGGGAAATTACCTTGACTTTGTTTGAGGAGCCACGTTGCAAAACCGTGATTAACGTCTCCGCCATGACTGGTGGAGGCTGCACAGCTATCGGTCACTATCGGAGCCATGTTCCACTGAGAACGATCATTTGTAAAAAAGTCCCATCGGTGCTGATCAATTGGTCAAACCGATTAATCGGTTGACCTCTATTGTAAATCCATGCGCGCATGTGCTCTTGCACCCTGCTGAATATGGGTAATTTGATTTCTTCCCCTCACTCTGCCAAGTGAATTTCCACATTATTGGGACACGCTTTTGATGATATCTTCTCCAGCATTTTCCATTCACTGTTTGGTTTTATTCTCTTACTCATTCAAAATCTCACTTCAATTGTCTCATTCATTCTCTCATCCTTCTCCCCAAGCTTGGTCTATTTCTGTTTTATTGTCTTCCCTATTTGTCTCTGCCTCAATCTCTGTCTTTGGTTTTTTTCTGCACTTGTACTGTATCCCCTCATATATTTTGCCCCAACCCCATCTCTGTTCTGCCTTTATCGCTTCCCTCTCTCTTGTCAACACTCTCTCCTTTTGTCTCTACCTCCTCCTTGATGTTTAATATGCTGTCAGTGATTACAGACACATGCATCGGAACTGAGAGGTGTTTAACACTTTGATAATCACTCTCGTGGAATAGCAATGTGCTGTTTGTTTGTTTTGTCTGACACACTTGGCAACACGTCACAAAGCTGCCTGCATGTGCCCATCTGGATCGTAGCTTTCAATCTAAAATTCTACAAATCGAGTGGGACATATCAGTAAGAGCATACATTCGCAAATGGTTTTTTGAAAATTCTCTCTTTAGTGTGCCGAGGAACTGACCACTTTTGTTCTTGCCCACATAAATAATTAAAGACTACCACTGCTTACCATGCCTACAATATTACATAACAGGGTTAATCACTAATGTCACCCTCAATAAGTTGTGATTTAACTTCTTAAATCAGAAATGAGAGATTGTGAGAGCTTAATAGATGCTATATATATGTATGTATGTATGTATGCTCAGCCTCTTTCTAATGCAACGTGTTTAACTACATGTCAGATTCAACTAAACCAATTGTGTGTTAGTGATGGATGGAATGGCGTGGCGCACAGACAGCAGCTGTAAACCCCATTCTCTGACCCACTGCATCCAAGGTGTAACTAAATATCTGAAACACATTCTCACTTGTTTTGTTGCCTTCAACTCTTCTGAAGTCAAATTAATCTAGAGGCTTCAATGCAAGAAATTATATATATGTACAGTATGTGTGTGTGTGTGTGTGGACTCACATCCCCTTCCTTTATCAGAATGATGTTTATTGTAGAGCAGACTGAATGCACAGGAGTTTATTTTGTGCATGAAAACAAACATCTTACATAGAGACGTGGGTATACTGTTAAAGGTACTCTGAGGTTCTTTTCATTGTAAAAAAAACAAAAACAACAACAACTATGGATTGTTTGGATTGCACTGAGTTAAGTGCTATCAAACATTTGGAATGGAAAACATTTTGCACATAAAACACTTATCACTCAGCCCGTAGGCACATAATGTGCGTGTGTCCCGGTGCACATTCAGGTGATGAAAACAATACCTGCTCTTTTAGTCATTGTTCTAGAGGCGCTCGTGGTCCAAAACTCATATAAAAGATTAGATTCAAAATACATTACAAATGAATGTAGTGTCTCTTTTCATTTATTTCACAGTTTTATCCTCCACTTCCAGGTTATAAAAGCTTAGGGTGTACGCTCCTGGTGAGTGTACTATATATTGCTCCACATGTTTACTGCAGTCAAACTACCACTATGTGCATCCATGCAGATCCGCATACAATAGATTGCAACAACACAGATCCCCAGGCAAAAAACTAGACTGTGAAATGATTTATACAGACATTGCATGCACTGCAAACAATATTAGGTAATAATATGTTGGACAGACAGTAACAGTAGGGGGTGAGAATTGGCTGTGTTGGCCATTTAAACAGTGCTTTGTGATAAGAATGTATGTCTTACTGTATTACTGCTGGTCCCATTGTCGGTATATGCTTATTTTACACTGGGATTGTTTGTATAGTGGCATGTCTCAAAAGTGTAATTTACAGCTTATCATCTCTAAAAGACACAATTCAGACATGAACATACAACAGTATTTTATAAGTATTTTCTCATTTTCCACATACATGACATGTTATTCTGAGTGGATGTATAGTTTGTGTGTGTAGCACTTACTAAATCGCAAAGTGCTTGTCTCTTAGCTGCCCCCAATGTGACATAATTCCCAGCTTAATAATAGCTAAGAAATTTGTATCCTCAAGCAGGTCAAATAAAAACTTTGTTATTTACAACAATGAATTCCATTGGGACTGGTAGCAAGGAGGCTGGCATATTGATAATGGCTGCATTTTTGTGCTGATTACACATTCACTGTAATAGTTACAGCATCCAGATTAAAGGCTTTGAATGTTACTGTAGGTGGGTCCTGGGAAATGTTTTACTGTTTTATGTTGCATTTTTATATTCTACATGCTCTATCACACAAATGTTTACCTCATGCTTCCCAGGAACAATTAAAGGTGCAATTTGTAATAGATGGCTAGAATTTTAGTTTAAAACATTCAAAAAAAATGAACAAACATTAACAGAATATAAAGAAATGGCAGTGTTGAGGTTATGTCAAAGACATCTATGTAATGTGTTGCAGAGATATCTACTGAAATTAGAATGCCAAGCAGGTAGTCCTGGCCCGTCGTGTCTCATAATACCACTTTGTACCTCTAGAATAGTCCGTTAGCCTCCGTAGTTTCAGCTGGGAAATGTATACGAATGCAGAGGTCATAAAGTTTCACAAAAGCTCTCTTAGCATTTAGTCTAATATGTAAACAAAAAACTAAATAAACCTTTGTTCTGTCCTTGCCTGCTGTGTCTCCTTGTCACCGGAGTCATAATCCTTGTATGAGCCTCTGTAAATCACCTTCATATTGTATCCCTTGTTGTCAAACTGGCCGGCAGTTTGACAATTGTCACTCGGCAGCTGTGTCTGGTCCCAGTCTGGTGTCCAGGTACATTTACTTGGGGAAAGCTGAGCCCATTTACCCGCGGTGACTCCTCCCACGGGTAATCAAGGACGCAGTCCAGGCACAACCGAGTCAGCTATAGAGCCACTAGCTCCACAGCTAACTGAGCTATCAGTAACTATCGGTAGATACAACAGTGAGCAGCAGTTGGCGGTTACTCTAGAAATATGCTTCCCCCTAAATGTTTGGTGCTACCTTCAAATTCTGGCCATATTTTACAGGTCGGCCCTTTAAAGACATGTCTTACATCAGAGTACACCCGAGTAAAAACATGTTTAAACAAAAGTTTCTTAAAAAGGAATCTGTTATTAAGACAGCATCATTAGAACCTCTCTGGCTGAGGACAGCCCTCTGGGCTCTCATTCTCTTATCCTCCTTTGCTTTTCACTTTTTTTCCCCCTTTACTTCACTTTTCAGCCATTTCTCCTCTGCAAGCCCCTCCTCCCACACATGCACTGTCTTCACTGCAGGCTCTTTGTCTGTCCACTGACCTACAATAAAAGGAAAATTTGCTTCTCTTCATCAAGCTTATATTTTGTTTCTCTTTTGCTCATTCTTTTGGGGCTTTTTTTGTTGTTGTCCTCAGTGAATATCTGAAACCCGTTTGTTCTACTTGTTATCAACCTCTTACATACATTGCATAGTGTTGGGATGTCTCAAAGAGAACATTTCATAGCTGTACTCATTTATACACTAAAAGAGGTGAAGTCTGTTCTGCAAGTAGATGCAGGGTAATTGCCCCCAACTCAATCTTTTTATTATGATATCTACCATACCAAGGACTACAACATCACTAATACTCAAGTGCTGTAATAGACAATACTCGATGTGTAGTTCAGCTGGAAGAAGTAAAAACAGGCCATGTACTCCTAAACTCAGAGGCATATGCAGCAAAGAGATATTTTAACGACCACAAAAGACTAGAGCTTGGAAAATAATCCATCCAGTATGAGTGGCTTTTTACTCTCTGGATTCTTCTGTCTCCTGTGTCAATCTGCCAATTAAACTGCTTTAAATGCTCTCTCAGTCCACTTTTCCCCTGACTGTCTTCATTAGGCATAGCTATCTTTTGAGTGTCAATTTGGAGTAGTTGGAGTGAAAAAATTGAGTAAATCTAAATAATTTTTTTTATGCCTCTGTAACGCACTCCTGGGTAAACACACGTCACTCTAAGATCGGAAGGAGGTATGTGTTGAGTGCAATAACCATAGAAACAAGAGAAGGTAGTTAATGGCAACTTTAGTTTCAGAACAAAGCAACTTGCTTAACATTTACAATAATATGAAAATTAAAAAATGGGCCCTTTAAAACAAAGAATTGTCCTTCAAAGAAATGCATTTTGAATTGGTGATCACTGTATGTCAATATGTCCTTAGGTGGAATTCCTCCACACTTCCAATTCAGTGTCTGATGACAGGAAAATTGGTCAAAGTCAAGGTTATCTGAGTTCAGATCAATTGGAAAAGTTATAAGTAATAAGTAAGTAAGTAAGTAATAAGTCAAGAGTGCACTCTTTAAGTGTGTGTTCAAGTTGGTGCCAACCCAAGTGGCTGGCACAATCCTATCCCATGTCAGATAGTTCATCCAGCTGTTTCAGTGGCACTGTAGATCCGAGTTCCTGGAACTCAAGAACTCAATAAATTTGTAATAATAAATACGTGTGACCGTCCTCATCATCACCATTTTGTTTTCAAAGGTAAAGGTCTGTTGACTTGCATGCATTTTAGTTACATTTTGACTGTCACGGCAATAACAGCCTATTAATAACGTTAACGATGGCTCAGATTTATTTAAGTGTCCTAGGAAGCCACAGCAGTGAGCCATCATGCACATAAACTGTGCCCTGCTGGGATGCAGCCATTATCACTGTTATTAATGTGTTTTTCCTGCTGTGACATGTAAGAATGTCTGCAATGAAAAAGTTGAAGTTTGTAACACAACAAATACATACTTTATACTCCACAATTACAACAATGTTCTACATTTTATTGAGATTGTTTTCTCAGAAAATGCAAAGATGAGAGATACAAACACTACATAACAACATACACATGCATGTAGAGTAAGTCACTTGTTTCCCCTTATGTGGGAGGGAGAGGGAGCCTGTGTGCTTTTACCTTTACCTTTGTTATTTGTAACCATTATTCACTTGACTGAAAATATCTCTTTGCGGTATTGAATAAAAAGAATTAGAATTGGGTAGTGGTAATCCTTATGCAAATGTCTTATTCAATTACACCGTGGTCCTGAGCATAAGTCTTGTAGCTAAATCTTAAAAAGTTAAGCTGCAAATCCTCTTTAGTCTGAAGGTCCCAGCTCTAATCGTCAGGATATTGTTGTTTTTGGTCATATTAATTCCACTGATTTCCGGTGCCCTGTGTGTACATGTGCGCAGGAGAGAGAATGCGGGGGAGTTTTCTGTGTATGCATATAAATGCTTGTAAGGAAAGGTCACTCTGATTTGTGTTCCATTCCCAAAAAGTCGGTCATTATTCAAAAACTAGTGGACTCTCTCTCTCTTCCTCTCTCTCTCTCTCTCTAACTCTCACACTCACACTCACACTCACACTCACACTCACACTCACACTCACTCACTCACTCACTCACTCACACACACACACACACACACACACACACACACACACACACACACACACACAC
>JBBPCS010000386.1:8624508-8642774 GCA_037974645.1 Hollardia meadi | reverse complement strand
CACTCACTCACTCACTCACTCACTCACTCACTCACTCACTCACTCACTCACTCACTCACTCACTCACTCACTCACACTTGCTGTCTCAACAGGACAATGCTACCATTTCTCCTTTTGTGATGCTAATGCTTTGTATTTTCTTTTTTTAGACACTGAAATGTCTGCAGTTTTTAGTGTCCTTTAGAGGCTTTCTCTCTGCCATGAGACATTTATAAAAGACAGAGAGAGGGATAGACATGCAGACAGTATAGCATGTGTGGGAGAGTATACATACAAACAATTGCCTTCCATCATTGTAGATATTGTATAAAAAGTCCTGTATATACACACAACACTAATAATACTGAACATCAAATTTTACAGCAAAATACTGGAAAAGATTTGATTCTTGAATTTATTTCGTAAGAATTTACAACACTGACAAAATTGCAAAAGATAAGAGAAATGCCACTATTCTGTATTTGTAATATAACTGTGACATTTCTTGACATTTGCTTTCTTCCTCTGTCGACAAACGGCTCTGCAGGCTTTCATCACAGCCTCAGTTGATGAGAGCCCTGAGACATATATGTTATTTTACACACAGAAGTTGTTGCCCTTGGATTCAGAGTCTCACTGCAGGCATGTGCGTGGAAATGCACTACAACTCAAAATTACATTATCTTACCTTTGTTCCCTTTAATGAATATTGCTTGATTGGAGTCTTTCATGGTTCAGTTAGCATATTGTAGCTGAAGACTGTCTTTAAGCACACCCACAACTTTGCCCACTTTCATTCCCACAGGTGGTTTTTCAGTTTTAATTTGCAGACATTGTAAAATGCAATCAGGTTTCCCTCTCTCTGTAAGTGCATAAATCTAATATTCATAAACCCATTCCTGCTCTGATATAAATTTAATATAGCATTGCCTGTCAACTTAACAACAGCACAGTCTTCTTACTGGTTTGCAGTGCTGGCATTTTAATTTGCCAGGCGTAAGTCTCTAATCACAGGCCAACATTTCATTGTATGTTATGCAATGTGTAATAAACCTGATTACTTTGGAATACATTCCATTCCATTACATTGGAAACATGACAACTCTTGAGGAATAATTATAACTCCACGTTAAGTGGAGTTTATAGTGTATATACTCTGGTGTATCTCTACATAACATACAGTTTATCGCCAACTTCATTTATATAGCCCAAGATCACTGTTCTATCTTACCCAGAAAGCTTTACAGTCTATAAATCTTTTATTTGGAGTCTTTATTCATCAGAGCAACTTCACATCAAGCAGCTCAACGCAACATGGCTAATAGTGGTCACAGTATTGGCCAGTGTGGATGAGAACAATCCTCTTGGACAATCTGACGGGGTATTATGGCAGTGTTTGCCTCTCAGTGGTTCATAAGCCTTTAAAACAAATGGGATTTCTGTTCACACAATGGCACACTTCTTTAGTCTTTTGCACCAGCTAAACCAAATTCCTATTTGTGATCTCATTACTACCCCCTACTCCCCACCTTCCATATCCATGTGAGTAGACTCCATATATATCTCAGACATAGTTAAACACCATAGGCAGTGCCCATAAAGTTTAATGTCAGCTCTAACAAGATGTCAAGGACACGCTGCTGTAATGTTATAGGAAGCCTGGCTCTCTCACAATGGGACGTAATGAAGTTCTATTGGTCATAGCTGAGGAGGCCCATTGTTCGGCTTCGAGAGGGAACGTTAATGGAATGGATTATTCACGGCAGCCTGTTGAAAGGTTTATCACTCAGTCAAACTGGGATATATATATTGTCTGTCCCCTGTACCACTACTGGTGTGCTATCTTTGTGTAGTCCAATACAAATGTGCATCCACACACACTAACACATCAGTTTACACAAAATGCTGTGGACTTTTTTTTTTCCTTACAAGGACATTTTTATTTTCTAGACCCTCCATAAAATCCTGTTACCATTGGCGTGTATTAGCTACACTGCACTTCAGGAATATTGCATAAAATCTCCTGATAAGATAAAATCATCATTTGCTGTTAGCTTAATTTAACTTAGCTGAAAAAAAAATGATAATAATAAAAACAAATCAAACAAATAATACTGTTAAACAAATATAGAGCAATTTCCTTTAATAAAGCATTTTATAAGATATTTTGTGTTCCAGATGTGTCCGCATCATTTCGAGATGTTGCATGATGTATCTTCTTACAAGTTCAGGACCAGTTCAACTCTGTCAAGTACTTCGTGGAGGAAGTTGTCGGTGCATCTCTCTGGGAGATTAGCAGGCTTTGGTAGCAAGCTTCAGTTCTTTCTCTCTTCCCTTTCTTTTCTCTTGTTCTCCCTGTTGCTCTCTGATTGTTTTGATCAATAATCTTAATGGATGAATCACCCTTTAGTGTGAGAGGAAAAAACACTGATTCAGACAGAGAGAGAGAGAGAGAGAGAGAGAGAGAGAGAGAGAGAGAGAGGGAATGAAAGTGGAGATTGAAACGGAGAGAAAGTCTCAGTGTGGAAGCAGCAAAAAGCTTAAGAGCCTTGAACACGTGTTACAGGAGGTTGAGGAGCAAATCCCACGGGTGTTTTTGAGAGTGTTGGTGGTTGTGTAGACTCCTCACCTCAGGGCTCCCTATCATTAAGTACATCTCCTTCCTTTCTATCTCTGCCTTTCCTTTCTCCTCGCTGCTATTGGTCCCTCCCTATGTTTCTCCATTTTTCACCATCAACCTTCTATCCTTCATTTACATACATCAGTCCCAGACATTTCTCCATATAGAGAGAACATAAAGAAGATGTACAGTACTGTTGTAAATCACATCCACCCAATCTTATCTGAAATGAGATGAGACGAAGAGGAGACTGGATTCAGTGCTGATTCATGTATACAAAAGGACTGGGCTGCTTTAAACAGTCTTGCTGAAATAAAGTTATTTGAGCTCCTATGTTCTATAAACCTGAAGCATGATGTTTGCAAGGCCTCGGGTTTGGGTTGTACATTGTGAGTTAGCAGGTAGCTTCAGTAATTGACCGAGTTAGAGTGAACAATTGTAAGGGAGTCGGAGAGTTTAACCACTTTGGCTTACATGTAAGTGTTAAATTGCACGAGAGGATTACAGTCTCAATAAACCTATCATTAGGCTTCTGATTTTGGCTGTAGTGCTGACAGTATGGAGGGAGGATGAATGAGCCTTGTTCAGTTTAGATAAATGTAAATTTGATTGTCTTCTTTTTATGATAATAAATAGAAACAACCTTCAAAGAATGCCAACAGTTTGGTATACTTTACCGTATTTTCTGCATACATTGTAAATGTAAATACATTGTTCCCTTCAAGGAATCAAGGAAATGTATTTGTCCTTGTACAGCACCGGGTTGCACAGTGAATTGAAGTTTGTAGTCCTCTTCGTACTACAAGTACAGGTAATTCAGTATAGAATGCAATAGGATTTTTTTTTTTTAAATAAAAAATCAAACAGTATATACTGTTTTTTCATATTCAAATAGACATTAACATGTATACACCCAGAAAATAATTTTATGAATTTTTAACATAACATGGTCGACATTCTCAGATTAAGAGTTCGACCTCTGGGAAACATTGTCCGTCAACTTTGAGTGTCAAACCTCAATGATGTAAATACAGAGTCCACCTCCCCTTGTCCTTGTCCGGAGTCCTGCGCTCTTGAGCCAGGATGTTGTGGTGGAGGCAGGTCTCTGTGAAAATGTGGACATAGCGGTCTCTGATTTCCCAGTGCTTGACCAGAGTCAAGCACTGGGTAAGAGTCCCAGAGTCCCATTTAGTCCATTTAATGTTCTTGCAACTGGACATTAGCCAGGAGCAGCCTTAAGTCCAAGCTGGGCTAGCATGGCTCCCATCCTGGATCTCTTTCATCCTGTGGTGGTCTGGCTGGTCTGGCTGAACAGTCAAAAAGTGCCATGGTCAGTGATTGTCCTCAAAGATTTGCTACTGCCAATCCAAACCCTGAGCCTCCTCCAATGTCAATGTGTGTATTTCTCTCATAGGTAGTAATATGTGTCATGAAGAGAAAAGTTGAACAGAGACACTGACCATCACTTTTCATGCCATACACCACAAGAAGCAGATGAATAGTACAGTGTAGTAGAGTGTATTTTTGAACGCCTTTTATGTCTTTATGGAGTACAGTGACAAATCATGTTTAACTTCCATGCTATTTTCTTGCCACGCATAAGTGAAGAAAATATGTTTCTCTGCAGCTTATAAATCATATAATAGTGATAAATAGCCTGCTGATTACACTCATGACATTCTTGCCCTTTTCTGGCTTGTCTCTCGCCATTTAAAAAGATAAAGTAGGGCTTGTTATCTGCAGCACACCATATTCAACAGAAAAAAAGGCTCAGGAACTTGTCCAACCAAATGTTTTCCAGTATTTTCAGTGTACAACAACCCTTAAACAAAGCAATAGTTATTTACAAGCCTTTAGGTATTTACAAACCTTTGTTGTTGGCATAATCATGCTAAATGGAAGCAGCACCAAACATAGATTTATATTCAACCATAATAGAAAGAAAAACAAAACCAAAAAATTCTCCTCATTAAATCGTTGTTCAATCCCTTTAACTTGCCCACATGAACCACTGGTGTAGACAGGTAGGACGGTCAGACAAACAACACTGCTTTTCAGGGATTCAGAAAACTTATGTTTGGCTATAGTCACTTTTATAGTCACAGTTTTCAGGCTTATTGGCACAATTTTCCCTAGGTGACCAAGCTAACCACCTGAAGGCTTGAGCAATTTTGTCAGTTTGATACAGATCATGTAATTATGTGCCACGGCACATATAAGTGAACTGACGCCATCAATGCTTCTCCAGTGCGAATGGATTTTTCTGTGATTGCCCAGAGGACAGCCAAAGATAACCTCAGTCTCAACCTCATTTCAACCCAAAGATGATGAGCTCTATTTTGGTTGGCCTGATTAACAGTTGGCGTTTATCTGGGGCTCCTCGGACCCAATGTGATATCTAGGGCTGTGTCTGCATGCACGTGTGCGTGCGAGTGTGTGTGTGCATATGTGTCAGTTTAGGTCCCTTTATATAATTGTTTTTACACCGAGGACAAAGTGTGAATGTGTATGTGAACATGTGAACAGGCAAGTTTGTGCATGTTTGTATGCACATGCCAGGATATTACTTAGCTCACATATGTATAAACTGTGAAGCAGGCCATATTTCAAGAACAGATATAGGGCAAATATCTAATGTGTTGCATGTAGCCTAACTCTGTCTCGTTAGTTAAAATTTTTGTTAAAATTATCCTTTTAAAATATCTAATTGTATTGGATTTTCCTATACTCATGTGGTTTCGGGTTTTCTTATATCAAAACTGGTTGTTACTCACAGTCATTGCTTTCTATAATATTAGATCATTAGTCTAAAATAATCTAATCTCTTGCACGTCAAATAACCTGCAGATCAAAATAAGTATGCCATATAATGCATTTCTTGTCTTAAGCTAGATATTATAGTAATGTACTTTCAAAGATGTGGAGCCAAATGTTTTTGCACAATTATTATTATTTTATTTTTTTTTGTCACTGATCAGTGCTGTTAAGAAGTAAAGTTGTCTTTAATCTGCAGAACTTTCATTAAAGGTGTTTAGTTTGGATACAATTACAATAATTACAATAAATAATTTTCACCTCTAATAACTTATTTCCAAGCCTGTCTGACACAATGAAAGTCACCTGACCAAGTCCTTAACCGACACATGACACAATTAAATGACACATGAAAACTTTAATGCAGATGGTGTTAAATGATGTGTCTGTGCGCAAATTATCACAATAATATTTTCCACATGAATTCTGATTTTCTTTTTCTTTTCTTTTTTAACTGATGTGCATGTCAACTTGAAATCTAAATGTAGAGGAACTTGGAGTTTCTAAAGGTATTTCAGAAAGGCAGAAAGCCATCAAGGGTCAAGCAAAAGTATCATTTCCATCACGCTAAATGGTATCCTAAAGGCTGTAGGGGTCTATTGTCATTTATTGACATATCTCACATTGTGTTCTGAGAGCAATAGTTTGAGCCGGTGTGAAGATGAGATTGAACAAATAAACATGCTGAAATCATGATGCTAAAATAATGGGAAAAAATTATTTAATGGAAATGGTCAAAGAGGGAAACAGAAAGGAAATAGGAAAGAGATTTAGGTTCTGAAAGCGAGGCCAACAGAGTGAGCGAAAGAGAAAAAACAGAATTGCAGATCGAGCTCAGAGGGTGGTCTAGCTCTCTGCTGGAAGCTTTTCATGATGTAGCAGTATCAAGAGTCAAAATTTTCACCTCTCACTGCAGGAAGAGAGGAAGGTAGGAGGGAAATTAGAAGGCTGGGATCACTGGAAGAAGAATTGCATGAAAAGAGGGAGCGAAATCGTGAAAGGAGACTTCAGAAGGTACGAGAGGTGAAAAAGGACCAGCTTTTCCATGAGAGATTGTGAAGTGAGGGTAAGGGGCAGAGAAACTGTAGGGTTTGAAATCATGAGGTCGAGGGAAGAAAGGGGGAAAGGAGAGAGTAAAGAGCAGAAAGGAACGGGATTGAGGATTACACCACTAGCTGCTCTGCATTATGCATGCGATGTGATTTGGTGCATGTAAACGGCCTGTGAATTTTTTATAAGATCAGGTTGACCAAGTGATACCATGTGGGAGAAACAAAAAATGGTCAAAGTGGACAGAGCTTATAGCGTGGCTGTGGAGGTAAAAGCCTTGGAAAAGGACATGTTTTATTAAATGTCTGTGCTAGCACATTTGTTTGTGTGTTTGTGGTGGTAAGCTAGAGAAGAGACGGAGAAAGAGAGAGGTCTGCAGTGTTCTGGTTAAGCTCTCTGTGCGGATGGGCGAACTCACTATCTCCACTAAAAACAGGCCTTTTTACAGTACAGCAAGCAAGTGAATTGGGGGATTATACAAAGCCATCTACAGAACAATTTTCCACTTCAAAGAAATTACAGCTTTTAAAGTGTTATTAGGATGCCTTTGTAGATTGTCTGAAGGACGGGTAGATCTGGTTGATAGTTCTAGAGTTGCAGTGTGTCTTTATCTTAACCAAGCCAAGAAGTCAGGGCAGAAGAACTCAACTCAACAAATCAAATTTCAGCAAATATTTTGGTATTCAGTGTTATTCTCTCACTTTCATTGTCACTCCCTCTATCCCTGAGTCCTTAATCATGGCATACCTTTAAGACTTAGTCACTGAATCTGCTTTCAAGGTGTGAATGGAACTATTGACTAGCTCGAAGGCAATCACGAATCTTCAACCCTCTTATTCAGCCCTCATATTCAAGCCTTGCTCTTTCTTGACATGGGCAGATATTTTGGCTGAAAATAAATTTCACACAGTGGTGCATTTTCATCAGTGTTTAAAGATCTCAAAGACCGCACAGGCCTCAGAGCAAAGTCAAATTTCTCAAAAAGAGGTTTGAAAGAGCTTGATGACTTTCCGAGTTAGAGACAAAAGCAGGAGCAGCCACAGAAAGTAAGGTGCTGAGCATGGAAGTCATGGTGAAAGAAAAACAATGCATTCTTCTTTATGTGAAATATATATAATAGCATTATAAGCAGTCAGTTTAGATGTACTGTTTTTTACAACCATTACCAGAATGAAGACTTTTAAATGGTATCAGACTCTGTTTCTTTTCATCATAAACCTCATTACTCTTCAGGGCCTTTGCTGCAGAGAACTAGAGCTCAGCAGTATTTCCTAAAAGCTGCAGAAGTCTTTGGTTCAATGAATCCTCCCAGAATCCCCCACTGAAGGAAAAAAAAAAGAGTTTAAATGTAATACAGTATGTCTCATTATATTGTCAGTTTTGGTGATCATTAAGCACATAAATCATGTATTTTACCTGAGATGATAGCACTCAAATACTGAATAATTTTCAAAACGTTTTCAACAAGCTTCACTTGTAGGTACAGCAAAAGCATTTAATACCACTGTAGACACACAGCGTGGCACAATATTACAGTATGTTGACACAAGGAACTAGCACACAGTAAGAGTTTCTGTTAAAATTGAGACTTAAATAATGTGTTATAGGCATAGGATATTTGTGACTCAGAATTATTGACCCACTGGCAATAGTCCTACTTCTTGCAACTCCCATTCTGCTATTGCTAACTGTGATTTACAATTTTGAAGAAGAATTGATGACAATCATTACATCAATGCTTTAGATGATATTCACGTTTCCTTATCCTAAACTGTTGTGAAATAAATTTTACATCAAGCAAGCTTGTAATTTGTAGGTTTCAAAATCAAAGGCTTGAACCTCTGAGGGAAAACTCCTGGGTGGGGAAATTGAATGAATCATGCTCTCCTCTGCTGCAGTGCTGCCCCAAGTAATGCACTTAACCTCTGCTGCTTCAGTGGTGCAGCCCAGTGGCCCACACTAAGAGGCTGTGGGTTGATCCTAAATTTTGAATGTGCGTAACTGTAACTGACCCTGAAGAGGGAGCTGCTGCAGAAGATTAGTTTGCTCAACAAAACAATCAGAGATTAATAATGCTGCTGAGAAAAAAACCATTTCAATTTGCTCAGTAAAGAGGGTCAGGTAGTAACAGCATTACACTTCACGATGCCATCTCAAGTGTTAATTGATCTTTATATGAAAAAGTCCATGATGGTATGCATTAATACACAAAAGACTGTAGACATAAAGCAGGTCTTTCTTAAATTAAATGTGCCTCACAGAGTATGTATGATAGCCTTGTGGTGGAAAATATATTTATTTTATTAATCAAGAAAAAAAATGATATCACTGTTTCTGTCTATTCCCTGAACTGCTGCCTGCGAAGAGAGGCAGAGCCAGAGAAGTATAAGAACAAGAGAAATAAGAAAACATAACTCAACCAGGCAATCACTTTGCCTGATTTTTCCAGAAATAGGTCAGGTAGAAATGAGATGGTAAAGAATGCATGATCATTCCACGACGACGCCTCATTCAGTGCAGCATTCATCCCCACGCACTTATTCCTTCTGTAATCACCTCAGGTGAAGCAGCTGTTTAAATTTATTTTTAACACTGACTGCAGAGAGACTGACTGACATGTTATTAAACAAGTATTTCAACATTTTAGTTTGCAATCTTGTCTCTGATATGGTTTCAATACTAAAATGTAGAAAAACTGACAGACAAAAGTTTGCTAATTCTTTATGGTTTGTTTTGCAATTAACTTTGTGAACATAATTGCATATGGTTTGTGTTATCCTCTCTGTTGGCTTGCTCTGTTGTGTCATTCCAGGCTTTTTATCTTGAAATTTGCTTATAAGCAACCCAGATGTGCTGAAGATGTGGGTGGGTATGTGTGTTGCACATCCCATATAATACTGAAAATCAGCATTTACATTTTAATTTAACCATTAACTTTGTTAGTTATGCTTGAACAGGGACGTCATTTATCATAGCTGACTCAAAAGATGTATTTTTAGAAACTAGTGAAAGAGAGAATACTAACAAAATGCTATGTCAACACTTTTATCTCATAGGGATGCTTCAGATGACTACATTAATGACTACACAGCTGTGTCATCTCACCACATATCCCTCTGCGACCAAGAACAGGCAAAAAAAATTCACATTGAAAATTAAAGAAACACAATTTCATTTATTTTATAACCTTAAAGTAACTAAACCCTCGGTGTCTGCAGACAATGCTCATTTCTTAGTATGTTTTATTTTTTTCTGCCTCTGTGCCGGCGATGTCGATGTCGATTACCCAAATACAGTGCAAATAAAGTTAGTTTTTAGATAAATTCCACCTTGCTCACAGATGTCACAATAACTTCTTCCATTTGAATAAGCCAGCTCATGATATAATGTGGTTTCTAAACGTTCTGCATGCAAAAGCATATTAACAATTTCATGCCAAAGCCATTATCAAAATGACACAACTCTGTATAAACACAATTGTAACTGCAGTGTTCAACCCACATCATCACAAGTGGGTTTGTTTGCATCCAAACAGACACTATAGACTTGGTCGTTGGACCGAATTAAATGCCAGTGTGTTTATATATACTGTATATAAAATATGGTATTATATTGTTATGACATTGCTGAAGACACAAACATGCACGCGTGTTCATATGAAAGCCCAACCTTTTGCACCTGTTTGGCTTTAATTGGTGGATTTGGGGCATGAAGAGTATACAAATTAAACAACTCACATTTTTAATTGATTTTAATAGCAATGGTGTTTGTGAGTGCACATGTTCGTTTTGGATCAGTAAAATGGAGGGAGGGAAGACGTTCAAGGGAGAGTTAGAAAATGAAAACTTCAGAGGAGTGCAAAGACAAAAATAGGTCTAGAGTAAGACAACAGGGAGAATAGGAGGTACAGAAAAATAGCAGGGCTTTCTGTAGTACCCAGAGACAGATAAGATGGAGGGAAAGAAAATATTGGATTGTTAAACAGACAGGGAGAGTGAAGGATTTAGAAGTACAAGCAAATAATTTTTGGAAGGAACAAACAAAAAAGGGGGAAATGAGACATTCTGTGCAGAGTGAAAGCATAGTGATTAAGTGCTGATATATGGACTGAACGAAGAGATGGAGTCTGACAAATCAAGGAGGCAGGGAAAAGGGAGTAAAGTGATGGAAGAGATCTCCAGCAGAGTGCCATGTCATTGACTCAAATTCTTGATGAGGAATTGGTCTCAATCACCCACGCCACCCTCCCCTTATCATCCTTGTTTTTTTCCCCCCTCTCTCTCCTGCTTCTATTTTCTCAAAGAAAGAAAAAGAGAAGCCTTGGAAATGTTCTTTCTTTTTAATAGATCCTTTTACCTCTGTCTGGGGATTGGACATAAAATGCAAGCCTGTCTTGAAATTCTGCCATCCCTCTAATGTATTAAAATTATTTTAATAATATAGGTTGTTTGACAAACGCTTTTATCCACAGAACACAAGGTGGAACACCAGACACACTTTGGGGAAAAAGAACCGGCGAGGCTAATTCACATACACACAAAAAGGTTTAGAGTACAAAAAAAAAAAAAAAAAAATCTGAATTCAGTTGTCCTTCCTGTGTCTCAGTGGATCTCATATATGTGCAAAACAAATGATTATTGATTTGAATAAACAAATTCAGTTTCCATCATTAGTAAAGGCAAGGTGAGGGATTTAAGTCTTTAAATGTGGCCTGATTATAAATACAGTTATGTAAGAAAACTTTGCTCCTTTGACTTTTAATGTGTGGCAGTTTTTTTTAATGTGCTAAAGAAAGAAAAAATAATAATTTTACAGAAGGAGTCGTGTGGATGATGAACAGCTTGATGATGAACAGCATGTTGGTGAAAGTCACAGACAGAGGATGGCAAAAATTGTGCAAACCAACAGACAGGCAGCAAAAAGGCTGTCAAAATTGGCAAAGTGGTGCAGTGCAGAATGCAGTTTCTTCTACTCACTCCTTGTCATATTTGGGCTACAGCGACAAAAACATTTGTGGGTATGATTTGTCATATAGGCTACATTATTATGCTGTTAGGCCGTATGTTGGCCAATTACTCATTTAGAGATATAAAAATAGTCCATTTAAACTGTGCTATTTTTTCACCTTGATTCTAGGATTCTATATCAACCTATTTTTTTTCATCCAACCATAAATCCAAGGGTGGATATCTCACTTCACTATTGGGGGAGACAATAAACAGAAAATTTTCTCAAGAGCAATTCCTGAAGGGGACACTAAAGGTGCCACCATAAGTACTGTTTAACAAGAAAAATGCAACAAAACTGGTGTTAAACGTATATAGAGGAAACGATTACTACTTTTAAACTATACTAAATAATTGAAAGGTAAATTACTTAAGGGTTGTACCGGCATGTTAAAAAGTTTTAAATAACTATATTAATAGTAATAATAGAAGTCTTCCTCAGAGGTTTTTGTATGTTCAACCAGCAATACCACAAATGGCACTTGTACACCACATATGGATGTAGTTTTCCTAATTCCATGAGTATGGTGTGATCTAATCTAACAGAATCTGTGAGAAATATCATGAAGATAGTTCCAGTATGAATTTACCGTGTAATTATCTTTTGTTTTAAGTTAACTTATACAAAGCACTTACTTACTGGAGGTTAGCCACCACCACCACCACACTCTCAAACAGACCACGCCGCAGACACTCATACAAAGCGCTACATGTTTGGGGGTGCGGGGTCGGTCGGCAGTCGACCAAACCACCAGGCATATGAAGGGGGGACCCAGTTTTTAGAAACTTAAAAACACACTTTTGTGTCTGTAATTAGCACAAGTGTTTTCAATGCATATTATTATATTCATCAAAATAATATGTTTACAATGATATGGATATTGAGGGGGCAATTCTACGTTTTTCCAGGGATTCTATGTTTGCCCCCCCGTCCCCCCCCGTCCCCTCACGTGATTTCCGCATATGCATAAATCTGTTCAGGACATTTCCTTTCAAACTATTTTTCTGTCTTCTGTCACAGCCTGAGGCGCATCTATGCCCCGTGAAACCTCCATTACTACAACCATTACTCCTTAGCATACAGTAGCTGCTATGAACATTATTACAGTCATTAGTACTGTGGTGCTCTCATACTGGGCTCCTGGTGGATTGTATGGGAAGGATGAAATGGGGGCATGTGGAAATTAGCTCATACTTTTAATAATATGATCTGTAAAATCAGATGTTGGTTGAATGTGCTATGCCTGTATTATAATAATAATAAACATACATGCATATCCATGCATACAAACATCCCAAGTGACTCATTGACATCCTAGGACACATGTACACACACGTTCATACACACACACACACACCGTAAAAGTGTTAGTTTCAAGGGCAAACAGTAATGGTCACAACAACTAATACCATTTACTTACAGCACAGCCTGTCAACCCGCCCTCTGTCTACCTTAACATGACATTATATGGCCAATGGTGTGTGCACCTGACCATGTGTATATTGGCTTGTGTGCGTGAGTTAGCTCACATGTTGTTCTGTGTAAATGTCAGGGTGTGTACATATATCCATGGAGAGCATTTACATGTCAATAAATGTGATCTTATGCCTAGCCATAACTCACGTGCCCTGAACGCCACACAGGCGCCTCCCACGAAGTATGCTTGCTGCTCCCTAGTAAGTAATGACAACATAAAGCAAATTTACGGCCGTGCCACTCACTTGAACAGAAAGGGGAGCACACAGATGTGAGATATTTGTCATCATGGTAAACATTGATGTTCTACAGCTGTTTTTTTATTTTGTCCAAAACTAAAGAGGATAAACAGAGGCAGAGAAAGAAAGTATCAGAGAGAGGCAGAATGAGAAAGGGTTACAGAGAAGAAGTTGACGAACGAAAGAGGAGCTGACGTAGGAGGGCCGAGAGAGGAGAGTGGGACAGTGCCAAAGTAGAAAGTATATGAGGAGGGAAAAATAACGTGCGAGACAGACAGAGTAGGGCCTGCTGACTATCTAGTCCCGCTTCATGAAGTTAATAAACTGTCCAAGAGCAAAGCATCATGGTCATCAATCATTCCAAAATGGGAGGTTGGAGAGCTGGAGTGAGAGGAAGAGGAGGGAGGAGGGGGAGCAGAGTGGGACAGAGGGGGATAGGTCAAGGTCTAGAGGAGGAGAGGAGGCGTTGCGAGAGAAAATGGACAGTGAATGTTAAAGTAGATGTAGTGAACGGCCCAGATATTCGCTGACCTCGTCCTCATTCCCCCACTCTGCTGGATGCATTTTTTTTTCCTAGGATGGCAATGGAGAGTCACATTTTTCATCCAATAATAGCAAACAAATGTTGTTGAAGTCATACCCAAGAACATGAAAGCTAGAGTAAGGGGCTGTGGTGGGCTTTAACGGGTTGGATTGGATAATTTCATTGCTATCCTGGGGAAAAAGAAAATAGCCTTCTGGACGCCTCTTAGATGGCAGAGAGTGTGAGACAAAAAGAAAGTAGCGGATGGAGAAGAGAGAAAATGGATGAAGATAAGTTTGAGATACTAAAAATGGCTGTGAGAGATTGTATGGAGCAGAATCAGAGTATGCTAGATTAAAGGCAAGCGTGTCACTTCGAATGACTTTCATTTTCTTCTGTCTGTACCTTTAACGGCTTCCAGAGAGAACCTAGAAAACTTTGATTCCCACATTCAGCCATTGACTCACAGTGGCCTCATTGCCAACACAGCTCTCTCAATCGCTCATCTAAAACAAACTTCCTCTGTGTTTGTGTGTTCATTTGTGAGTACATATGCCCTCCCGTCTCCCTTGCGCTCTTTGTGTTCACCTCCCTGACACAGATTAATTGGTTTCTATAAATCTAGGTGGAGTACCAGTCGTCTAATGAGCAGCTTGGAGTGAATAGGCGGAAAAATTTACATTAAATTGCACATGATGCTCTGGGTCTCAGTGTATGGCAGCTCACCTCGTTTTCTGAATAAGAACAGCATGAGGCACAGATGTTTCATCTCATTTTGGAAAATAATTCTAATTTCTCTATTGTTATTAATAACAAAAGGCTTCTAACAGCCTTGACTCAGTTCCCCATACTGTGTTAGCAAAGAACACAATTTAGTAATTGGCATGCAATCAGTCAAATATTAAAGACGTGAGATCAGCTGCTGTTGTTTCAGACATTCTGTCTTGGATTTTGTGATGCCTTTCAATAAATACACTGAGGACTCTATTTTTTCCATTTGTTTGTTTCATAGAGATGTAAGATACAAATTAGATCACTTAAGAAATGAGTAAGTCCTTAAACTTTTATGAAACCATTATCTCAACAAAAACATGCCAGTGAAATTTTAAGATTATGGATAAAATGTCCTGTTAATGTATTTTCTCATTACATAGGATGTCTTAGTTATAGACTTCTTAAATAGTTGACTTGGCCCTTTGAAACAATTCATGTAGTGTACGCCCTATTTGGTTCTCATTCATTTAGTCAGTTTAATCTAAAATGACACAAGTTTGCTGTCACCCCAATGCCTCTCTTTGATACCGAGTATCAAATAATGATGGTCTGGCTCATTGCTATATTTGGAACATGACACAGCTGGATATCTCTAACTCCTGCCACATCAGAACCAACGTTTGGTTTCGACGAATGCATGAGGAATTTTTTGTACGTTATATACAAATACTTTCATGTTGCCAGGTTGCACAGATTCTCAACAATTCTTTTGGAAAAAAGCTTTAGAAACTAATCCTGGACTGGTTGTTTAAAATGCAGACCTTTGTGCACAAAGGTGGTGAAAAATTGGCTGAGGGGAGAGTGGAAAACAAAGTAATGTCATTAGTGTTCCTCAAGGCATTTTCTCTGGAGTGATGCCTCTAGTTAACGTAAATTGCTTCTCATGGAGGCATGCTATTTGCAGCTCCTCTCACCAGCCTGTGGCCACCAGCCTGCATCATGGAGACAATGAATTAATAAAATAAATAAAGACTCCTCTTCTCATCTTCAGTCACAAAGTAATTCCCCTCATCATCTACATGTCAGACGTGAACCTGGCATTTTCTGAATCTCTTCAGAATTCCCTTTATCATGACACAGGAAAAGAGAGAGATTATTAATAAATTCATGAAATGGTGCAGAACTCTCTAACTCTCCTCCTCTCGCTCCCTCCCATCCATGTTCTATCAGGGCAGTAGTCTTATCCTCATGGGACTAGTTTCTGCCTGCTGGTTCATTACAGCGCAGGTTGGTGGAAACTTGGAAGCCATTATGGCTGAAACGGCTAGAGATGGAGACCGGGAGACAGGTCATTGACTCACTAGGAGATTATTTTAGGATGTGTCCCTTCTCTTGAGGGCGGTTTGTGAGTCGGTGCACAGGCTTAGGATTTCGGAAAGTTGTGAAGTTGTGCGTATATTTTGGTTTTCAGCTCTTTCTGTATATATCTATCAGTACGAACACTGGGCATAAAAAGATAGCCTCACCAGTGCCACTTACAGTAGGTCTAATTTGTGTTTGTGTGTATGTAAGCTCCTGTACCTATCACATGTGTACACTGGTGCATGTTTCTTCCCTCTGTCTGCAGATGCTGTATGAGATTGGACAAGCCCAGTCAAAGCCGTGTGGGATAAATTTAGCTCATGCTAACACCCTTGGAGGCCTCTTAATAATTGAGAAGGCATCTGCTCCAATTAATGTGGCCCTCTAAATGGAATCCCTATTTAAATTCTCCCTAACTGGGTCACTCTTTTTCTCACTCCCTTTCTCTTTCTCTCTCTCTCTTCCCCTCTCTCTCTCCACGATGCAGCAAGGGAAAAAAATGAGCTGCCTTCTACTTTTAAATGGTTTTTAGGGTTTCTGAAACATCATCTGGGATGTTTTGCCTGAGGTCTCCCAAGCACACACACTGTAAACGCATACTGAAAGAAGTTTAGAGTTTTCATGTAGCCCTCTTTTAAATGAGAATGAGGAGGAATTGGGAACTTCTTTGAACTTTGATTTGGTTGATAGATTTAGCGTATTAAATCAAAAAACTAGGGGGAGATGTTACCAAATGTGCTTATTATGACTGAGTAGGCAGTTATACAACTTTTAAATTAGTTGTACATTTAGCCTGTTGTCAAATTTGATAAAAAAATTTATTGATCTGTGATAAGATCATTTATGTGATATATAGGCCTGTGTTTATTTGATCAAATAATATTCTGTTTGAATGTATGGATGGAAATCTAGCATGTGTGAACTTTCTTGCTAAAAATATCTGTTTTATTAAGAAAATTAGTTGGATCATTGGTTCTGTGAGTGGTCTTCATTTAATCAAACAACTTAATGTATATATAAAATGATTATCATTATTTTAGATAAAATAAAATAATAGATAAAAATAATAGTCGTAATAATAATAATAATAATAATAGATAAAATGTGAAATAATAACAGACAGTTAAGTTAACCTAATTTGCATCTTTATATTTAAAATGTTCAGTTGGGCTCATATCATAGAAACGATTGCAGTCCAGCGTGGTTTACATATTCTCTGACTATATTGACCTTGTTTAGACAGATTTCTAGCTGTTTATGATTTGTCCAAAGTCTTTTTTTTTTTTTGGGCTCAGTTACTGAAATAGAGTTTGATAAGGAAGACTTGTCCTTGTGCATTTCACTAAAGAACTCTGTTTTATCTCAGTCTGTTGCTAAATGAGCTGGTCTTGGCCTCTTCCTGACTCCCATCCCTCTTTGCTTTCCAGTGTATTTAAGCACACTCACTAATTATGGCACCCTGCTGCACTTCACTCAATCTTTACATAAAATGCCGCTGTATAAAGTTACAACTGTTGTGTAATCCCCATTGGATTTCCCGGACTGGGCAATGCCCTCCTGAGTCACACACAAACACATTGTTTGGTCTGTGTGTGTCTGTATTCTTTTGTTTTACATCTCTGTGTGTTTTACTTTCTTTTTTCTATCAGTCTTTAGGTACTGAATGTTTCAATGTCTTTGTTTCTGGTAATGTGTGAATTTAATCTCTTTGTTGGAAGCACAAATTTGGGATGCCCGATTGCTTGTTTATACTGTGTGTGTGTGTGTGTGTGTGTGTGTGTACTTGTGCTTGAGGGTGGTTCTGTGATGCTAAAAATAGCTCTAGCGACAGAGATATCCAGTGTGCAGCTGGAAGCTGACTCATAGAGCTGGACACTTCTCTAGATGGATAACACTGTTCCCTCAACCTGCCCCACTGTCCTCCTTCTCTTCCCTACTTTTACACTCTTTCTCCCCCTCTCTCAATCTTTTAACCACTGCTGCTTTTACTCTCTCACTCTTCAGGAATGTCAGTTATATCCTCGTGAAAATCTGTTCTACCCACCATTGCCCCCAGTCCACAGTCTCGTGGTTCAGTCCATCCTAGTCTTTTCATATGCGTTGCCCCTCAAAAGTGGGATATAAAATAGGTTGTCACAGTAAAGTTATACATAGTGATTATAAGCAATTGGTAGAGTATAGGGTTGGGCATCTTCTGGTGTGAGGCTGATGCGATACGTATCTTGATACACTGTCAACGATCCGATGCATTAAAGATACATATGCAGCAACTACCGATGCGATATGATACGATTCACACCCCAATCACGATGCAATATGATTCAACGCAATGCGATTCGATGCGATACAATGTGATTGGACGATGCAAAGGAATAATGCTACGCAATTCAATGAGTTTGATTATTAGACCTCTCACAAACTGGCCTTTTTTCACAAATTCTGTAAAAGTGTTCTCTGTCTGTTTCAAGTTTACAGTGCACAC
>JBBPCS010000386.1:8592814-8603608 GCA_037974645.1 Hollardia meadi | reverse complement strand
GGGGTCGTGCATTTGGTCGTGTGTGTCTCTGTCCATGGTTAATCTCACATACTACTGGATCAATCAGCCTAACATTTTTGTGGCATTTATAACTGTGTGCTCAAGAACGTCTTGTGGTTGTGGTGAGTCACAAATATAGAAATACCTCTTTTGTTGACTGCTCTGTTTTATACCCCAATTGACTGCTGACTGTCTTCTTGCTCCTCTTAACCAGCCTCTTGGGGCTGCAAGTGATCAGCAACCGCTTCAGTTTGGAATCTGGTTTCCTTTAGGATTACTCTGCACTTTTAATACCGACAGAATTACTTACTACAGAGTACTTATTTATGTTAGATCAGTGGTACCAAATTTCAGTACCTTGAGAGCAGGTGTGTTGTGAGCTGAAACTTTGGTTTCATCTTGAACCGGAGCATCTGTAGATGAATTCCATACCCGATATTTTATGATCCATCTGCATTCTGCTGAGTTTACTTTCCTAGTTGCCGTGCCATTCAGCATTCTAATGGCAGTATTCAGTCTTATTAGGTGAAACATATTTTATTCACATTTAAAGTTCTTTGACATTTTTAATCTCACGATTTCTTTTTCTTTTTTTCCTTTTCTTTTTCATCTCTAAATGTTATTAATAAACTGCAGTTTTTGAGATCAGTTTGAATGAGACAAATATAAATGTTTGTTTTCATGGCAAATATGCAATTATAATAACTTTTATCATTAACTTTTTGTATGTATGTGTGTGCTTCTTTTTGTGTCTAAAAATAAATGTGTAGGTCCTACTTCTTTTTGATTGATGAAAGGCATTGTTACAGAGCTAATGGCTTTTGCTCCTATGGAACTGTGTATTATGTGTTTTTGTGTATGTTAATGTGACTGGGACATGACACCTGCATGTGTGTGTGTGTGTGTGTGGGTGTGAGTGCATTGAATCATCATGTAGTCAATCTATTTATAATATTCTCATTAACATGGAGACGAAAGGCTCTGTAAATCACACATTGATCGATCAGACTGAATTAACTCCTCTTCTTATCTCTCTTCCCCCTCACAATCTTTTTCTGTGGTGCCAATGCCAAGGACCTATCAATATATTTAAATGAATGTCATCCTTAAAGCTTATCTTCTATCTGTACATGTGTACGTAGATATGAGAGCACATCTGCAAATATGCAAATTACAAATGTAGTGTGCTACAGGTGCAGAAAACATGCTGCATACATGCTGCATGCTGATCTTTCCATCTTACAAAAAATCTCTCAAACAGAACTTTGGTCATTTGGACTTCATAATGGTGGCGGTTTCTTGTCCCAAACTGTATCACAGCAATGTGATCAAGCCACAAACATAACATCTTAAGCAAAAAATTTGTTTATTGTGTCATTGTCTCATTTTTCTTTTCTTTCTGTATGTTTTCTGTCATTTCTTTCTCTATAGATCACCAACCGCTATATTTATGATACAGTGTTGCTGCTGGCCAATACCTTCCACAGAAAGTTGGAAGATAGGAAGTGGCACAGCATGGCCAGTCTGAGCTGCATCAGGAAGAACTCCAAACCGTGGCAGGGAGGCAAGAGTATGCTGGATACTGTCAAAAAGGTATGAAAATGCAGAAGAAAACACACATACTTTTCTACTTTTCTCCTTACAGTTTTATATAAAGGTAGTCAACTGCAGTGAGTATGCAAGCATACAGTGTACACTGGCACTTTTGAGCACACATACACATATGCAGGCACAAACTCCAAGAATCACGCTTCCTGGGTTCTTGATAACTTTTTTGCTATGTACCAATGTAAATATAGAACATGGGCAGTTGTAAAATCCATATATGTATGGATGTATGGATGCATATGGTGACACATTTCCACGCATTACGTAGAAGAAGTTTGCAGGGTATACTTAGGAATATATCATCCTAAATGTAATTAGTAATACACAATAAAGTGTTACAATACTCTTAGAAAATATCCTGAAAATGTAGGCCTACATGTTGTGCTCAGTTTTCAACATTTTGTCTGTTATGTAATCCCTTCTATTGTCAGCCTTCTTTAACTGGAGATTATTGTTGACAGGTAATAAAACCCTGCAACATCTCTAATCATCTGTTTGAACAGAGATTCACTGGCATGGAGGGAAAATGTATTAAAAACCTTGCCAACAGAATAGTCATTCTCCACCCTTCATATATGTTCCTAAACTTTATCTATGGTCTTAAATAAAGAGTAAATAAAAAACCAGGCATTGCTGAACCAGTGTACACTTTCTATTATTTTACAGTATGTGGCAATGACTCTTAAAATATAACATGAAAGAAACAGCATGAACAATTGATGCAATCTGATTTACTCTATACTACCGACAGATTTATCTTTGAAATGTTGATATATCAACGCCCCAAAATCTCCTGACTCTAATCTCAGTTTATCGACCATGTATGTATTTCATCACCCTCCTAGAGTGTTCTACCTCTGTGTAATAAAAAGAAATAAAAGTTATTCCCAATATATGTCTTTACGTAGAGCAGAAGACATCTTAATGTGACTTTGAAGCTGAGACTTGATTACTCAAGCTGAAAAAAATCCTATGCCAATCCCTAACAAGATGCAAGTACAATTTCAGTTTTCTTCCTATTTTTAGACGTGCCTCGTGTATCTTTTAGTGATGGGAAAATTTCTTGCACTTTTCATTTAGGGAGCATGTATTTGCATTTCAAGACATTGCACTCATTACATGAAATTCTGGAGACTAGTGGCACTAGTGTTCCACAGTTAAGATACCCTAGTTGAAAGAGCAAGATGCAGTCACTGCTAAATTCATTTATACAATGGCATCTCTTGGTATAACTAAAATCCCCTCTAGGGATAAAGAATGACATGGAGGAGGCTTTAAATAAGTCAACCATTTTTGAATTATTGTTATCACATGGAAAATCCAATTTTTGTTCATGACTTCAACTGAAAAGTTTCCAAGTTCCTGTCTGAGCTCAGTAGACTTTATGACCCAAGTGCTCATAAATTCAAAGGATTACATATCTTTAAAAAATCCACATGCATCTATCAACAAATATGTTCAGTTCCTGAACACTTGACTTTGGGAGATGGGGGATTTCATCCTGCAGCTGTGATTTAATGAATCTCTGCATTTCAGATTGAGTTTAGGCTGGAGTTTGGCAATACTTTCAGTTGGATCAATGCCCTCTGTTTTGATATAACTAAAAAAAACTACTTCAGGAATGGCAGTTTGACGAAAGGATGAACTCAAGTGAAATGCTAATTTAGGATTAGTGTCAGACATTAATTAATGCAGCGCAAAGACTTTTATATCTAGTATCTCTGCTTTTCACCTTGAGATCAGGCTGGGGTTTGGCAACACTTTCATCAGCCAGCCCCGGCTGTTAAACCAACCCTGATGGCTCTGTCAACAGAACTATGTTAAAGAGCCCTAAGCACTAATAGAGTTGAGTTCAACAGCCTGGCATCAGTTCCATTTTACAGTGTATCAGCAGTGTGTTTTACTGACTGTGCGTGCCTGTGTGATTAATCAGTGTTTTGGTATGTGGGGCCATTATGGTAATGATAAATACTAATTTGCAGCTGTTGATGAGGAGCTCTACTGATGTTGTTGTTTGGAGTTCATTGACAAATTCAAAAAGCAATAAAATGCAGCAGGTGGAACTGCTGTTAAGGGCCCTCCACACCAAGAACAATAACTATAACGCTAAGTGTAACAATAACGATGTGAGCATTCACACTGATGAATGATTATGTTCTGTAAATGGTGGTGCCAAGCACACGCTACATGCTCTCACTGTGTCAGCACATGCCAGTAGTTAAAATGGATATTTATGATCTGTTACTGTTGCACATTGCACAGAAAAACAGAAGAAAACCAACATGCAGCAAATGCGGTTGAATGTAGTTAAGGGGAATACAGGTGTCAGTTGATGCAGCACATGAAACCTTCTGGGCATTCTGTCTGTCCACATGTCCCCTGGATAACTCGGGGCATAGGGTTGCGGTAGGGCGGTTATTTATCGGGCTCCACCCACTGTAGCCATAGAATTTAGTACAGGGTGGAGCCTGTATGAGATAGAACGTAAGGATATGTTATTGTATCCCTTGGTCTATAAGCACAGGCAGAGCCCTCTACCATTAGACCCTGCTGCTCCTGCTGCGCTCGCTCAAGAGGTGAGAGGATAGCTAAAGGCGGTTTCATGGCCTTATATATGCTGGGGGTTTTCCCACATATTTGGGTAGGCTAGTCCTGTTTTGGCGGCTATGTTCATGCAAATTTTCTTTGGGCAAATATGTGATCATGATTGGAGGAGAGTAATTCCCATAGAGCATGAGTCCCAGCCTCAACTCAACTCAATTCCGCCAACCTGGAGCATACTGCCATCTTGATAGCCTTGTCCAGCATTCAATGCTCACTTTGCCACATAAACTTCAAATCCCAGCCTAGGGTCCAGTTCGGCATCCACAACAGCCTTGGCTTGCCCTTCCATGTAGGCAGGGAGGTGTGCTCTCACTGCTTTAGGCTTTCCATGTAGGCACGTGGAAGGGCAGGGAGCTCCCAGAACACAGCCATACTGCCAAATTTAACTTAATGTAAATGGAAATCTAATTTTCTTTGACGATAGTGGTCCTGATTGAAATTAGGCATTGTGTTAGTTCAGACAGGCCACGGAAGTCAAGCTTAGCTCACAATCTCAGCTTAAACAGCTGATCTAAAAGCCAGCCCACATCAGCTGATGGCTCAGCCAAATCAAACTTAATGCAAATGGGAATCTAAGTTTTTTTGACTAGGGGTCCTGACTGAACCACAATTCAATGATCAATTTTGCAAAACAACAATATTAGTCAAATGAATCAAAAGTTAATATTGATATTTCATTTTCCCCTTGCAGTTCGGAGTGAGCGGCCTCACCAGTTTCCTGGAGTTCACTGACAATGGCACAAACCCCAACATCTTCTTTGAAATCTTGGGAACAAATTATGGAGAAGACAGGGGAAGAGGAGTCAGCCGGGTAAGCAGTTAAAACAGATCCCCTGTGTGGTGTACTACCGTGGGTGAAGGGGGAATAATTTCTGCTCTAACGCGTAGAGTACATTTACATAATTCCTGGATTTACCAGGGAATTTCACTGCACCTGCTCTCTACATTATTTTCAGCTCATATTTATTCAGGTATTTCTTTCCTTTATAGCTGTCACCCTGTGTAGCAGAGTAAAGCCCTGCTCCCTTTCTGTATTTACTTCTGAATTCTTCCTCTAAACCTTCCCTATATGGAGCAGAATAAATGCAAAGATGCAGTTACAGCGTCATTACATTTTTTTTTTATCTCTTTAGATTTACATTCTTCGTCATTGTTTGCCTGTGTTTTGTTGCTTGTTCATTTTTTTTTTTTACTTCTTACCAGCACCACACAGCATCAGCCCAGCAACTCACAACCCCTTCACTAAAGCATGGTTTTACTTGGATTAATTAGAAGCATTTTCAAGTGGTATTTGTTAGTGATGCATGCATAATGAATTTTATCAGGCCTCATGAAAGACATCCCCTCCACTTTCAGACATGCACACAGGATTCATTACACAGTTGTTTTTTTTATCGATTGTGTGTGCATATGTGTGCCTGTTGAGGCGTGGTTGCAAATGTGTCTGTCTGCTCTGTTTGTAAAAACACATTCAGTGGCTCTCAATCAAAGCTGATGCCTCCAATCTGGGATGTAAATTCTGTTGCTTCTGTATAACCATAGAGAGTATTGGTTTTAGTGTTTTATTTTGGACATCATCATTTTGATTTCTTTTGTAGCCGAAATGAGTTCTCTATGCTTCAGCTCAAAATAACATACTGTACAACAGAGATCATGACATATTCCCAAGCTCCTAATGTATATGCGTTGAGCATACTTCCTTGAAATATATTAATCTATTTTTGATAAATGACAGTATGAACTCCTGTAAGCAAAAGAGTCCTCACTGATGTCACTCACTACTCAATTTTATTAGATTAGGCACATAGCTGTGAAAACACTACATATGGGTTAAATATGAGACTAAGAATGCAATGCATAATCCTTCATAAACTATGGTTGGACAGAGAGACATCACACCCACATTAACATTACACACACAAGTGTTTGTCCTCCGTCACAGAGGATCTCTTTACGAATACATTTGAGATAGTGAGCTGTGATTATGGATAATGTCGTGAGACATCAACATAACGCAGTATGCAATCACAGACAAAATTAATCTCCAAAGGACAGCATAATTACATTGAGGCACAATTCCCTAATCAGAGAGCATAATTACTTCTGAGGGAATTAAGGCACTTACAGTATTCCTACCACAGTCTCCCTTAATACTCTGATCATTTGTTGGCCTGTCATTGGGATTCAATCAAATACATACATGCTTATGTTCCTCTCAGAGTGCCTTGGTATTAGGTTTCTCTTATAGCTGAATCAGGCCTTTCCAAATGATGGGGAGCCCTGTAAAAATGGTGTGCATACATGGCATCTAACCTGCAAGCATAGCAGATATATGTTAGACTGGGAAGAAGATGTTGGTGAAAATAACCAGCTGTGTCTCTCTCACCCCAGGCTAATGTTGTCAGTTATGTAATGATGGCTTGATTTGACTTAACCTGAGAATGGCTTAATTCTCACCTCTGTGCATTAAAGATGGCTATTTATTATAATTTATCCAAATATTGTAGTCCAACATTGCTGCAGCATTTCCTCCCTGAGAAATGTTTAATATTTTGTGAAAATAGTGTTGACTTCTGTGTTACATTGTAGCCTTTCGTCTCAAACAGAACAGACAAAACCAAAACTTCCTGTAGGACCAGTGCAAACTGAGCCAACAAATAACAGTCGTATTTAGTGTTATTAGTACACATTTGGCAACATACTGACTATGTTATAGAATAATTATTAAGGCCTGGTGTATCATAGTAACAGTAATAAGATGAAATAATACTTAGGGAATCAGCTTGCTATCACAGTTAGTAACATCAAGCAATAAGCAGCAGCAATATCTTTAATTTAATAACATGACTAAAAACTGTGGCCGTGCTGCAATTCATCTTGCAATGCAGTGTGTTTTTTAATAGCAGCCACTGGTCAGGGAAGCTATCAGAAAGAGACACATTTTTCAATTCATTTTTACAAATTGCAGGAAAAGTTCCTACTGGATTTGGGATCAGTTGCATTTCAACTACACACAGAGAAAGATTTTAGCAACTGCTGTATTACCTACTGTATTTAATATTTTTACTTATAGAAATTCTCTTGGAAATATCCCTTAATTTAAATGTCATGTTCAGTGTTAAAACATGACAACAATAACATGAATTTAATATCCCCCATAGGTCACATGATAAAAGGCTTATCTGCTAAGTACTTGATCCTCAAAAGCTTCATGAAAACAACCTTCCCTCTATTATTTAGCCTTTACTCTGTTGTAATTTTTTTGTTTTTTCACGGTTGGGGCTACCAGACAGTGACCTTCCCTAGAAAAATGTCTTAACTCTTCAACCAATTTAAATCAACCTTGGTTATTTTCTTGAATAAATTATAAATCATCTCTCTCTCTCTCTCTCTCTCTCTCTCTCTCTCTCTCTCTCTCTCTCTCTCTCTCTCTCTCTCTCTCTCTCTCTCTTTTGCATTAGCTCTCGTACCATATGAAGTCAAATGTATTTCTCTTGTACCCGACTGCTTTCAGCACATAGATGTGTTTTATAAAAAAATATGAATTATGTGTGTGTCCCCATGTATTTTATATAGAAGATCCATTCACTGTCTGAATTATTGACAAGAGCCCTCAGAGTCCAACTAGTGTACATGGAAACCGCGGGGATATTGAGATAGAAAATGAGTGTCTGCCTCATTGCATCACTATATGCATATTCCCTAAATTATGGCATTAACTATAGTATTATTAGTAACTATACCACCTAAGCTTCCTTTCCAGTCCTCCGTCATTGTTGTTTTTCCTCTTTCCATTTCCTTTCTGATCCCTGCTGAGAGTCTCAATAATGACAACCACACAGTGCAGCTTGTTTTTGTTTTTCTATCTCACCTTAATGAAGTAATTCCTCTGAAGACCTCTTTCTTTCTCTCCCTTTTCTCTTCATCTTTTCTTACCTCTCCCTCTATCATGTCTACCATTTTATAAATCGTCCACTTCTCCCCAATCTGCTTTCACATTTTTTCAACCCTCAATCCCCTCTTATGATATTTTCCCCAATCATACTTCACACATATGCATACAATTGTCGAGTGATAACGATAATAGCCGACACCTGAGATAGTCATAATTATTTCTGCTACACTGTGGTAGAATTGGCTTTCTGCTCCATTACCTCCAGTGGCAATACATGGGAGCCTATATCTCTCTCACTATACATCTACAGGCATGCCAGGCTCCACTGCTCTCTTATATAGAGGCGACAAGTCTGCCATGTGTAATTGCTTCATTAGCTATCTGCGACATCTAAAATTACTTTAGGAGGAAAAATAGCGTCGGATTTATACTTTTAAACCAGCACAATAAAAAATGGTTGTGGCAAAGTGAGGTGGGAAAAGGATGATAGAGAGGGGAGGGGGAGGTGATAAGTGAATGGAGAAAGACTGATACGTTCTTAGATTAAGGAAAGGGTTGGATGAAGAGAAGAAAAAGGTAAAATGAAACAGGCAAAAGAGCTAGAAAGGCCGATAGAAAGGAGATAGATGACCTAATCCTTAGATCCCGCACAAGAGATAGGAATGGCAGCACAGGTCGTGATAAAGTCACAGTCGTTACAATCTTACTCTCTTACACATGCTCATGCTCTCTTTTCCCTCTCACCTCAGCACATATTGTCCATCTTTTGGAAGAGAGACAGAAATATTCTCCCTCTTCACAAGAATCAATGGCCTTGCAAACTGCAGTGCTCTTAAATTGAGGTCACCTTCAATTATCATCTCCAGTCTCATCTGACATATGTGGTAAATTACGCTAAGTGACTTCAGAGGGTCATGTGACCTCGGAAGCCCCCCTCACAGTCCTGTCATTGTACGAGAAACATTTCTTCCATTAAATGTTTTGAACGATTGAAAGACATTTTTTAATGTGATGGCTTAATGTGCCCACTAACTCAAACATGCATAATAGCTACAGTTCGGTCAGCCCATGCGCGCGCGCGCACACACACACACACACACACACACACAGAGAGAGAGAGAGAGACATTTGCATAAATCTTGTGGCATGTTTGGAATTGCTAAGCTAGCCCTTTTGGCTTTGCATGACAATTAATGTCAGTTTGCATGACCGTCAGTAAGTATAGCAGCGAAACACTGGGTTTCCCCTGCTTTCAACTAAACACACACACACATGCATGCAGAGAGGATTTTCTGCTATCAAACATTACCAATATCAACTTAGTTCCAAACAGAGGTAATCATTGTTGACAGAGTTTCTTTCATAAAGCTAAGCGGTAATGACACACAAAGCTGTCCTATTCCTTTTTCATAAAATGTAACAGAGAATAGATTTTCTCCACAGACTCATGTATTAACCTATGGATCAGGATTAGGAACGAAATCTGACTCAGGCTTATCTGTAGTTTGTCTCCTCGTGGCAAGAATAGTAGTGAATTTTTGTGAGTGCTTCTCCAAGAACAAGGGAAAAACAACATTTTATTTAACTTGTTCCAGCTCTTTTAAATATACACAACTGCCTTCATAATATCTTTCTTTCTTTCCTTCTTTAATATCACGTTTTTATTGTTGTGCCACAGAAGGATATGACTTTTATTTTTTGAGAGCTTTTTTTGTATTTTATGGGGACAATCTCCTTGTCAGAACAAACTATTAAAAGGCTGTGACAGGCTCAATGAATGGCCTTTGCATGTTTGTCTATGGGTTTTGGCTTATTGAAGAGAACACCAGGTACCCTGGCACAACACAGTAAGTACCCCAAGACACATGGTAACTGTTGTTTTTTTGTTCCTTCTCAAGCACTCACCTGCTATTGGCTTACGGACTAATATCTTGTTGCTGGTCTCTGGTCAGATATCACTTTTATCTGCTCACAGTGCAGGAGTACACCAGGACTCATCCAGATATCAGCTGTTGTGCAATGGCTTTTACTGGATTCAGAGTCCAAAATAATGTTACTTTGTCAAACCTTAACAAAACTAAAAGCCATGCAACCAGCTCTGTGAGTCTGTAGCATTTCCAACAGGCAAGTATAATGCTTACCATGTTCACCATCTTAGTTTAGCTTGTTAGCATGTTAACATTTGCTAATTAGGACCAAACAGAAGATATTGCTGAGGTTGATGGGAACATTATTAGTATTAAACAGAAATTGCGGACAAACTAACATTTTGTCCTGATGATGACGTTAAATGAAGTCATTCCATGAACATCTGTACCAGACTCCATGGCTTCATTCACAAATATCAACCTCATGGTGGCAGAGGAGGCAGGTGATCCCCAGAGTCATTGGGATACATACCCTAGGAACACTGAATGCCTGCTCAAAATTTTGGGCCAGTCCTTCAATCCATCCATCCATTATCTATCACCGCTTATCCTATGCAGGGTCGCGGGGGGCTTGAGCCTATCCCAGCTGTCATTGGGCGAGAGGCTGGGTACACCCTGGACAGGTCGCCAGTTCATCACAGGGCTCTTACAGTGCATCCGGAAAGTATTCACGCCCCTTCACTTTCCCCACATTTTATTATGTTACAGCCTTTTCCCAAAATGGATTAAATTCCTTTTTTTTCCTCATCAATCTACACA
>JBBPCS010000386.1:8576776-8587240 GCA_037974645.1 Hollardia meadi | reverse complement strand
ACACACACACACACACACACACACACACACACACACACACACACACACACACACACACACACACACACACATTATTCCTCTAAGCTCTGTGCCCTCTGTTTATCCATCCTTGTGATAATATGTTTGCCTGTTTCTCTCCTGGTGGCACCAGGAAACGCTCATCTCTCATTGGACTAATCAGCATGCCGAAGCATCCGCTATGCCCGGCAGTGCCACAGTTAATTGTGCTTGGCTTTGGAATAAACAACATTTATTTCTCTTAATCTCATCACTATCTGTCTCTAAATTTGTTTCTGTCAGTTTGTCTCTCCTTCATTCTGTCTCTCTCTTTTAATGTCTTTGGCAGACCTCCTCCTTTTCCCTTTACTTTTGTATCCACTCCCTACTCCTTTGGAAGATGTTTAGAATAAAAAAAAAAAATCACTTTTATTATTTTTATTTCATTTGTCTATCCTTTCTTATTGTTTTTTGGTTGTTTATTTATTTTTACATTTGCTGTCATTAATTAGTGTCTCTCAGTTTTCCGCCTCATCCAGCATCCATTGAGCTAATTAAGGATTTCCATAAATTTTAATACATTATCTTTCATGTGTTGACTCTTCCGGGGTCATTAGTGGCATAAATATCCCCGAAAGAGCAGTATCCACATGGCCTTGGGCCCCCAAAGATAGGTGGTGGGGTGAGTCGTGAGAGGGAACACACCTAAAATAAACTGAGAGCTTTATCTGATAAATACTTAACATGTTACAGGTGAAACAAGAGTAAATAGTTTTGAGTGAGTGATTGATTGAGATAGGGAATTAGTATGTAAAAGAGCAAGTAAGTGAATGCACAGAAAGGAAGAGACGGCCAGGGAAGGATGAAAGCCTTGCTGTCTCAGTAAGCCGTCAGGACAGACAGGGTTTTTAAGTATTAATGCCCTTGTTTCATCCTGGAAATGAAATAACAAGTGAGTGTTCAGAACCCTCTCTGGACTATTTCACGCTTGGATGTTTTCCCTCAATTTCAGTGTGAATCCTTTAGGAAAACAGTTAGGGATGGCAGTGGAGAGTGGCAAAGAGAGGGAGCAAAATAGAAAGAGAGCGACAAAAATGGTATGAATATTATAAAGTGGAAATGAAGGAAGGTGCGTGGAGGAAAATATGAGATGAATTTAAAAGAAAAAGGGAAGGAGAGAGGCAAAGGTTAGGAGAGAGAAGGATAGAAAAAGAGGGAAAAGAAGCATGGAAAAACATGAAGGGCAAGGGTTTGGGTTGTGGTGAAGAGTCGGAATGAGCGATGGGTTTTGGAGTGGTAAAAAGTGACAAAACAGGTGGCATCTGTTGAAAAAGGATATAGATGTAGTGAGAAGATGTAGTGAGAAGATGTAGTAGAACTAGCCAGGATGGGAAGATTGAAAGACAGATGGATTATTTGAGGCTAAAAATCTTTTCTGGTCCAATGTCACATCAAAGATATTTTTTACTCTTACTTACTTTATTTTATGGTTGCTAATAGCATTGGGTAGGTTTCCATTTTTTTCCAGTCTGGTCCAATATATGAGCTTATACTGGTTTAATTTTATGCGACCCAACTAAACTGGCATTTGTCAGGTGTAAGTGGAGAGAGAGTTAGTAGCATGCAGCTAGTTAGCAGGAGCCCCGGGATAACAAATTAGCTGCAGGGTGATGTTTCCCTATGGTGTTGCGATGTAGCATTGGTGTTACAAGAGTTAAGAGTTGTGTACACAGTGCTGCTTAACTATACTGACCAACGTCCACAAGAGAGAACTATCATTAGTAACAAGTTGGTGCAGGTTCTGCGGTTTAACTTCATGTTAAATGCTCTTATATATATATATATATAATACCACAGTACGAAGCTTTGCTTTGATCCGCTCAGTTTTCCCTGTTAAAGTTACTGCAGTACGTTTGCATGGAGAGGCACCCATTTTTTAACAAGGCTGTTTTACTGTGAAACCAACCCGTTCTCATCCCAGCTCATCACATACCGATGTTTTTTCATGCGCCGGCCGACGTGCTAAGCCTTCCCTTTAGCATCTCTAGCTGACGTGCTAAGGCTTGCGCCCCGCATGTCTTACCCTGAAGCACAAGGATACGTTACTTTGGTTGAGTTTAGGCACAAAACATTGGCAACGTTTGGTTAAGGAAAAGATCGGTGATGATTTGTTTCAAACGGGATGCAAACTCCGGTCTCTTGTACAAAGAAAACAGGCATATGACTTTGTAGGTCCTAAACTCCAATATTTTCAAATGATACAAATATAAGCAAAATTTTTGCAACTTTGGAATTTATCTAGCCTACAACAATGCATGTTTAACAAATTCTTTTGGATTCAGTCCACACAGATTGCTTGTTGGTCAAGGTTGCACAGCTGTCAGCAGTGCTTCAAAAGCCATTTGTTAAAAAGTTAATGAACTGATCAGGGCTCTACTGCCTTTATCCAAATTAATTTCCCTACAGAATCACAGAGCTACCATCATCTTTGTCCTTTAGCTTCTAAAAAAAAGACAAAAGAGCATGCCTTGACTAAATGTGAATGATTTGTCTGTTAACATATTTTTAACACCCAAGGTAGCATAGCAACCCATTTCATTCCAGGAAAATAAAGTTAAAAGCAGTTAATTTTATTAAATGCCACAACCACATTACCTTTAAAGTTCACACAGATTTTAGTTTTGAAAAGTTTCAGGAAAACCTTTCTTCATCACCAATAGCTTTGAACAAATGTGACAAGATGACCATCATAAAAAAAGATCTATGCAGTGATAAAAATACTGTATACAGAGATTAACTAGCCTTTAATGTAGCCTTACTCTCTCTCTCTCTCTCTCTCTATTTCAGCCACACACACACACACACACTATTTGTCACACAATACATTCAGCTGCTGTTCACTTCATTTACTAGCTCATTGAGCTGCTTAGGGGGAAAATAATTGGTTGCAAAATGAGCTAGCATACACTCAGGACAGTGTGTGAACACACATACACACACACACTGACATTAAATTCCCCCAAAACATCCCAAAAACACATTTAAGCACATAATTCATGCATATCTCCATGAGACAACACACACACATACATACACGGTAATAAATCTGGAGACATCCAGTGTCTGTGTTTTTTTTAATTAAAATCCAGACCTTTAACATTATTATAACCTGTCCTGCGAGAAACCAAAACCAAAACTCAACTTTGACCTATTTTAATTTATGTTACATCAACGTAACCCAAACCATAATCTTTTCCTAAACCTTAGTTTTAATGCATAAATCTAACCAGGTTGTTTTTATGTCTAAGTCTAAGCCAAACTGTGACCTTAGATCACATGACAACGAAGGTCACATGGCCAAAGTCACCTGACATTGTACTTGTCCAAAACTCATAAAATGCGGATGGTGTTAAATGAAATACGAAAAGTTTAAAATGTGTGATGTGTCATGCTAAGTGTTCTTAAAAGTGGCGTCCTATTTATGCGCCATCCCATGAGATCATGTTGACAGAATCTAATTCCCCTTGTAAATTGTGTTATAATTGTGTTTTTCTGTCAAACCTTTTTTGGATGTTGAGCTTTAAATTGCTGTGGATACTCTGGACATTTGGCCAAATCCTGCGTAGCAACTCTTTGTATGTTCTTTTGTTTTCTCCTTACTTGTTCTTGTAACGAAATTCTTTTCACATTAGTGTGTTTGAAGAATCAATGAAATCACTATAAACCCAGTGTTAATCTGGAATTTTTTGTTTCAGTAAAATCTAAAGCCATCTTGAAGATATGACATACAGTATGACTTCCTCCGTCTGTCGCCTACACATGCACACACAACTGAATAATACGCTCACCCAGTAAAACCAATTCACAAAGGGGAACCCCAGCCAAAGAGTGTGCTGACCGGCGTACATATTCACAGGGGCGTGGTGGGGAGGGGAGATTATTAAGGCCAAAGATTAATTGATAGCAATAAAAGATGAATGTTCACAGCAAAGTTCATTAAAATCTTCAAAGCCGCCTTTTGCAGAGTAGGTCAGAGAGATAGCTGAGGAGGGTAAAAGAGAGGAGGAGAGAAACTGCAAGAGTTGTGACCGTCCATAAAACGCCTTAATGTGTTATTTCGTAGGTGTGTCCATGTGTGCATGTGTTTTTGTCTGCGTGAGCATCCTTGTCTATATATTTGTGCACATTGTTAAATCTGCGTTGTGGCTGTATTACAGCTTACTTAATGAAGTAAGATACTGTACACTTGTTGTTCTTTATTAAGCAGGACATATTAAGTGTGTTTTTGTGTGCCTGTTTTGTTTCACAAATGTGTGCCTTTCAAATCCATGGGTGGTATGTAGCAGCCATTTAACAAACAAATGGCAATTAGTTCTTGCAACGGTTCTCCATTACATTTCTCAGCGGCCAAACTGTTTGAGAGGCAACCCAAGCACTGTTGCGTTATAATTAACAATAGCTTGTGTATTCCCCCAGAGGTAGCAATTTATTGCAGAGTGGTTGAGTGAGATAGAAAGGAGAAGAAAAAAAATCCAAGAGAAACTGACATGTGCTTTTTTCCATCTTTACTTCTTTGTTCGTGAAAAAACTATATTTTTGTTGTGGCGTTGACTCATAGAACATCTGATGTGGTGCATATTTAAACACAGTTTGATGGTGGTTAGTGGATGATTTTTTCTAGACAAAGGAATATTAAAGGAAAATATAATCTTAATAATCGTATTAGTAGCAAACAGTGGTAAATAAATAAACTTATCAATAATCAATAATTGCATCTTAACTTACATCAATAAATGCATCCACAATCTGGTTTTTCACTCTTGTCCTTAATTAAAGTACGTCTAAATTCAGGTATTTAGCATACAAAATACAAACAATATATTAGTCTTCAAACAATACATGCAAATAACAACCAAAATGAATGGTTATGAAGATGAAAATCCACATTAAACTCACGTCAGTTCTTTCTTTGTTCTCTCTGGAATGGCTTGGAGGGAAAAGAGGAAGTCAGGCCTGAAGGGTGCATTACATATTACATAATCTTGGGGGGAGTGGTCTAGTCAGGAGTGGCAGTCTACATGATAACGAAGGCAGGGTGAGGCTTGTGATTTAGCAGTTAGCATCTCCCATTTTCTGGCTACTTTTTTAGATATGAACGGTGTTAGCCAAACCCAATTTTTCTCACATTTGTTAGTCATGGCCAATCTCCATTTTTCTATTTCTATTCCATGTCAATTACATGTAGCTGCCATTCTATGCCATTCTGTGCATGGGAAATTTAGGCACAAATCGTTCACTTATGGGAGAAGAGTGAACCTCCCTACAGCTGACCACTAAATTAATGCTTCATCGGTACTTTGCAATGCCCTCCTATCACTGGGCATTACTAAGACAGTACCAACTGCTTGATCATTCATGTCCTCTTTTTGAAACATAAGAGTGCCAAGCCAGAAGCACCACATTTAGGGACTTAGGTCAATGGATGGTAAATGCTTCTCCTGTTTAACCTCTGTGTCAAACAGTTTGCATGTTTCTATTATTTTAATTTTATACTAAACGATTGTTTTAAAATACAGGCTGAGAGATACAGTTGCGTCTCCAGAGTAATGTCTGTCAGTGAGCAGAAGGATGAAACCTCTGTGTAGTGTCCTTAAGCAGAAGATTTCATTCACCCTGACCTCCCTGACTTTTACACCATTACCCCAAAACTTTTACAGTCTATATCACAATTAGTCTTTGCATAACTTACTCTTGCATATACAGTATGTGAATGAACTCTGCTCCCCCCTCAATACTGCATCCAACACTGCTATGACTAAAGACACTAAAGTACAGCAGAAAGGAGACTGCAGTATCACCACAACAGTAATACCCAGGGGAGGAACTGAGCTCCATGTGTGATGTGGAGCTGACCATTCAGGCAGAGTCTGATTGGTGCTGACAATGAGTGGATGGTTGAAAACAGGGTGAATACTCTTTAACAATGACTCTTTTCATCACTTCCCTCTCTCTAGGTCTCTCCAGGACTTATCCAAGCAGACAGAGTTGCCTTATGGTACAGTGTTGGACTCTGCAGTATATGATCAGGTGCGCTCCAAGGCTATGAACCCCTTTGAGAGAGATCCCATGTACTCCCAGATGTGGCGCATGATTAACCGCACTGGAGGAGGAGATAATAACGTTGAGGAGTCAAAAGAAGGCGTTCGCAAGGTAGGTCTTTATTGTTATAATATGTTGCTCTTTCGAATGCCCATTGACACATCTAAAATAACTGTCGTTAGTAAATGAAACACTGGAGTCAAATTACTTCTCTGATGGGTTTCAAATACACAGGAATATCTGCAGAATGGCTGCAACATCAAAAGCAATTATTCATGACAGTGCAAAGCATTCACATTTAAGCCATCATTTGCCAACATTTGACCTTGTCATTTCTGAGAACACATTTGGTTCTTTAGTAACTTCATACTAAAATGACAGAAACCATCTTTGGGGAAAAAAATATTTGTACTTTGTACTTTGAGTTTTTAGTTTGGCCCATGTCCCATCCCCTAACATGGAGGAGGCAGGATTTATGACCTATACTGCAGCTAGCCACCAGGGGGTGATCAAAATTTTTGTGGCTTCACTTTTGGGGAGCCATGTCGTTCATCTTCATATACAGTCAATACATATCAACTTTTGACTTGAAATAAACATATGTTATAGTACAATTTGACATTAGCCCTGAAACCCAGTTGGTTTGATCACACTGCGAGCCTGATCCTGCATCCTTGTTCTCTTAGAGAGCAATTTAATTAGAGAGCATTGCTGCCAAGCATATACAGCATGCTAAATGTCCAAACCAATGATAAAACAAGTCATGTGACAAAGGCACAGCACCCTGTGTGCTGGTGCTGTTTCAGCTGCTCAGTTCTGTTTTCACAAACAGCTCATGCTAAAGGGGCTGTGTTTATTGCAGGTAAATCTATCTAAATGATGTTAATGATGCACAGACAGCACAGGCATGGTTAAATACTTAATTCCCTTGGTGATTACCCAGCATCATAAATACCTGACTGCTGCATCTCATTTGCACAAATCCCGCTTTCCGTTTGCAACGTTTTCTCTCTTCCAGTGAGGGTCTCACTTAATCCCTCCCCCCTCCTATTACACTTGAACTGTAGCCAGCGTTGGAAGTGTTGGGAGGAGTAATTAAAGTAGCGGGTGTTTTTTTGTTTTTTTTAAATGATGCGATAAATGCAGCACATATAACAGTATACAAGCACACAACTATTAACATTCACTCTCACACATTGCTTGTTGTAGAGGTGAAACTGATTAGTAGTGTGGCCAGAATCATTCAGTCAGGCTTTTATTGCGGAATAGGGCTGTGTGTGTGTGTGTGTATGTGTGTGTGTGTGTGTGTGTGTGTGTGTGTTAAATATGTGTATCCTCTTGATTGCCAACTTCAGCAACTTGACAAAACACACATATCCTCTTACATGTATATTGTCTTTTAATAGCATGTAATTATTACTGCACATAATTAATTAATTGTGTAGATTTCATCCTGCATGAAAATGTCCATATCTTTAGCACAGCACAGTGTCATTTGTTGACATGCTGTACAGGCTGTCCAGTTTAAAACCATAATTAAAATATATTAGCTGTGTGGTTGTTGTCATATCTATGACGATATACAGTACTTGTGAAGAAGGCATGGAAAAAGCTCATGATCGTCTGACTATAGTGTTCACTATGAAGGCCATCAAGACCAAAGTCAACCTCTATGTTGTTTTCCACTGATTGGCCACAGAGACTGGTGGAAACAATTAGAAGCACACAGTGTCTACATCAGTGAGTAGATCACTCTGCTGAGCTGTAACATCACTCTCAAAAAGCAGCTAAAAGGTAATTGCAGTTTCGTTACAACAGCCATATCCAGGGGATCAGATGAGCCTTCAGAGAGATGTGGACGTGACCATTCAGGAAGAGTTTGCATGATGCTTATAATAAGTGCATAGAGACACTGACAGACATCACGCTATTCTTGGAGTCCCCTGACTGCTAGGCACTAGTGGTCATTACAGCGTCAGTCTAAAAAGTGTAATGATAACTGCCATGTTTGGCTTTATTGTCTGTCTGTCTCAGTGTTTCTTGGTGCTCCTCTGTCCTCCTGTCTGTTATTTGTGTGGGTGTGGCCTCTCCTTTGCTCTCCTGGTTTTCTGCACTGCCTTTTTCTGCACACCTGTTCCTTTTTTCACCTCATTAGCCCTGCCCTGTTTTCTTGTGTCTCCTGTGTCTCACCTAGTTGCACTCACCTGAGTTCTCCACCTGCACTTCATTCTCTCGTCAGTTTAGTTTGTATTTAAGTCCTGTTTTTGAGTTCAGACTTTGTTGGATCATTCCTTGTTTGTTTGCTGTTCCCTGTCCTATCTAGTTATGTTTAATAAATACATTTTTACTGAATCTGCCTTGCTGATGATCTCCTGCAGTTGGGTCCAAACCCCTGTTCCCTGGTGTTTCCGGCACCAGTCGTGACAAAAAGAGGATGATCTGGTGACAGATTGACCTACATTCAAATATGTGTGGATGCTGATCAGAGTATCACAGGTTGAAATGCCTCATCCACTGCTTTAATAGGAGGATCTGCTGCAAATAATGTCATTTGGTTTATCAACCTAGCAAGTAAGTAAGTAAGCTTAGCACAATAGTATTACTTAAAAGTGATGAGTAATGTGTAATTCATTCATTTTTAATATCCTTATGTGTCAGCAGAAACAATTATGGCAACAGTGACAGTAACATACAGTAGTTAGAGTAAGAGAACAATGGCTACATTACAGTAAAATGTCAGTAGCAACTGTTATACATTTCCAGGAGCAATGCCCAAGGGTCGATGGTTCTTTAATTAGTCACCGAGACTGGCTGCTCCGTAAGTCTGTAAGTCATATGAAGAAGGTTGCTTTTCAGTAGCAGCGGGGTGTGAGCAGGCAGGAATGGCAGGAGACAGAACTGGATGAAGTTCTTGGTCATAAGCAGGACAGAGAGCGCTTCTGTTTTTCATGGATAAATTCTCCATGACAGAGGTGACACCTCCAGACAGCAGCAGTGAGAGAGAAGGCGACCTCTTCTTCTCTCCTCTGTTTCTCCCTTGATTTGATGTTTTCTTCCCTTTCTTCCCTCACTTGATATTTTACACCGCCTTTTTTTTTTGTTTCCAGTCTGAATGTCTTTGACTGCCCCACTGATTATCTGCATGACTGACTTCTCTATTTCCCCAACTTTACCATCCTCTCTGTTTTATTTTTATGCCTCTCTCTATATAAAAGCCCTTCTATCTCTCAGTCTCTTATTTGTCTACGTTGTGTTGAAGGCTACAGGATGCACTCTAGTGGTATACTAATGTCTGTTCCTCTCTCTTAGCTGCATTGACACAAGCTGCTGTTTTCTCTCTGCTGCAGCTACACCAACGGATTGTATGTTTAAACCTCCGTCATTTAATTATTCCTAAACGCAGTACTATAAATGTGAATTTAACTTCCATTTACGTAGTCAAATACTAGTTATATCCTCCTCTAAATGTAATGCTCTGTGCCTAAAATTAATCTTCCTTTCAGAGAAAATTAAAATTTAATTTCACCGTGGAGTTTGTGACATAAAGAGGTGTCAGGTTAAATTGGTTAAATGATCTCTTGTTCTCAGTTGCTCTTCACAAGGTCTTCTAAAAGGAGACATAAAATCAGCCTGAGTTAACTATATACCTAGCAGCTAGGAAAATGAAGCAATCACCAAAAGGACTCCCTCAAAGTGGACACTTTCAACCTGTTATGATTTCTTCTCATATGGACAAATATATGTGGAAGCTATAGTGAATAGTACCTGGAATAGTATTTTCAAGCCGGAGGCTATTTGGAAAGCCATGATGTTATTAACAGAGCCTGTGAGTCACTCGGACATCTTTTGGTTTCTGCCTTTGTTTGATTTATTTAGATGCGTTTGTCTCATTCAGTCCAGTCCATTTGCTATATTTGATTCCTCTGAGGTTAAAAACGTGATATATCTTTTCCCTCTGTCATACTCTCTCCTTTTCCTTATGTTCTCCTTTCCTCTCTTGCGCTTTCTCTCAGGCCATTTCTCTTTCACAATAAACCTCTTGTCTCCTGTGCACTATGGATTTTCTTCCTTTTCAGTTTTGATTCCCTGCAGCAGAATAATATATGTCAGAACGGGTCAGTGTCTTAACCGTCTCTTGTGTCACTCACACAGAAGCAAACACACACACACACACCTGCATGTACACGTACATGTGGAAAGACTCCCATGCAACGCATTCTCATGTCCATAAACACTATGCTTTACACACATACACCAACACATTTACTAACACCAGGCATGCAGGCACACTATGCTTCACACACACACACACACACACACACACACACACACACACACACACACACACACACACACACACACAGAGAC
>JBBPCS010000386.1:8515170-8556136 GCA_037974645.1 Hollardia meadi | reverse complement strand
TGTGTGTGTGTGTGTGTGTGTGTTTGTGTGTGTGTGTGTGTGTGTGTGTGTGTGTGTGTGTGTGTGCGCGCGCGCGCATATGTGTTCACATGTGTGTATTAGTGTTCCTGTAACTGACATTTTTCCAGACGACAAAAAAATGATTTAATGTCAATCTACTATTGCTTTCCTTGTCTCTCTGCCTTTGTCTAAGCTCTCTCACTAAAAAGCTGTCACTGTTCTACCAATCTGTGCCTGTAAAACTCAGCCCACATACTTCCTGCATTCATTAAATCTTTATTAATCACAATTAATGACTGCGATGTCTCTCTCTCTCTCTCTCTCTCTCTCTGTCTCTTACTTTATCTCTCGATGTGTTAATGATGGTTAATGACTGTTGACTTTTGTGTGGTTTTTTTTGTGTTTTTTTTTTTTTTATCATAGTTCATCTTGATAATCTGTTCCAGTTCACCCACGCACTGCAGCTTAATGATGCTTAATTTAAAACTTTGTTGACAAAGTGTATGACATTGAACCCTGAGAGAGCGCTAATTTGGAATAATTAAGCTTCGCAAACTTTCCTTCAGGGACCAAAAGACTCATGGGTAAATGACCTCCCCTGCCTCATTCCTTGAGCATCCTTGATGGTGGTTCAGTGATTAGCACTCGCTGTAGGATGGTCTTATGTTGGAACATTGCCCCTGCTTGTTTCCCTGCGGTGACCTATGCTCTTTGTGATTCCATGCCTTTCAAAGAGTGCATGAATGGATAGCCCCCCAGCCATTCCACATATGTCAATCCATGGATATGTGCCATACCTCCATTTAAGCTAGCTCTCAGCGGTTTCTTTCTGATTTACCAAAGCATTGGTGCATACAATAATCTGCCCAGACAAGTGTTATGCAATACAATCTATTGCTTGGATTTACGTTTTCACCTAGCCTCACTGTGCTCGATGAAGCACTGAACAGAACTTTGCCATGTCCAGTAAAGATAAAGAATGCCAGGCACTAATGTCAGTATGGTGGCAGTTGATGATTGTGTGTTATAAGTGGAAAATGGGGTTCAGTTGTAAAGACAAAAGTTCACACAATTTGTGCATTGTTTGTACTTTCTGTACAATAGAAGTAATTGGTTTTAAACTCATTATTTGTAAGTATTAATTGTTCCAATGAAAGATGACTATAGCCAATCACAGCTCTCAAAACCCTCAGTCAGTGTTTTAGATTACATACTTTAAAAAAAAATCAGTTTAATGTTTGAAAATATCAGGATGTCTGTTCAAAAGGGTGTTCTCCGATCTGTCAAAAGTGTCTGGGACAGCTAACTGCTCTCCTTCCTGCTTGGATATTTCATGAATATCCAACCAGGTTGTATCACACTGTAACTGCGAGATAAAGGCCGGCAAGTTAACTCTGCCACTACAATGAGGCAGTAAAAATACCCACTCTAGGCAGACAATAGGAGTGACTTCAGTGGTTCAGTCTTTTTATACTTGGTATCAAAATAAAATTTGCTCAAAAGCGAACTCAAATATGCACCACCAGTACTGGAATATTATTTCTTCTGTCTGAGACAACTCCAGCAGTCTGTGGTTGAATAAACAGACTTTCCAGGCATAGGGGTGTCGATGCGTGGCTGTGGGTCAGCGTCCTTCAGTCTCAGCTTCTCTCAATTTTTTTTTATTTTTTTTTAACCAAAACACAGGGAGAGAATAATCAGGAGCAGGTGCAGTTCACTGACTGGGTCACTGCTGACGTGTCACATTGCTCTTTTCCCTGCCCGTCTCGCGAAAGTGGTAAACAGGTTTGGACAAATAAAGAGTGACTGCAGCACAGGTCAGTTTGAAGCTGAACCCCTTTGTGATATATTTTTGACAGGTTTAGCTTGTTTCTTGAGGCAGGTCGCATAGGAGAACGCAACATATCAAAAATCAGGTTGAGCAGAGCATTAGCTTGTGGTCATTCAGCATCTAAGAATACTTAAGTGGGTTGTTTGTTCACATGGGTGCTTGAGCTCAGCTCTCTGAAGGCTCCAATCACCCAGTCACTCTCACATGCCCAGACTAATTGAAATACCTGCAGCCATACAAGGTTTCACCAAAATGTCTGTCTCACTGAATGTGTGTACTTAGTGCACATATTTTCACGAACAAATTACATGTTTTCTAAGACATGCTTGTACTCCGAGAGCAACATTCTATTGCTCTATTCTGAGCCTGCACTGATCAAGCATAGTGAAAGTACTTTTAGATATACTTTTCTTTATAATATAAACAATGTTTTTTTAATGTTTTCCAGTGAGGCTTAAACCCTTGAGGCAATGAGAGACCGCTAATGTATGGTTCATTTTAGTGTAACACCTCTGTCTCTCAGTCCCCATCCTCTGTGCTCATTTCATTTGTCATTCCTCTTCTGTTCACTCATCTCATCCTGTCATTTCTCCTTCTTTTCTGTGTGTTTTTTTTTGTTTTTGTTTTTTTACTAATTCCCAGCTCTCTTCTCCTATCCTACACCTACACTCCCAGGGCTTCATCCCCCTCTTCATCCCCTCAGTCCTTCTGCCCCCTTAATCTGCAACACACCACAGCAGGAACTGAAACTGTCCAACGTGTTTCCCCTCAGGGATTTAAACTACTTTCATGAAATCAGAAAATGGCATCTGTGGGGATTTGCTCTTGTGCATCGTATTTAAAATCTGAATACATCTTTGTCACTTTTTGACTTATCACTTAAATGATTTATTGAATGTCCTGTCTGTCTGTAACTTTGTGTTGTATCACTGCTGCGTTACTGACCAGGTCTCTCTTGAGAATAAGACGTCGCGTCTCAACGAGATTTCCTATATCAATAAAGGTTAAATAAAATAGTTTTTTTTTAAAATCCTGTCTCCCTACTTTCCCACATTGTATTATGTTATTGTCACCCATCTCTCTAGACTGAGCACACGACCAGGTTTTTCTTTTTGTTTTGGGTTGGTTTGTTTTTTTTCACATTTTCTCACTCAATTTTCCATCTTCCCGTATTCTCTCACTCCCTCTCATCTTTTCTCCCCTCTGCCTTCATGTTCTCTCCTCACCTCTCTGCAACTTCCACTTTTCACTGTCTCCAAGTTAAAAATGGGTGTGCTACAGAGGTGACAGGAGAAGAATATTCCTTTAAAAGAGCAAGGCTGTTATAGTCGCTGCTGACATATTGCTTCGTTCCTCAGACAGCAGTGGGCTCCTTGATGACGCACTACGCCTCAACAACTCTCACAGAAACAGTTAGGAGGTCTCTCTAGCCAGTTCTGCAATTCACTGACCTGTTTCATATTATGCTGGATTCTGCATGTTAACTGCATACAGCTGCAGTAAAATCCTGGTACTGGGGAAAGAGCAGCATGGAACATAACCTGCCCTTATAGGGGTCTTATGGATTGGCCTCGGAAAGGCTGCAGAATCATGGTGCATTTGAAGGGGCAATATGTTATATGAAACACTCCCCATACTACAGCAGTGGTGCAGCAACACAGTGGGAAATCTTTTAACGGCCCATTTTCACTCCAATAGGGATATTATTAACAGCAGGCGTTGCTCATTAAAACTGTTACAATTAGATGTTTCTGTAAAATGAATTCAATTGAAGTTCTAAAAGCACAATCTTTAGGTAATAAGGGAAAATTTGTCCCTGTTTCACATGTTTAAACATAAAGCATTTTTTTTCGTTTGGAAGGAATATTACAGATTGGAAGTCATAAATCACCTTTCAAAACTTTGATAAGCCAAACAGATGAAAATCACTCGATGATTTCCATTCTTATGACCACAAAATTATGCTTTTGACAACTTTGATTCCAGCAGTTTAGTTTACATGTAAGAAGTGTGAACTTATGTTTTTGTGCATCTGCTCACACATGTTCAAAACTTATACTAACCACTTTAAGCATCAACGCCACAAACTATAACCTAAACCCAAATCTTTTTTAAATAAAAAACAAAAAAAACAAGTTGTAACTTGTAAACAGCCCTTTGGAAAAGCGAGGACCAAATTTTCAATTTTTCCAAAAATGTCTTCAGTCTGTTTAAAACTCAAACATACTACTTGTGCACACAGAGCACACATGTTTCTCCAAATGAAAGAGAGAGACAACAAGTGATGAGCTCTCTTTATGTCCTTGTCTCCTTGTCCCCCCTTCTAGCTCATATGCAACTATAAGTATTTATACCTTCATTATTATTTCATGTGATACTCAACAAGTCACTTTCCCCCCCCCCCCCTCTCTCTCTCTCTCTCTCTCTCTCTCTCTCTCTGTGATCACAGTGTAAACCTTAAATGTGTTTTGTCAGTTCACAGAATCCAGACTCATTCAATTCTTTTTTCTTTTTTTTTACTTTTCATTCCATCTCTCTTTCTTCAAGGCTTCAGTCCCTTGCTCCTTTATCCAAATCACAATGGTGTAGGGTTTTTTTCCCCGGCTTGAGTCAACTAATAACATGTGATCATCCCACCATCAAGGCTGCTGCAATAGAGTTGCCATGGCAACATCTAGTCCACGCAGTAACTGCCACTGCGGAGAGAACGGGGAGGCATAGACAGAGGGTGCGCACACACACACGCACACACACACAAAGGCACGCAACAATCGCCCTGCACCACACGGGCAACCCTTGCTCATTTGCTTTAACAGCCAGTGGGAGTGTTAAAGTCATTATGGATCTCCCCAGTCAAAGTCAACGATTCTAAAGCAAGGTGATAACTCATTAAACACACCCGGTGTTGATGTAACTCCCAGCACACCAGCTGTTTCATAGACATGCTCACAGGCATAGGGAAATGTACACACCATACACACTTACTATATAATAATACACCTTTACATAGACAAACATGCATGCACACTCAGGACAGCTGTTTCACGAGCTGGATAGACACACAAATTACACTTGTTCTGTAAGTACATTTCACCTGTCACACACACTGCCCTCATGCATGTAGCTGACATTGAGAGTGACACCCTCACATACACTGTACACTTTAGTAGACAATGATGCATTTAATTAGATGTTGACATTAACATAGCATTGTACAATGCCGGACACGACACTAATACCTGCAATGTGCTTCCTCAGGCTGCAATGAGATATAGCAGATGCAATTTTTAGTGATTGAAGTGATACCTCAGGCAGTAGTTTACTGACTGATGATGCCTTGAGCAAAAAACACTAACAGCGCCTAAAGGAAGACAGAAACTGAGATACATATAAGAGTACACTCCCGCAGCTCAATATTCTACATATTCAGACGAAGATTAAAGCACAAAAAAAAGGTTTTGGATAACTGTGCAGGGAAAAGCACACTGCTGGGAAAACTATAAATTACTTGTCATGTTTCTTCTCCTGTGCTCTTTCATGAACTCCATCAAACTCCGTTATGTAGTGGATCTATCACGAGGACATAAAGACTGTGACACATACATACACAGGCACAGCTTATTTAGCTACTCCTAGCTCTCATTATGTCAATTTGTCATTGTTTTCCGAATAAACCATGTGTATTTTGAGTGCATGAATAGACCATAACACTTCTGTCTGTGTTGCCGTGTGTGCACAGGCAAAGGTGGCTGCCTTTGTGTTTTCAAGGGAAGATGTATTTCTTTTGGTAAGGCAGCGGCAGACAAATTAGAGTTCTAGACAGATGGTGTACTGCAGCAAACCTTTGACTGAACCCATGTTTGTGTCAGTGGCCTTTCATCCTGCCTGTCAGCCATTGAATAGAGATAGATGAAAAACACTAGTAACTGCTTTTGTGTGTTTAAAAAAGATCAACGATTTTTTTTTCTTAGAAAGTTTAAGCATTACTTACCAAGTAGCTGCTGTAAGTTAAACATCTCATATAGGTTTGTTGGTGATTTTACACGTGTAGAGTCATTCTGAGCACACTTGCATAAAGTGACCGAGCTCTGGACTGATACATAACACAAGCATAAGAACCAGAATGACTTAGGCAAGCTCATGTTGCCTTTATGAGCTAGTGTGTCTGGATTGCTGTCATTTAAAAGGGCCCTGTTGTGTCGCATGTAAACATCTGCCTATTCACTTTTGGTTTTCACCATCTGTTCAAGCTCAAACACAGTCTAGTATTTTGATGTTAGGAATAAACATTGCAGCACGCATCACATCATTTTACCAGCATGGCCATCATCTCTGTCTTCTTTCTTGCAAGTAGTCGATTAAAGAGTCAAATCAGTGTATTTTTGTTTAACTGTGGGCAGGATAAAGGCAGCTTAACCTCAATGAGGTAAATGTAAGATAGCTATTGTGTGCGTGCATGTTCTTGTGAGTGCATGTCAGTATTAGCGTTTGATTCAAGGGCCGATCAGGGAAGCAGCTTTTGCATAACTCTGATAGGCCAATTAGTGCAGAATGATGGATGATGAGCTTCTTGGGCAGACAGGGTCATAATAGAGGGGAGAAAGCACTCTGTCCTGAATCTCAAATCTCCGAAGCTCTGTCTCCCTTAATGCTTTATACAGTTTAGTCACATCCTAATAATTCATGTCTCTTTTTGAAATGTTTGGGTTTTTTTGTTTTGATCTCTTTGATCTTCGATCAGGTTGGAGAGGAAGCATTTTGGTTATTCTTTGTTGCTTTGTGTGGCATCTTTTTGAATGTCTATTATAAGATAGGGAAATGTTGTCATTTATTGGGTCTTTGATTTAACATTTGAAAATCAAATAGAAAATTGATCTTTATTTTAGATACAGCCAGTAACATCAACATGCAGCAAGATAATAAGCCTATTTAAAATCATGTGGGGTGCCCTATACTCAGGTGGCATCTCTCCACAAGGAAGTACATTTTAATTCCCCTTTCCACTGTTTGTTTTCCCTCAAAGGTTAACAGTAAACACATTTTGTAAAATTTTGTAACAATGGCATTTGCGGTCTAGAGTAATTGTGGTGTTAAAGTAGATGAAACAAGAAAATGCCACTGCTTATTGCTGCTCCTTAAGTGCCCCAGAAAAACTTATGTGACATGACATTTGTCACACATAAGAACAGTCAACTCACGAGAAGAGATGACAGATGGCAACATAAAGCATGCCTGTTCTTTTGAAAGGCATCAAAAGACATCAACTAAGACAAGAAACCTTTAGAAGTTGGCTGAATTCCAAGCAAGAAATCATAAAATAAAATTGACACAACATAGGTTCTCTCTTTTTTCCATTTCATTAGCTTGTGTGCAATCTGTCTTCCTCTGAAGCCAGTGCAGACTTGTGTGTGTGCGTGCGTGCGTGCGTGCGTGTAAACGTGTGTGAAGCATCTGTTGTGTGACAGATAGATAAAAAGGTCAGTACTGTATGAAAGGCGCATCACTTCTCTAATCACTCCTCTCTTGTTTCACCTTTCATAAACAGTGATTTTTCTGTGACACTGTCATAAACACAGGCGCTGTTCCAAAATGAGATCTTAGCCATGTCAACTGGCTTGTCAACAGTGTGCCCTGCATGCAACAGTCTTAAACCCCAAACAGTCTTTTTGCGCTATTGCTCCTCCAGCAATCAGCAATAGCACCCAGGCACAAGTCCGGTATTATACAGTACAATATTACAGTACAGTAACAGTTACAGTAACTTACTAGCATGTTTGAAAGAAAATGGAACAGGGCCCACTGTACTACTAGAAAAGAACAGGTGCAGGATTGATGTGAGATGAGTTATTTCTACACTGACTTCCTCTTGAAGTATTAGCAGGACATACAACTAGGCCAGTGGTGCCACTACACTACAACTGTTGAACATGAGCGCAGATCTATTTGATTTAATTTGTTTTCAGTCAATATTGCATATCATCTACACAGTCTTATCTAATCTTGACGCTTATCTGTGCTGATCTGAGCCAAGAAATCCTGCAGTCAAGCCAGCAGTTGTTGGGCATGATCTCTTATTAGAATGACTGTTTGCGGATTTGCTGTTCGAATTAGTTTTTACTCTCTTATTGTCTCTCTCCTCTCCTCTCCTCTCCTCTTCTAATTCTGTCACATCACCCACAACCACAACTGGCATTTGAGCCATGTAGTTCCCCAGTTCCCCTAGTCCCACCAGCTATCAGTATGAGCCCAGGAAGTGATAACAGATTGTCCCTAAATGAGAGTGACGCGGCTATAAGGTGACGTGCTGTGTCTGTTTAGCTAATTTATATTGAAATGAGCCACATTTTTCTGGCTATTGTGGATGAAATTAATTATGTAAACTGTCTGCAGGGCTCATTTGCATTTCCTGATTGATTTCAGTCTGTTTTGTGTATTCCGCATGAGGAAGAAATGTAGATGAGAGATGGGCACTGTCATTCACATCAGGTTGTCTTTGAAACTGCAGGAGGTGTTTGCCCCCAGAAAGTTCTGTGCATAATTGCAAACATCTGTCTCCATGTGCACATGTATGGGTTTGCTTGCACACACATGCATTCAGTTTGTGACTGTGTTTCATTTCTGAATGTGCATCTACCCTTTTGGTGTCAGCAGTGTTGTGGCTTAGTTTATCTACGAGGGATTATTTGCATCTATTTGTTTTCTGTGTTAGCATGCTTTGGGCTGTAAGGAAGGTATAAGTATGCATACCCACACATTTCCAGATTGTGTTTTTCCTCTTTGTCTGACCCATTCCCATACCCATGCCCCTCTCTCCTGTATGCCAGTTTGCCCCTTAAATATCCAACCGAATGCTAACAAAGCCTCTGTATGCCTGTCTGTCTGTGCATGCAGCTCTCCTTCAAACCAAAACAAACAACCCAGTTAGATAATAAACTGAAGGCTAACAGAGGGACACCATCAACCTCTGAGCTGTATCCTCTCTGAAGCCATCAATCGTGGGACTAAAGCTGGGCTGCATAATAAAATTGTGTCAGTACTCACGCTGTGCTGCAAAACATATTAATGTTAGCCATAATGAGTTTGACAGCCCAATATGGTTGTCAGGGGTCAGGGAGAAATTTTAACTGGCAAACACTGCCCTCAAATGGAAGAGAGAGGTTTCAGCAACTGCAGTAAAAGCTGCAGTGTTGTCAGGTTCTGTGTAATTGACTTAATATCTTTGAATCTCCTTGATTGATTTGAAGCATTTTTATTCTATAATCACTCAAATGGCACTCAGACACAAAGATTTTTCATATCCAATAACTTTGCTGATTCTGGACAGTATTGTTTTACTCTTCTGAATTTTTTTTTTCTGGATGTTTTTTTTTAATGCTCATTTATGCACCTATCATTCATCGCCTGCCTTTTCATGTATGCTTACTTCTGTTAGCGTTCACTTCCTTCAATTGTAAACTGTCTGATTATACCACACAGATATGATATTTTAACTGAATGATATATTTTCTAACATGGCTCTCTGCTCTCATGCCAATGTCTCCTTCCTACGTCCTAGAATCTTGGAGCTCCAGCAGAACGGGGACATGGATATACTAAAGCTCAAGTGGTGGCCCAGGGACAGCCCTTGTGACCTCTACAGTTCAGTCCAGACACGACAGCGTGGCAATGCCCTGGACATCCACAGCTTTGCCGGCGTTTTCTGCGTCCTAGCAGCCGGTGTGGTGCTTTCCTGCCTCATTGCCATGGTGGAAAGCTGGTGGTCACGGAGGAAGGGATCCAGGGTGCCCTCCAAGGAGGTAGGGGGATGGATGGGTGACTGAAAGGAGGAAACATGATACAGAGAGCTGTAAAGGGCCTGCAATATATCTGGCTTTTCTCTTATGTGTAATGGGTAGAAATAAGGAAAGGAGGGTTCAAAAGTAAAGTAAGAGTGGACAGTTTTCATGTCAGGTCCATCTGAGGCAAGGAGAGAAGGGTGTAGAGTTATAGATACAAAATCTAAACTTTGTGGCCAGGGGTGCCAAGATGGAAAAAAAATCATTCACACATTCTTGCATTATACACACAGGTACTATGAATGGGTTGATTTAGCTGCATGTCTTCCCAAGTAAATATTCAGTCCCCTGAGACCATGATTGCATTGTACCCACAGAATCCATGTGATAATGCACAATCACAGCCCAGACTACAGTTCTACATTTATTCTTTAAAACTACAAATTATTTAATCTATTGGTCTAATGTTTTCTGTTGTCCACTACTGCTGGTGTCCTGCATATTCTCACTTTTTTTTAAAAATATGTTGTATTAATGCCATTTCATGACATTGACATTTATCAGTATCAACAGGCTAATTGAACACTTCTCTGGAAAGTTCATGTTTTGAAGAAAAGAGGGCACTGGCAACATCAAAAGCAGAAACAAAAACAGCCCGAGGGCCTGTTAGAATGCTGCAGTGTGCCTTGACCAAGGCAGAGTGAGAAACACTGACTCACAGTATTAAACGTGGATATTTATACCAGCGTTCTCTACAAAGCGGTGGCAATACTCCATCTTGTAAATTAGCAGCAGCGCCCTGTGAAATATCCAATCAGCCTATGTGCGGTTGATCACCTCAGCAGGGACATCATTTGAGATAATCAAAGTGACTCTGGCAACATCTTCCCCCCTTGTAGAAACCCTGCAGTCAGTTGTGATGTGGTAGCTTTGTTTGCTTCACCTCAAGACAAAGGTAACATCTTTAAAGAAAACCCCAAATGGCAACATGTTTAGTTGTTTGTCTATTAATGCATTGTAATTACACAAGCCCAGACCCTTTTCACACGACTATAACAGAGTGCTAGCCGTTGTTACAACCTCTCTATTTCAGAAACTGTTTTATCCGCAAAGAAATTTGACAAGGCTTCCGATTCAACTTCCAACACCACCCCACCTCGCTACGTCCTATGCCTAATGTTTACCAAAACATCGAGGGGGGAGGGTGATCAACTAAACAACTTTAATCAGAGCTGTGAAATTGCAGCAAAGTGTAGCAAATTTGGTATGCAAAACATGCCACTGATGAACTGAAAGAAATGTAATTATGTGTGAAATAATATTTTCACCTTTGGTTTAGAGTTAATTATTTACATGCTGGTAACAAATTAGACTGAGGCGTGAAACAGCACACATTCATTTTGGCATAAATGTTTTTACCATCAGGTAAATTACTTCAGCTTCAATCAATTGCTTTTTTTCCCTTCTGAGGTAGCTATTTGCTAAAGGCAGGCTAAGGTTAACCTCTGGATTATGAATTCAATGTAGAAAGGTTTCCGAATCTATCATTTAACTCCCAGTCCTTAGAAAGATAAGACCAACTTACTGTCAATCAGAAAATAGTTTTTTTTTAAATGGTCTACCATCATGTATTACAGATATTGTTGCCTGGTTACCAAAATGGACTTCAATGGGTATACAAAAGATGACCATTACACTCATGTGGACTGTCTAATTGTCTTTTCTGCATGACTCAGACTACTAGAAACTAGTAAGAATCCTGTCTCATCTCTTTAATCTTTGGTGTCATGCTAATTTAAGGTTCCACCAAGAATAAATGAGACAAGATGACAAAACGATGGGAATGGAAATTGTGACTCTACCCAGGATGATTTAGTGGCAGATAAGGTTACATTTCATGATGAAAGACTGATAACACCAATCATCTGGAAAGTAATTTAGAGGAAAGTTTCAACATGAAAACTCATTGACCCACAGCAGGTTTCAAATGATTGAATGAGCAGCTCCTATTCGAACATGGATACATCATCACAAATGATTGCATTATTGTTTCAATACATTTTGTCTTGTTCTCATAAATGGCCAGGTAACTATCCTGTGGGATTGTAAGGACTTACTTTGAGTGGTGGTGACATCCTTTGACACGAAAGACAGAACTACATGCATGTGCCACAAACAAAATTGAAATTGCCAGGCAAACAGGTTTTTGACTTATGCACCTCATTAGCTGCGATCACTGTAATGTGCAAAAGCTTGTTTGACAAACTATTTGGAAGTTTCACACAGCTTTGTTTACTGCAGTCCAACAGAAGTGTATTTATCGCTTGTCATTTGGGCTGTTTGTTCATTGATTTGTTTAATTGTTTAATTTCACTTGGTCTCCGTATGGATTCCTCTGTGCTCTTTAGAAAAATAATTAGTTTAAGGCTGGACTTGCACATGTTCACTTCTGTGAACACATACGCAGGAGCTACAAAGTCATATTCAGACTCCTCCCATCTCAGTCAATTTTCAGTGTGCAAGGCCTCCATGCATCTCGCATTATGTTCCGTGAGACTGACTACAAGCCGCTGATAATAGAACACGTTCAACAGCAGGCTGAATGCAATCTGATCTTCTTGGGTTTAATATTGTTTATTCAATATTGCTGTGTGTAGATCCTATAGTTTGACTAAAACAGAGATTGTATATCTTATATATATTGATTCACTCTCTAAGCACTGAATGATAAGAAACACAGGCATCAATTTTGAGACCCAGTCAGGTGAAGCCACATTGCTCCTCCCAACATAGCCAGAAAAGGGTCTGTTAAACATGGGTCGCACTCTATTCTTTGTCATAATCTCTGAAGTCTCCTACATTCTGTTGCAACACTGGCACCAAACATTTTATTTTTGATCAGGCAGCAGTATATTTTTTTTTCCAGTGCACAGACTGCCCACACATAATTCCCACATAACCCCCTACCTCCAGCCCCCTGCTCAGTTACCAGCTTTAATCTGTCATTCGGATCAGTAGTCATGTCTGCCACCGAGCACTCACAAAGACACCAAACCGTTGGTTGAACCCAAAGTCATGTTAAGCACAGTGTGGATCAGTTGCAACACTGGCAAACACAACAAGCCCCCTGCCATCTTCATTAGCCACTTGGAGCAGCCAGTGGAATCAGCCTCTGACTGAGCACCAGAATGGAGTCACAGCAGAGAGAGGAGGGACAGCAGGGATTTAAATGGCGATAGTCTTTTATTCTCTTTGTAAATCTTGTTCAAGGTTTTGCATAACAAGGCATCAGGTGATAACTGACATGTGGAAATCACTATTATTGATTTAGAACTCATATGGATGATAGGTTGCACTTCCTATCTATGTGCACTAATACAATCCCAGTTAATGATATTACTATGACTAGTCCAGTGATTCAATGAAAAACAATAAAAGGGCTATATAGTTTTCAAGTTAATTTGTTTTTTCATGCTTGGAGGAAGGTTTTATTTGAATACAAATCGAAACAATGCATTGCGATAGAGGTGGGAGCAAAGCAAAGGGATACGTAAAGTACTTATTGTGCATCATTATAAAAGCCCCTTCGGTGCTTCTATGGTGAAAATGAAGTTGGCTCAGTCAGCCGTGTCTGTTTTTGATAGTTGACCCCTGACATTTATCCTTCTCCTCTATCAAAGCAACAACTTATTGATTTCCATTGGTTTAGCTCAAGTTTAGCCCAGAGTAACCACTGAACCTCAAGTGCTCAGTATGCTTCAAACAGAGTCCTTTTTGGATCATCAAACAGCGTCTGGCCCCTCTTGCACTCACTCCTTTCTGACTGGGGAGGCTGCATTCAACAATTTTTGTAAATTTCTGAAACCCACAATTCGGCAAGCACACCCACTCCTCACACCTGGCCCCTCAGCGAGGGATTTTCATCTGGCTAAGTTATTATTTCTTCTTAAAATGATCTTGTCACAATAGATGTAAAAACAGTGTGAGTACCATACTCAGATATCAAACCATCTGTGAAGAATATTTCCAAATGGGTGACCAACTGCAAAGATAGTTACTGAGAACAGAACAGGGAAGATTCAAGCTGGGACCATTGCAGCATGTCCTGACTCAGTGGAGGAAGGAAGACAAATTTAAATAAACTTCAAAGCAACTAATTAGATACATTACATGTGTTGCATTTTATTGACTGGGGAAAACTCTGCCTCTGCATGCAATTTGGCCTCAGTCATGGCCAATAAAGTCAGTCTTGTGTGTTTATTAATGTCACCCAACTTTCCTAAGTTAAATTAATAAAGTGAAGCAAACCGTAAAGCTTGTAATTATCTCTGCAAGACACCTCGCTCTCTGCCAGTTTCAATGAAGAACTCGTTGGCCTCTGTCTTGCTGCCACAAGGAATGTTAACACCATCTGAGACCATCACACTGGGCCAAGATGGGGCGACTCCCTTTGCATTTTTGCAAGCTTCACATAAAATTGGAAGTTCTGCTGACCAGCTCTTTATGCATGGGCCTAGAAAACTTGGCTTAGCAAGATACATTGGCACCAGGAATATGAACTAGGAGTGCAGCTTTGGCATGAGGACTCTGCTTCCAACGACCCACTCCCCCCAGTGAGGTACCGTCTCCTGAAAGACATATATAAACTTTCTCTCCAGAGAATTCAGACTAATATCTGTTTGATTGTGATTTATATGGTTTTCTCCACTATTATGAGTGTAATATTCCATTTGAACCATCTTGACGGTGGTGGAAATCACTAAAACCACAGTGTTATAGAACATTTTCAATGAACTTGGATACTATTTGTCTGATTCTCCCCTTGGCTTAATCTTGGGTTTCGGGTTTGTGTCTGTGGATTATCTATTCGCAAGTTCAATGACAGTGCTGATCATTTCCAGTTAGAAAATCAAAAGAGTCACCCTCATCTCTACTCCCTGAAGATGACAGATGGCCTCCCCAATATGGCCACTTATGCAGCAACACACACCATTGAGCTGGCACTCTCACGTGCATGCATACATGTCATCCTTCCCTCGCCTCTTCCATCATCTCAGGCTTATAAATGTCAATATGACGAATGCTCAAACTTTGTGTGAGACATGCCATTATATGAAACCCATTAACGATTTACATTTGTAAGACACACATTTGTTAAGGTTTGTTGTAAACATTCTTCCCCCTGGTGGTTTTCAGTTCATGTCCATTCCCAGCGGCAGTCAAGATTCAGGTTATCTTACTCTCATTGACACACACACACACAACGTAAGATGGACGCAATTTGCTTAAAATGATTAAATACCGACGCAGATCATGACTACGTTTATCCATCAGATTGTATTGCCAAAACATCATCCCCACCTGCCACACATACATACATGTTCAAACTCAACTGATCCAACTAAGCTGTGTTTCTGTCTCTGTGTTTCTTATACGTACTACAACATGCATAATGACATACTGTACATCTGTGTACATGCCTTTACATTCATACTGTATGCTGTAATGCTGTGGTAACTGCTTTTGATTGTGGGCTTTATGTCAGTGTTTGTGCTATGGTTCTGTGTTCTGTGTTGTGTGCTGTGGAATGGCTGCCATTGTTATCTATGACTCTGCTTCTCGACGTAAACATTTTATTTATGAGGTTTTTCTACCGGACTCATACACTCACACACTCACAAACACACACATTTCCACAGAGTTGACTAATGTGAGTCACCAATGACGAGAAGTGTATAATGATTGAGCACATTTGACAAGGGTATGCACACATAATAAAGGGGTTCTTCCTGCAAGTCATCCCTGCTATGTTTTCACACGTTAATTAAAATGAATGATGACTCCAGCATACCACAGTTCGTATATCCGGAATATATTTATTTCGTAACACATTTACCTACATATTTGGAAATTAGTCATCCCCTTCATCATTGCTACTCTTTCACTGTGCTCAAAAGCATCTGAACTTATTTTGGGTTGGTGCCTGGGTATTTTGGTCCTGGAAAAATGAATCAAGGTGCCCTTAACGCTGCATTGGAAGCTAGTCTAAATTTTGACATCTTGGTTCTTTTGACAAGCTATTTGCAGATGAGTGTCTGACGCCCATTTCATTCATATGAGTAATGCACACAACAAGGGCTGCAGTGAGGTGCCGAGTGGTTCTGGATGTTCTATGAGGCCTGATGGCCGAAACATCATCAGAAAAAATAAAAATGCATATGGAACCAGAGTGTGCAACGCTTTTTTTTCTATTTCCCCATTTCTCATTCATAACAGGGCAGATGTATTGCTTTAGTCCTTTTGGCCTATATATGTTCTACCAGAGGTTTGTATGAAAGAGTTCTGTCATTGGAATCAACCGCATCTCGAAAAGTTCACAAATGAGAGTAATTATAATGCTGCATATTGACAAAACAGAAATAACTGTCATTGCCAGAGCTCTTCCATATTACTGTGGTTTTGACCATGTCTGATATTTCACTTGATCCATAGATTTAGCATGAGAAGAGCAGGCACTTCCCTGTGTATCTTACTTTTTGGTACACCGAAAAACAGCTGACCTCTTATTTTTTTATGATTGCAGTTTGGATGGGATTTGCCGGCCTGCTCATTCTAACTCTATATAATGATCTGTGTCACTGTGGCTCAAAGCTCTCATATTGCCTTTTTGTTTGGTTTTTGTAGATAAGTACTCTGTGTTGAGGGGTGTAGCGGGCGAGGGGGAGAAAGAGAGAGAGGGAGAGAGCAATACAAAATGGCATTTAAACATCCCCACTTTCCAGGTATATAACGACTGTGTGAATGTCTCTCTGAGGACACAACACAGAACGACCTGCTTAACTGTGTGTGCTGACTGACTGCCATGTCTTTCTTCTCGCTCACCCCCCACCCGTCTGTCTCTCCAATTGTCTTCTCTTTCTCCTCCACCTTATCATCCTTCCATCTGCCTGATCTTGTCTGTCACTCATCCCTTCTCTGTCTCCGCCCGTCTGATGTTTATCTGCCTGTGTGTCTGCCTGTGCGTCTATTTGGCTTCTTTTTTTTCTGGCTCAATTGAATCTTCTCACTCAACTTGCATTCACACAAACACACAAACACATTTATATGAATTACTCCACGTCTCTCTCTCCCATCACCCTCGCTCTCTCTTCCTGTCTCTCTCTTTTACTCACACATGCACACCACACACTCACACCAGACGCAGGCAGATGGCCCATCTGCCAGGCAAGCTGCCGATCCATGCCCTCACAGCCCCAATGAGCACCCTCTTGCCCTGGGCGGTCAGACCCAGAACCAGACCCCCAACACCGCCAACACCACTGTCCCCACCGCCACCCATTACCAGCCACCAGCATGCTGTGACATTCCCTGCGCCCTGATCGTGCAGCACTCCTATGAACCCACCAACCCCTCCGAGCTCGCCCCCAAAATGAGAATGACCACCTTCACCACCTCACCTCCCACCCCAAGGTTATACATACAATAGAGGATAAAAATAAATAATTGGTTAGTAATGCTGGAAGACAGATGCTATTTGAAATGGATGATAATGTATTAAGAGAAATGATGGACATCAGGGTTCAAACTTTGGTGTTCACCGAGTAGCAAAGCTCTCTGCTAGAAGCAAATGTACCTCTTTCAAATATGTTTATATAGCTGGCTTGTTGCCAGTTGATTATGTGTGTAATGATGCCTTTCTGCCATTAGAGGGTGCTGTCTCTCCATCTAGAGGCAAATAGAGCACCATCTTTGACCAGACAGTCAAAGTTACATGCTCTGCAAAGTTATACATGCAAGCCTGCAATAAAGTATTTATTTTATGTAGCATAGATATTTTTTGCAAAGCCTTATTTTACAAAATAAAGCAACTTTAAACTTGGCTTTGCTATCCCAAAAAAAGCCTTAGCATTACACAATAAGCTAGATTAGTTATTATTATTTTATCTGTCAGTATTGGTCATTTCAGTGATTCAGTGTTGACTTCTCTTCTGCAATTTTACAGTGGGCATTATAATGGAGTAAAACATACACCTCCCTTCACAGTAATGCAAATGCACTCAGGTCTTGCCACATTTTTCCACAAAAACCTTCCACTTTTTCTTGCCTCAGTCCCCTATCGATCAGTCCTCGTAGCTCCCCGTTAGTCTCCTTTCACAGACAGCAGACTGACCATTTGTGATTCCCTCTTCTTTTACACCTCCCGTCATTTCTTTGACACCAACTCCCTTTCAATATCCCCTCCTTCAAACGTTTAGTGTGTGTATGATAGTGTCACAACAAACGTTAGCGCCCCCTCGTCTTCTCCTTCCTCCCACTGTCCCTTCCATAGATGGCAACCAGGGGGCATCACTGTTGGTCCCCTCTGTCCATGAGCTACATACAATAGGTCCAGAGCCCCCTTCAGACCCCCCAGACCCAAAGGACACGGTCAGTAACTCTGTCTATTGCAAATAATGTGACTCCCTTCCTCACAAAACCCTGTTTGACTTTACTCAAACAACAACATTTCGATGAAATGTGAAACACCGAAATGAGAAACCTAAAATGACCCTACACCACCACCTACCTCTGAGACTCTCCATAAAGCTAGAGAAGCACATTGCCACGTGTGTGTGGACAATGCAAAAATTTTCTCTATATACGCACCCCATTCATTGCAAACTCAGCTCTGTTGCACCACTGTCCACCCCTCCCTATGCAGTAAAAGCATGAAACACCTCTCACTGAGTGTTACCATCCTTTAGACTGTGTGGATAAGTTATTTATATGTGAATATAGTTATAAGAATTTTCATTTAACTTTTACTGTAAGTTAAAGCTTAAGCTAATGTATGTGTTTTGTATTTAGGTGGCATTGTTAGATTGTTAAGGCTGTTAAACATGTTTGAGAGAAGTGTAATCATCTACTACATTTTATGATGCAAATGATAGACAAGCCATAAGAGCTGAATTGTATGTGGCCTGGAAAAAAATTCACTTGAAAATGAGATGTCAATCTCAATGTGGATTTTTTTTTTTTTTGCATGATGGCCATAATGCAGTACAGGTAACTAGAAACTGGAAAATTAATATTTATTTTTAATTTTCCTATTTCATTCATATTTATATTCTAATTATTATATTGATAATGGCACCTTGGAATCACAGAGCACGCAGCGTGATAGCAGGGTGTTTTCTGTGTGTATTCCAAATTATCTGCACTCCCTTAAAAACCTTGTAGAAGTGTATATGTTTCTCTCTTTTCAATATCCTGACCACAGCTCAGAGTATGCTTCTCTATCCCTCCCTCCATTTTGTTCCTCCTCTCTTTTTGGTCTCCCTGCTTCCTGTCACATCCATGTTAAAACTGCTTTTATTTTGTGTCAACCTCATTCTCATTCTCACACTTAACCATTGTATACCATTAAACTTTTGTTTGGCCACATGCATGCCATCATGCCTTCATGATTTGATCATCTGTGTTGTCCAATACCCCTCCTTGCTTTCACTGCTTTTCTTACATTATATCCATTTATATCCATAAATGGATATATCCATTTATACTGGTCGGATGGATGACATTGTTGAATGCAAATACACCCCATCCTTGCCCACTTCCTCTTTCTCAAACTATATCCTCTCTGCATGTACTCTCCTCTTGTTCTTTTGCTGTTCTTTCCATTTCCTTACTCCTCTATTTACACTACCCTCACTCCTTTTCCTTTACCTCCTTTTTCTCCTTTCCTTCCTTTTCCCAACATTCCTTGATTCATCCCTCTCATCTGCCTTCTCACCATCTTCCTCCTCCCACTTTCTCATTCCTCTCCTACTGTTCCCTTCTCCATTTCCCTCATCTGCTCCTCCCATCTTTACACACTGTCCATGGGTCTTTCTCCTATCCTATCCCTTCTCATCCTTCCTTTCCAACATCCTCCTTCCCACCTCATATTCTTTCCAATTGCCTTCCCTTCCCTTCTACCATTTACCATCACCGCTACCTCTTCTCTGTCCTATTCCTTACCTGCCCCTCCTTACCTGCAGGACGATAAGGAGATCGACTTGGAGCACCTACACCGCCGGGTTAACAGCTTGTGCACCGAGGATGAAAGTCCCCACAAGCAGTTCTCCACCTCTTCCGTCGATTTAACACCCCTTGACATGGATGCACTGCCCGCCGCACGCCAGGCTCTCGAGCAGATAAGCGATTTCCGCAACACCCACATCACCACCACCACCTTCATCCCAGAGCAGATCCAGACCCTCAGCCGCAGCCTCTCTGCCAAAGCCGCTGCTGGATTTTCCTCTGGTTTTGGTAGTGGTGGTGGCGTCCTCCAGGACCACCGGACTGGCGGGGTGGGCCCTTTCAGGCAGAGGGCCCCAAATGGTGGCTTCTTCCGCAGCCCCATTAAAACAATGTCCTCCATCCCCTACCAGCCCACAGGTCCAGGACCCAACTTTGGATACGGCAATGATCCAGACAGGGGCACCTCTATATGAGGAGTTGTTAAGGATATGGTTGGTTCAGGAGCAAAAGGAGGAAGTAGAGCAGAAGGAGGAGGTGAGCTGGGTAGGGTCTGTCATGGGATGGTAGAACAAATAAATTATGGGTTAAGCTAAAAAGAAGAAGATAGAGATCTGTGTACATAGTAATTTTTATGTTTTCAGTTTCCGCTTGGGTGTTTCCAGGGGTGTCTGTTTTGTATGTGGAGAATATGAAGGAGGTGGAGGTCTGTTGGGGGTCCCTTATCCTCCTGCAAACCATACTGGTGAGGTGCAAAAAGCGAAGGGGGCAAAGGGGGCTTGAATCTTTGCTTTATTGTTGTCGTTGTTGTTGTTGTTGTTGTTGTGATTGTTTGGGGGATTATTTTGGGGGATATGTGTGAAAGGGGATCTCTTGTTATTGGTTCTGTTTTATGATATGAGGACTGTCTCATATAATGGAGATCTGATGAAATGACCTGTCTATTACTATCTAAACCCCACCGCCAAGGGTTTAGTTTATAGTACTCCAATCACAGGAAACATTTCTATATTCCTGTGAGCGCCAGGGCTGCCATGACCCATGGTGTCTTTAGCCATCAGACAACTCCAAGGGACTCGCACTACTAGGCAATTATACAGTTATTTTATGAAGGTATATAAAACAATAGTTTTGTCTGTAGCCCTGGGAATACAAACAGCAGGACCTTGTAGTGTTGAAAAGGTCACATCTCAGTGGAACCTGGAAGCTTCCACTTCTCCAGTTTTCCTCTGCCTTTTCACTACTTGGGAGTCCATACTGAGTTTTCTCTTCTCTGGTGTTGTTTCACCAATATCGGGGGTTCTAAATGTGCAATCATCTCCACACAGTGTCCACACAGTGGCCTGACTCAACCTAAGACTTTCTTACATCTGAACACATGCTGATTCCGTCATGGTGCATCGGTCTGGAAACTGTTGAAATGCCATGACAGTGCATCAATAACACTGTAGAATCACCAGTTTGGTGTGTCAATCTTAAACTATTTCTGCCATTTTGGTGCATCAGCCTGAAACTGTTTTCGCCATTTTGATGCACATTAAAGACTCACTGAATCCCACTGCACTGTACCAGTGCCCACAGACCTGTAAGTGATTGTATGTAGATCTGACCTTTTCTTTTCTCACCTGTACTGTGCTATCTGCTTTTCAATTTAAGGTGAGACCCTCTAATGAGACTCTCAGAGGGATAATAACAAGGGATGATACAAAAAAACAACTTAAAGAAGAAGCATAAAAGACAAGCCGAAAGACTTCAAAAGCTTATGCTTATTATATGTCTTTTATTGAATTTTGTTTAAAAAAAAAGATTTTAATGCGTGGAATGTGGTTTGGTCAGGAAGTTCAAAAAATAACATTGTTCTGAGCTGTCTACTTGTTTTTTTCTCTCAACAAACAATGAAAAACTGCTAAATGAGTGCTGTAGTCTGGTTTTACATCATTAATTCATCCAAACATTTACTTTTGATTTTTTTTTTATATATATATATATGTTTTGCTTAATTTAGTGCTGCCATGACCTGGGTGTTTAAAAGATAAAAGCTCATTCTGTAAGGTCATGTCATGCTCAAGTTCAGGAATCACGTTTTACCAGGTTCAAGTGGTGAAATGGAGTTATTTTGTGTTGAGGAGAAGGCAATGCAACAGTATCTTCAGTACAGGCCTTGTCAACTAGCTAGCTGTACCCTCCCGACTTCCAGTCAAACCCAAGGTATCAGCGTGTTCTGGAAACATTTTAGAACAGCAAATCAGTGGTTGTGCTTCAGGGTCATTGGAATGTCACAAAGAGTCAACGGCCATCAGAAACCCAATGGCTGCCTTTTATGAGATGAGTCAGAAATATACTTCTATTTCATATCTGTAATGTTAAGGGTACTGTTTATATTACTTGTTTTTTAAAGTGCCAATTAATTAAAAGAGACCATTAAGGTGCATTTTGGGCTGGGGAAGGGGAACGGTACATTGAAGCATTAAAGGAATATTTTGTGAATTAGGGGGTGGGGCAGTAAAATGGAACCAAATCTTTTTCACTAACACTGTATTAATAATTGATAATGTTAGTTGTTTAGGACAAGTTTTCAGTTTGTTATCTTTAAGAACTAAAACTGCAAAATGTTGTACGTAGAGAACTCAGTCAAGCCACAGTGTTTTGAAGCAAGCATTCTTAGACATTCTTTTCTTATATTAGGCTACAGTATGGCTATTGAATGACAAATAGGACACAGATGTTTAAAAGGTTTTATTTAGTATAAATGAAAGAGACATTATGAAAAATGTATATTTTACATGTTGATGCTATTTTTGTTTAACAAAAAGAAGAGTATATCATGATGAGCCTTAGTGTTGAGTTAAGCAGTCACACTGCTGCATTACTACTACTGGTTTTCCCTTGTTCTGCCCATGGTCAACATAAACATACACGCAAACTCTGCTTTTCTCATGTCATCCCGAGTTCATTTTTTTATTTGCTGGCTAAATAACAAAAAGTGGCAAGTTGATTAAAAAGAAAGCATGCACAAACTTGCTCTTGCGCTATCTGTTAACATTTTTAATTTCATACATAGAACTACAGGATTTACTTGATAATTTTCAAAAATGTATGATGTACAGTATTTAATATAGGCCTATTTTGTTGTATGTGTTGCATATTATTCAAAAACTGAACAAACTGGGGCCTCTGTTACAAGTGGCAAAGCTTTCTGTGTATAATTTGTCTAATAAACAGGTTTTCTACAGTGGGATAGTATTTGTTGTTTTTGCAAGTGACAACCATATATGAAAAGTGGTACATTTCAGAAATATAATGTGCATCCTCTTATTTATCAACATTTTGTGAATAATTTACAATTCTGTGTAATTTACTCAATGTACTCAATCCTCAAAACACAGTAATGACTCCTCAAAGTGAAGTTTTCCATCATGCTACATTTCTTTTCGCTTCTAACATCTGCAAATTCCCTGGAAAAAAATGCAAACCTTGTGTAAACTTACCACTGACCCTGATACTGGTAAGTAGTAGAGTTGCTAGGCCTGCAGAGTTTTGACACGGATTCTCCCCTGTCATTGTCTCTCTTATTTTATTAGCATGATTTTTTTCAATATAGGGTGTCTGTGGCTCCAGTGGTAGAGCGGTCGCCCAGTGATCGGAAGGTCGGTGGTTTGATCCCTGGCCCCTGCAGTCTACTTGTCAAAGAGTGTTTGAGCAAGATACTGAACTCTCAAATTGTGAGTGCATGTGTGTGAATAGTTACATGCACTTATTGGAAGTCGCTTTGGATAAAAGTGTCAGCTAAATGTAATGTAATATGTGTCATAAGAAGAATGATTAACACACATGTTTAACATTGTTAAATGGATTTGGCTGATCTGAGATTATTTTATGTGTGCAATGGATATTAGATTCAAGCACGAGCTAAGCTTTTGTGTCATTCATTTCAAATAAAACTTCAAAGGCCTGTATACTGCTGTTAACAGCTGGATAAACACTGCTGAGGAAGCCTGCCTCTCAAGTTCAGTGGAGCACTACGTTCTCCGTTTTATCCAGAGAGTGGCACTATTTAGCTCCCACAGTTGTCAGATCTCCCCATCTGGCAGGTATTGCCAAAATTATTGAAAAAGAATGGGAGAAATTAATTTATCAGAGGTTCATGGAGCTTTCTCATCATTGCAGAAGTTAGAGGAGAGATCAAAATCAGCATCTTCATGCCTTAGCCTAATTATTATCATTATTCATAATTTTCCCCTCTATGGACAGTAAACAGTTCTAAGCTACCCACTTTTTGTTTGAAAGTTTACCTGCATTTAAAACCTGTTTAGTGTCAGGGGAACATGGACTAAGTTGTTTAGGGCACACAAATAGAAACAGTTTTTTAGTAGTGAAAGAACTATCTAGGTCTTTTAATAAAAAACAATGTAGAAATACTCCATTATAAGTGAATGGTCCTGCATTTATAATTTTAATTAGGTATAAGTAGCCTGCAAAAGTATTAGGAGTAGCATGTAGGCTACTTAAAGTATCAAAGTGATTCTTACATTAGATTAGTATTGCTCAACACTTATAGGATCGACATGCAAGTATCATAATGTTGCAGCTGGTTGAGGTGATTTTGATCTATAATGCCTAATACTTTGTTGATGAATTTTCAAAGTAACTTGTAACTAAATCAACCAAATAAGGTAGTGGAGTAAACATGAGAACCTAGGCCTTTACTACAATATTTCTATTTGTATGGCAAATTCATTGGAGACAGTAGAAAATTGCTGTTAGAGCTTCAAAACATTTATCAGAAACAATATCATGGATTTAGTGAATTCATGAAAGACTACAGTTACGTTTGGAAATCCCTGTCCAGCTCCCCTCACTCCAGTCTCGTGTCCGTCGCGCCCCGGTCTCCCAGGAGATGGGAATGAGAAGTGGCAGCACGCAGACTCCTCTCGCGCATTGGAATGGTAGCACCCCCCCTCTCCCTCGAGGAACCCCCAGGCGTGACCAATGGAACATAGAGTCTCCATTGTGGCTGCGACACTTTAATAATCGCCAGCTACAATATCCAACCTGTCGGTAGCTTCAGGAGCCAGGCCCGGCGCGTTGGATGGGGCCTTGTAGGTGGGAAGAGGGGGCGAACGCTCGGCGCCAGACCTCTAGCCCGCAAGACGTCCCCATGATGAATACATGAATAAAAAATAGAAAAGATTGATGTCGGGTTATCTCTGAAATTATGGGATTTCTTCACACAAGTTGTTTTCCCACAATTCTCAGCTCCCTTAGAAGCTTGCTTTTTCAAAATATGTGCACCAAAACCCACATGCTATATCTAATTCTTGACTGTTTTCATGTCAAATGTGTTATGTTTAGTAGGGACTTATCTGCATATAATGTCATTTTCGTTAGGCCTGAATTTTTGCCAACAAAACTATAGGACTTGACAGGGTTAGTTACAGTAGGCTAGGCTAACCTTGCCCCTCTTGATCATTGTACCTCATACATTGGGCTACTGTATTAAACATATAGCTGAGACTATATCCCTTTTGTCCTAAATCGACCATGGCAATTAGGATAAATAGCTAGTTTCCACCAAGCAATTAGCCTATTGTTCATTTGCCATGAGGCAAAAGTTTGCATCTCAGTAAGCATGGTTGCTTTGATCAATAGACTGCAGGTGGTTCCCTAAATAGCTAATTTGTCCAAAGTTGATTTCCCCTGCCTATAGATGGGCCTACACATTCATTCCTTTCAACGTGTTCTTATTCGTCTCTTATTCAAATATCTGATAATTAATTGAAAAATGCAAGCTGAATATTGGAAATGAGACCAGTGGTATTATCACAGTGTTGGTAGGCTACACATCGTGTTCTCTCTCTCTCTCTCTCTCTCTCTCTCTCTCTCTCTCTCTCTCTCTCTGTGTGTGTGTGCGCGCGCGCGTGTGCGTACGCGTACATAATTCTTGGTTCCATTTGCAGCCGCGGTTCGCGCGCCACATACAGCTCGTGTCAGTAGCCTTCGGAAACAGTGTTGAGCGCGAGACCCCTGCTCATGTTTCCGTTCCCTGTGAAGCCCTTTTTACCGACAGGGCGTTCCGAGAGCTAGATCAAAAGGGTTTAGACCCGCTACAAAAGAAAAATGGAAACTGGAGATGATCTGAATTGACAATGAGCGCGCGAGCCCCAAGAGCAGTCAGGCTTTTTTTTCGCATCTTTTTTTTCAGCTGACTTTCAGTCAAGTTTTAGGCCTACTTATCCCAAAGTTGTTTTTCTTTCTCCACCTTGTTAATTTCTTCTTCCATGTATTCGTGTCATTGAGGGATAAAATGCATTTATTTATTTCATCTCAACACAGGTTGTGTTGAGATGAAGCTCCGTGGCCTACTTGGAGTTGATTTGGTGAACCATATTTTCGTAAATTCTTTCCTTTCACTGGCCTTACCTGTTAGTGACTTTGGTAGGTGTATGTGACTGTTGCACCATAGTCTGTGCTAAATTGGACACTGGAGTTGAGGGGTTCTGGTGAAAAACGTTGAACTGATCAGTTTTACTGCTGTCAATGGGATAGCAATGATTACACTGAGGATAACGGTGCACGGCAAGCAGTACAGTTGAGGCAAATTAACCCTTTCATCCTTTTCTGTTCCCTCTCGTTTCCTCCCCCCTTCATCTGTCAAAATGTAAGACAGACACACGGACAGGTAGGAATTCCTAACTGCGCACGTTTTGCGCTGTCCACGCTTCTTGCCGTCACCCATCCGTGCGTCCTGTGGGAGGTTCCACTTACCTCCCTTGCGTTAAACACTCCTCAAATTCTAACGTTATCATAAACAGTCCGGCTTTGGGGGGCCATAATCACCTCTCTCGGGCTTTACCGAGACTTCTCATTGGACGTCAACACGCGACCAGCGCGAGGAGGGGGGCTCCCAGACGCGTGCCGCTTTTTAAACCGACGCCGCGTCTTGAGACACCAGAGAAGGAGTCCCGCACGCGACAGTCATACTCACACAGTGCGACTGCATAACAGTGCGTGCCTCCAAGAACTTTTTTTTCTCGGGTTAAACTTTACCTAAGAGTTTGGTGTGTTTTTTTTAAACATGGATGTCCGAAGTGTGGAAGACTGGAGCAAAGGCGCACGGCAGGTGTCTGTCCTTGACTCGCGGCAGCAGAACCCAAGAGTGGTGGAGAGGGGAGGGGAGCAGCAGCTCGAGGAGTCCCGCTACGAACCTGGACTCATGCTCGTGGACAGCGGCAGTGACCCACGCGCCTGGCTGGCTCTGGTGCAGCCTTCTGGCACCTGCGCGGCACACGCCACTTCATCTGACTACCTGCAGCACTCGCCCTGCCCGAGCACCGGCTCCTACCACGGTAAGAAATGCCGCTTATATATTACGTTTTGACAACATTTGAAAGCAACACCACCTGCAACAGGCAACTGGAATTTACAGTGTTGATTAAGTCTTTCTGCGTCCACTTAAAGACAGAAGGAGCATTAATTTTCTTTACAGCAAAGTTTCTTTTGTACCCTTAAAACATTGTTGCGTTTGATTAACAGTTATATTAAAGGTTGTTGTCAAACCAGACCAGTTCAGTAAATTTTTGTTTTCATTTTTCAGACAGTGGCTCCCCGGATTCCTCCGGCCATCCCAGCCCTCCCAGCTACAGAATAACTGCCAAGAGCTCCTCCTCTTCTTCGCTCAAAGTCAGGGACTTGTGCCGTCTTAAAGGCACGGTCACCGGGCCCGAAGTGGATGCATCCACGAGACAGAGAGCCCCGTCCACTAAACCGATCAACGGGGTCCAGAAGCAGAGGCGCGTGGCGGCCAACGCGCGCGAGAGGAGGCGCATGCACGGTCTTAACCACGCGTTTGACGAGCTGCGCAGCGTCATCCCGGCATTTGACAACGACAAGAAGCTCTCCAAATATGAAACTTTACAGATGGCGCAGATTTACATCAACGCGCTGGCCGAGCTGCTCCAAGGTCCGGTCTCCTCCAACAGCAGCAATAACGACGTCTCAAACAATAATAACAACTCGCCAAAGTGTGAAATTATGCTGTCAACCGCTGTTGGTTTTGACGGGGAGAAGGACAGGGCTTCCCCGTCCCCTACAAGCTGTAGGACAGCGGCCACTGTGAATGCCCCAGGTAGCACTCTACCTGTCCATATCAGCGGGATGCCTTTCCGCTCCTCGTTCGACGACGGTTCGTTTTCCGCTATGGTTGAAGAAGCGATGTGTTCGCCCTCATCCTCCACTCGGGCAGGAAGTTCGCTTGCACCAGCCGGAGGTGGGAGCAAAGAGTCTCCACGGAGCGACGGAGAGTTTTCCCCACACTCACACTTCAGTGACTCGGATGAAATAGCGATGGAGCTCCACTCAAGTGAAGAAGAAGACCTTTCAGAACTGAAGCTACGCAGCCACCATCACCATACAGTTTCTTTCTGAATGTTTAAAAATAACAGACTATATTACATGTTCATGAGGCCTATAGCCTACAACAAAGATGTGTCCGTAAAGCGTGTCAATCATAGCCTACGTCTATTTGTTGATAACAAAATGCATTTTAAAAGGATAGACATTTTTGCTTCTTCAAAATAGTCATGTTCAATTTTTAACAATAATTCTATTTTATCAAGTTGTTGCATAGTCTAAAGTTTATTTTTTTATGTGAGATAGGCTTAATTCGGTTCTGCCAATAGATGTATATCCTATAATTTCCAGTTTCCATGGAGACGTGGCTGGATGACCCCTCTGCCATGTCGCGCGCAGCACTGCCATGGGTATCTCCCACGTTACTCCGACCAAAAATCTGTCTTCCACAAAATCATAACTCTATGGATAACTGCTTATATTTGATAATGTACAAACATTTTTAGCTATAATGTGAATTTTTGTTGTGATTTATGTTTTTATTTGGTAATTTTTATGTATAATGTATTTTGTTTTGCAACTTCAAAAGTTCATGATGTGCACTTTAAAAATACGAGCCAGAGGCTTGAGAAATGCGATTTTTGTTTCGAAACCATGATAAACAATATTGTTTTGCTTTGTTTGCTAGTGTAGTACTGCCAATTCCATACAAATAGCCTATTTAATGTAGCCATCATTGATGCCTTCTTTTGTATTTTCTTTTGTATCTTCAGATGAACTTGTGTGTCTTTTGCTTTCACTGGATGAGATTAATTGACATGTATTTATTGCTGATATTTTTCATTTGATTTGCTTTTTATAAATACATAGTTAAATTTGCTGGAAAAAAGCATTATGCCATTTATTGTTATGTTAATTTGATTTTGGGAATAAAAAGCAAACAAAAATGCAATGCTTCTTTGTCTCTCTTTCCATGTACCTTTCTTAGATGACAATAGCAATGATGTGTTTTATATAATAATAATAATAGGTCCTAGTAGTAATAATAATAATAATAGACCCTAGTAATAATAATAATAATAATAATAATATTGTAAATTGTTTTAAATATAAAATGAAGGTGATACATATATTGTATTAGGCCTATCTAATTCTTGAAATTACATAGACCTATATTACATTTGTACGTCTACAATACCGTAACCTTCATGAATATATGTTTAAAAACGTAGCCTAAAAGTCCTAGTAAATTAAAAAAGACCTTATGGTCTAAGGGATAATACAGTGCTAATAAAAATTGACTCTTTGACGACCAAAGTGATGTGGGGAAAATATCTAGCTTGCCAAGCCGCATAAGAAGGCATATCCATGCAGGCCTAATTAAAGAAACTTTGAACACTTGATCGCCTTTTATGTCATTTATCGTAAACTAAAAGCAACGTGAAACGTGTCCAGCACGCGCTCGCTCGCCATATGCTGCAGGTGCACGCGCCCCCTGGCCTACTGTCCTGTGATTGAGTGTTCTAAACGGCAACTTTGTGGCAACTTTGACGCAGAGAATCGCTGCATTAAATTATAGCACAACATTGTCCTTTGCAACAGTCTTTGCACTTGGAGAAAAGTTTTTTTGTTCTTTCTTTTTTTTTCCTGAACTGTTGCCATGTCGTCCATTTGGTGAATACCAGATTTGGTGATGGGGAGTGTGCATTAATTTCAGGCTATTGTTGGCAGGCTCGTGGGCCGAGGTGTTGGATGGCCTCAATGAAGCACGCGCTGTCAGCTGGTGAGCGCTCGCGGGTCCCCACCGTGTCCCCGAGGACCTGACTCGGGAGGGAACACACTTTCCCAACTAAAGAAAGACCGACCTGCACACACACACACACGCACACGCACACACACACACACACACACACAGACACACACACCTCCTCTCTTCTTTCTTTCTTTCTTTCTTTCTCCTTTCTCTTTTTCCATCAACTCAAACAAACGCGCATGTGACACTGGCTCTGACAAACCTTTCCTGCTGTGTGACTCAGAATGAAGTGAGTTTTTTTTCTCTTTCTCTTTCTCCAACGTATTTGCGACTCATCTAAAAGTCTGGCGGACAACAAGGCATGGTACAAAAACATCAAAATAGGCATAGGCCTCCTTCGAAATTATTTATGAACCTGAACTACCTGTTTGCTACCTGTCACTGCTCTGTCTCCCACTGCATTTAGCCAATCCCAGTCTGTGCCCCTTTGCTCGCCTCTTGCAGGCATGGAATAAAGGGAAATATAATGAGGATGCCGCGTTGAATTATTAACAAAATTTATGCAGGTCTGTATCTGAGTATGATCAGACATACATCTGCAGCGAGTTCGTGTTGCGGTGAAAGGAGATCAAGTTTCAGTAAACATTTTAAAGTGATATTATAAAAAATATAGCAGCAAATTTACTGTTCTCTATTTGAAAATAATTTATACAACATACTTAATGTGATGAGGCCACTGGATTATATTGGTCTTCCAGGTCTGAACAGTGAAAATTCCCTTAAACTATAAAGACATAAGAAAGAGGACAGCGCGTTGTAAAGGTTTAGGCGATTTCACCGAAAACGTTTGTTTTTAAAGCTTTCATGTGTGCTGTGCAAATAAGAAAACCACCAAATGTGGGTGACGGGGGAATCTACAGCTGTACCTGCGCTTGATTTGCATACATTTTGCGTTGAAATCCATTGTTCACCGCAGAAACAACGAGGCGCAACTTCAATACGCCTATCCATATATTTTTTAGCTTAATATCAGGAGCTGTTTCATGCAGTGACTTCAGTCGATGGTGCGTTTGCCTCGCTTTGAATTTTAGAAGGCTTTTGTGGTAACTAGAAAGTGGGAGGCGGGTTAAAACAGCCTATCTTCAACAGGTGGGATGCTGGTCAGGTCGAGGTTTCACTGTTTCACGCACATTAATTATTTATGCACGAACGTTATGAAAAATAACGAGTTGGGGAGAACACGAGACGCACTGACGCGTGTGGATGCTGTTGTGAGTAAAGAAATGAAAAGAGAAATTATAGCTTTTTTTCCACACCTATCTTCAGTCTCAAGTTGGTTTCTTTGTGACAGTAGTTCTGTTTCAGGACAGTTTTTTTTTTTTTTAAACATGGTCATAAATCGACCTCTACCTGTCTGTGTGTTTCAGCTCCGACTCAGAGGCTCCAAAGAGAGGAGAAAAATTCCACTTTCACTTACTCCATACTCTACACCATACTCTATGGAAAGTAGTCAGTTCAGAACCAGAAGGCAACAATAATGGAACGAAAACAGTAGCTTTAATGCATTAAAAAAAAAAACTCATACAGAAAGTTCCAGAGTGCAGTCTTAAGTCATGAGGAGTTTTATATGTTGTAAGATTTTAAAGTCATGCTCATTTCAATACATATATTCAGAATATGTGCATTCCACAGCTTCCTTTTTTTAATGAAAAGAAAGGCACTTGCATTTTGTATGAGATATGGGGAGCCGAGCTGTGTGCTGTCCAAAAAGCCACAGGTCTCTCTGGGGACCCAGAACAAAAGGCAGAACTGGGCCATAGTCTCCATCTGCTGTCCCAGAGAGAGAGAGAGGGAGAGAGGGTGGAGAGTGAGGACACCATGGGCAGATAGAGACAGAATAATAAGTGAGAGAGAGAGATAGGGGAAAAGAGAGAGTAGAGACAACAGCAACAGGGGACAGGATGGGTAGTTACAGGGAGTAAGAGTAAGGTAGCTAGACAGACGGACAGAGAGACAAAACAGACATACAGCTTGATCACTTGATTATGTTCAGATCAGTTTTGGTCATTTCAACCATCTGTAAATTGACCATAACTACCACTTTGTTTGATCTTTCCCTTATACCCTGAAGCCTTCACCTCTCATTAGCCACCACAGCCCTGCATTGTCATGTAGTACTGTAGCGTAACCTATAGTGATCACACAAACACACACAATGCAGCTGTGATGCAATGAGCACCTGTTGCACTGCACGCTCCAACTCAAGAGTGATATTAATTGTTAATGAGTTTCCTTGGCAGTGCTGTGACACACAGTGACACAACTGGCAGCATTTATGTCTGCTAAGTTATCTTTTGTGTAATGTTGTTACAGTGACATTAAAAGAATAGCAGAAGTCACAGTTAATTAATAAAAATATACATTACTGCCTAATGAGCACAGGTCTCAGAGTTTGCAATAGAGGAACCTGAAAAACTTTTTATTATCATTATTGTTATTATTATTAAAAAATATTGTTGGAGGTTTGACAAAAAAATCAATGCAAAAATCATTATGCCTTATGAGTGTCATCTGATTTCTGCATGTATTTATGATCCTTGAGCATTATTTATTGACATTTTGACTCTAGATATAAAATTTTAAATATAAAATTTAAGTCCATTCGTTTTAAACTGTATTGCCCTGTTAAAGTAATTTGGGTTTACATTAAAACACACAATTAAAAAAAACATTATCATCAGTAAAGATACTCACCAAAAAACTTTAGTATAAGATCACACAGAGAGCACAAAAAGTTGGTAATGAAAAACAACATACATAGACACAACATCATTTCATGTGCAAATCAAGCAATCTAATTACAGTGGGGGGGAAATGAGCCCTCAGTCCTTTCTATCTGCTCTAAAGCAGTGCCCAGAGGCCCTGACCAGCTCTGACCAGGACCAGTACATGAGTCAGTCAAGCCTTGCCAAACTCATGCAGGAACTGTAATAACTCATCAGTCTATTTACTCTATTATTTCAACGGATGGTCTTAAATTTAAGAAACACCTTGAATGAAGAAGTTAATTTGAAAAGAAACACCTCGTGTTACACCTCATACATTGAAGCTGGATTTGTGTCACATCAAATTTTGGTATCAACAACTGTTTTCATGTAAATTTGTCTTGAAAATGTAGCTATGTAGATTCCCAGAATTCAACGCATGCACAAAAACTTATTGCAGTAACACAAACGGATCAACAGTGATTGAACATGTAATTTTTTCACATAGAGATAGAGATAAAATAAAACATAAAAAGTAAATTAAAAGGGATTGGCATTTTAAAATAAATTTGGTCAAATGTCTACTTAAAGGAATAGTCATTATCACCCCCATGCTGATAGAAAGTCAGGTAAGGTTTCTTTGTCCACAAAACATTTCTGGAGCTTCATAGTAAAACAGCATTCTCCTAAACAACTGAAGTAGATGCTGACTTAAACCGTAAAAGAAAATCAGCATAAAAATAAAACCCAAAAATATAAAATGGCTCTATACAGCTCATCTGGTGCAATCCAAGTCTCTGGAAGACCTGATATCCCGAATTGATTTGAAAACACGTTATTTACGCCTTTTTATAAGCTGAAATCTTCACTGTAGCCACTAAGCTGAAAGCATTAGCGCGCACCCCCACAGTGAAGGGTGTAAATAACATCTTTTCAAATCAGTTTGGGATCTTGGGCCTTCAGCCCTGGATTATTACACCAGACAAGTTTTGCTGTGAAGCTCCAGAAAAGTTTTGTGGACGAAGAAACTTCACCCGACTGTCCGTCAGCATGAAGGTGAGTAGATAATGACTACATTTTCATTTTTGGGTTAACTATTTCTTTAATTATTGCAGAAAAGACTATTGGGCAAAGAACCACTGCAAATGAATGGCTAAATAAAATGCAATAATGCATCTTAATTTGAATGATAACTATGTCAACATGTTTGTTGAACCGCTGGAACAGTTGGAACATTCTTTTGCAGAGAGCTGAGGATAAAGACAAAAGTATCAGATGGGAATACGTCTGCAGCAACACGAGTATGGGTGATGACGGTAAATTGTCTCCAAATAAATAGACAAATAGACAAAAAGTCCAAAATGTACTGACATAATTCAAAATATGTGACAGTTACAGAGACAGAAATATTGCGACACACTTTTTTCCCCCCATTTTTTGAAAGGGTCCCACAGCTGAGGGGGTGTTAAACTATTTTGACAAAATACATCCTGTGGTTTCTGTGATGACAAGCAGCCCATCCCTTAAACTATGTCCACCTGCGCATACACACGCTGACGCTGTCACACACACAGCATATACACACTGTCACAAGGAAGAAGATCATTTATCTTTGTGGCTTCCTCTGTGGGTGAAGCAGGGTCTCCCAGGGCTTTGTTCTGGGCAGGGTTCAGCTTTTTGTGTCTGCCACCTTCAAAGCAAATGTACATGAACACGAACATGAGGCTTCTTGGGTAACCAGCCCATTGAAGGGCAGCACAATGGTGATACCAATTATCCACAGTGCTCAAAGCTCCTGCAGAATCAGTTACATGGCTTTGTGTGTGTTTCTGCGCGTGTGTGTGAGTGTGTTTGGTGGATTTGCATGTTTAAAGGTTTGATGTGTGTGCATGTGTCTTTCAATGTGTGTTATTCTACATATGTATATTTGTGTGTGCATTTTATTCTGTGTTTTTGTGCATATGTCATAATCAGTATATCCTTTAAATCACTTCCTAAAAACTCTTTTTGTGATGTTTTATCCTCCCTTTTTACTATCCTGTTACCCTGTGAACCTTTAAATATGTTATTTTCATCTAGTGCTTTCTTCCTGTTATGGGTTTAATTTTAATTTACTTCTTGCAATGCAGTAGCTTCAACTGCGGTGGGTGCGTGTGCACATCTTGCACGTCTGTGTGTGGTGTAGCTATACTTCCCAATAGGAAACACCTCAACTGCAAGGCTATTTACTCCCTTTGACACCGTATGACTTCCAGCAGGGTCGGGTTACCAAGAGCGTGCGGCCAGTCCTCCAAAGCTGGCGAAGAGACCTTCGCTCTGACTGACTCTGCACACATAAAAAGAAACCTCTGGAAGCTTCGGAAGTGATTTGGCTGGAGGTGCTTTTCCATCTTTTTCACACCTTGGAACATGAGAGGTGTGTGAGCGGGTGAGAGTGCAGGGAGATAGGGTGTTTGCATATGTGTGTACGTGCGTGTACGACCTCAAACACTTGAGCGCTTGTTTGAGTTTTTCCACCACCGACACACACAAGCCATTCACTTGACACCACACGTCATTTTCACCACACGTAACCTCCGCTGGCAACCTGCCAGATTCACGTGTACTGTACGAACATGTGTACATACAAGAACATCAGCCACGAGTCACCAATTGTCAGTTTGACGAGTCACCCGTGTCAGATCTGTTAGGTTAACTCTGTTTCAGTATCATATTATATTATATCATATTATTGGCTTTGAGAATTGGGATAGTTTTGCACACTTGCTTTCAAAAAGGCATGTCTGAAAAGAGTCTTGAACAAAAATGGAGAGTGGAAGAAAAATAAGAAGAATAAAAACAAATGATGATGAGGTGTGATGCTCAACCTCCAACTCTCAACCACACAAATATGTAACAGTCCAGTGCCTGCTGGTGATTCTTTTATCTTCATGTCAGTGCAAAGGTCAAAGGCTGAACATCTAAATAACTGAAATGTTCTAGTAGGTAGCAGAAGAAACTTCTCTTTCCTCTCCTTTCTTCTTATTTTTCCCCCACTCACCTGTTAAGTTAACTACATCTCCTCTCCTCTGTTGTCCTCCCTGGCCCCATTGTACAGTTGCCCCTGCGGATCTCCTTTCAGTTAGCTGCCCTACTCAAGTGAGGGATACAGTATATTGAAAGAGATTTTGCTTGTATTTGATTCCGCTCCTTTTCATAGTGGCTGAAAGCCTGGCCTCCATGCTGCCCCCCTCTCTCCCTCCCTGTCCTGTCCAGTTCCCAAGGGACCCCCACTCTTTCCCGGGCTGGCCGGGGTGGAGCAGCGTCAGAGTGGGGCAAGTAGGGAACAGACAAGGGTATCGTTTACAGCCTTCCTCCAGCACTCACACAGCACACAGAGCACAGACAGCGACAGCGCACCCCCTCACCTCGCCTGTCTCCCTCTCTCAGGTGCACACAGACACACAGTGTCGGTGTTGGTGCATGCTCAAACGTACCTGCACATCTACATCTTGTCCTCCGTCTTACCAATTAGAGATACTTGTCCTATCATTTCCAACCCCCCCTCTTTTCATTCTGTCCATTCAGCCACCAATCCAGGAAGGAGGCAGACCACAATGGGGTTGTGGAAAGCAATTTCAAAGCAAGCACTTGAGGTTTGGTGACTAAGAGTGGCACAGGAGTTTAGATATGGAATGGCCCAGGTGCATTCACACACACACACACACACACACGCACACACACACACATATATATGCACGCAATAACATAGAGAATTAGCTCCATCTGGGTTCATTCTCTATGTTAACAGTACTCACACACCTTTGGCCAACTGCAAACTGACCAGGTTTATAAACGTTCCTGTTCGTTGTTACAGCATGAAGCTTTTAACAATGCCAATGTCGATGTGGACTAAATATTAGTCCCTTTAAGTGGCTAAACAAATCTGTTGATAAACTCTTGCTGTTACCATCCCACTGTGACAACTATAATTGAGCCTTTTGAAATGACGATACCACACAAATACAGTGTATTTAGGGTCATCTCGGAGTTTGGTTAAGTGCTTCTTGTGTATCAGTGAGACCTGAGGTAAAGCCCACCCAACTGCACACACCACTCATTCAACAGAGGAGCAGCGCTATCATGTATTTCTCGAGTGGTCTTTTTACACACAACAAAAGCTGCAGGGCATGTTCAGAAACAACAAGCCCCCTGCTAGATTAAAACAACAGCACACTACTTCCCACAGTGAAGGGATTGGATTAACACGATTTGATCTTTTCAACTAGAGAGGAAATGTAACAAAGGGTCTATGAACGTCAACCCTCACAAAAAATAGCTTAAATACCTACACTCCAGTTTTCATCACACGCTTTTAAAGCTCAATCAAGACTTCTAAACCTAATCGCCCTTTCTGTCCATTTCTAAGTATATCTGTTGTCTGTTGGTTGGTAATGCCTGTAGGGCATCTTTAAGGGTAAAAGACCCTTACTGAAACACAAGATCCCAGCAGGATAACACAGCTAATATAGCTAGACATTTCCTACTGCTGTAACGGATTAGCAAGCCTCTCTGCAGGGTAACACAAACACATAAACAATGGTCACTTGACTGACTGTGAGATGAGGCTCATATTCCAACTGTTAAATTCACTGTTCCTTTTAGTGAGACACTTCCTCATTTAATTATTTAATTTTGAAACGAATCATGCTCCCCAGTTGTATTAATCCTTGTTTCAGTGTCATTAAGATGTTTTTTCAATGTGAAAAAATATGTTTGTAGATTTGTTGGAAGACAGGCCTTCCCAAAGCTCAAATACAAGCTTTAAACTACAAACACATGAAATAAAATAAAATACCCTACAGGGTCAAAGGTACAAGGGAAAACAAAGTCCATTCTTATTGCAAATGCGAGAAAATTTCTGAGCTCAATGACTGTTTGTTTTCTAGTTTCTGATCTGGCCGTCCTTATCTTCCTCCTCCTCCCAGATTAGTGCTGCAGTCTGCCTGTTTTCACACCATTAAGGCCAATCTACATCCTCTTCATTGGGAGGGGGGGCTCCCCTGGAGATCAGTGACGCCTCACTGACCACATCAATCAATCATTCTCCCTCTGACTACCTCTGTCCTGCTCCCTTTTGTGTCTCTCTGTATGTCTCTGTCTCCATATCGCTATGTCTCGCCTACACGACTTTTATATCTGTCTCATCCCTCTTTCCCACACATAAAATGGGGACTACTTATCATAAAAACACAAATAAATGTTGTGAAGCAATTCATTGACAGGGCCTGTTTTGGAAGGCGCTTCGGGTGGTGAATTATAACTATCAGCAAGTACCTATTGTATTTTTAATAATCATTCATAGCTAATTCATATTATCTAAAAAAAAAGAAAAAAAGGGGGATGCCATTTATTTCATCCCACTCAAAATTTATTGTGTGCAGAAATTACTGTATTCCATCTCTGTTTGTTGGCTAATTTTCAGGTCTAAATTCCTCAGGTGATTGTTTGCCCTGAAAGAAAGATTCTTGATGTGACACGTCTCAGCCTAAAGCAGCCATACATCCTGCAGTCTTCCAGAAAACCTCTTGACTTGCTTTCATAATGGGGTCAACTACGCAATATCTATAAGAGAAATGAAGCAACAATAGAGATTGGTTGAACTTGCACTCCCTGTATAGCAATGGGTTTTTGTTGCTACATTGCCCTCATGGGAGGTCATGTACTGTGACAGAAAATACAGGCCACATGTGTGTGTCCAATGTAATGTGATAATAATATGGGCCTTTTCAGTGCTTCTGTGCAATCCTAGACTTGGTTCAAGCAAAGATCACTTTGGATGCTCACGCAACACGAGGATTTGAGGTGAAAAGTCTGTATTTTTGTGATTGTCGACAAACCCAATGAAAAGACCAACACCAACAATTAATTGATCCTATTACCAGGTATTGACCGTGCAGCCAAATCCTGATATACTGTAGCTTATCCCTCTGAGACAGCTCTATTGTTGTTCAAAAGCTATTAAATGCACATAAATGAGCAGCATTTGGACTGGGTGACGTGTTCCTTAGGGTTGGGACGATAACCACATGACCACTATACTGTGGTAGCCCATCAGTGGTCTGTGTCTGTCCAATGCAAAGTTGTTGTAAACTAATTACATGACTGTAGGACAGTGGAACAGCTGACTGTTTGGATAGCTTTTTGTGCATATTATGCTCCTTTTCTGACAACCCTAGAGAAGTAGAAAAGAGGTCCGTTTTAGCCCCACTTCCTCCGTTACTGTATGCTGTTGTTCATTATTAGAAGGTAGGTCAGCTCAATTTATGTGAATTATTGACTTTGTAATAATCTCCACTCCTGGCAGTCTTTCAAGTAGACACTGTTAAACCAAACTCCATTCTAAGAGCAGGTGTTTTATGGTAGGACCATCAATTTTCACTGTAAAACCTGCAGTTTCACCATCACTAACTCCTGGATTCCACCGGGCACCTCTCTGTAAAGTTGTGTTTCCGACCATGTTTTGTCATGGCCCTTTGCGCCCCATCCAGACACACAAGGTACCCATTGGTGTCAGGCAAGCACGCACAAGGGTTTAATGTACCAGCAATGTAAAGCTGTCCATGTCAGTATCAGATGACTTGAGCAGATGACGTAGCACAATGTACTGTACATTCCAAAGCGAGAAAGTGCCAAGAGGGATGGAGGTCGGGGTTGAGTGGAGGATTGCAACCGGAGTTCGCGTCCCATGTGAAACGTCACCAGTGTTTTTCAAGTAAGGTTGGATCAGCATTTAACGACAGTGACATTATGTCATACACAACATTGTCAACCTCAGAGTTATTATTCAAATATACATTTAATCATATACAACTGGGAAATAATTCCATGCATTTTTAAAATTTGAGTCTGAGTGAATGTAAGATTGGAAATGGTGACGATAACATGGTCGACATCCTCACATTTAGGTTTCGACCATTGAGAAACATTATCCGTCCAACACCAGGCATCAATGATGTAAACATAGAGTCCACCTCCCTCCTGCGCTCTGTTGACTTGGAACATGGTTCCACCTGCCGAGTGCAACAGCTTGACCTGGGATGTTGTGGTGGACATAATAGTCTCCAACCTTGACCAGCCTGAGTCCCATTCCGTCCATTTCATTTTCCTGCAACTGATTAGCCAGGAGCAGCCAAGCTGGGCTAGCATAGCTCCCATCCTGGATCTCTTTCCTCTGAACAGATTAAAAACTAAAATGTTGCAAGTTTGAAGGAGGTACCGGCCAGTGCATCGTTGTAAGGATTCATTCAGTGTTTATCGTTCATGAGAGCCCAATTATCCACAGAGGTCTCCTCCTCTCCAAAACAAACAGGCTTGGTAATTAAAACTGGTAGTAACACCGAATAAAGCAGGTCCACATTAAAAATCTCTGTGTGTTTCTCTGAGGCTCTTTGTGGACGCACGGGGGGCTGTGAGCCAAGCTGCGCTGCTAATGTTAGCTCAACTTCTCTCATAACTTAAAGCGACTTGGTCTTCTCAGGGGATTTTGTGATGATAACAACAATGTAGAATATCTACAACGTTATCCTTTAACCTCGTCTCTGTTCATGTGCTGTGTGTTTGTCATTTAGGATGTGAAAGGAGTTCCAGCCTGCACGAAGATAAAAGGCCTCAGCTGTCTGTCGCCTGCGTCTTGTTTTGTTTGCCAACCTACCTGCCTTTCAATCTACAGACCCATTTCTACTTTGCTGCCTTTTTGCCTCCTCTGTTGTTGTTTTGCCAGCCTTCTTATTGATCAGTACCTCCTGTCATACGGTCTCTCACCTGTTTGTCTGCATACCAAACTGTCTGCTACTCAGTGTGTCTTTTTACTTCTCAGTCTGTATGTCTGCCAGCTAGGAAAGGTCAGTATTAAATGGGCTGATTGAGTGTAGACAATGCCCTCAGTACCAAGGACAGGTACAGCCAGCGTCCCACAACGGACATCCTGCCACCACTGCATGTGATGTGTGGCCAGCCCACCCTATTCATCTTTACTCCTCTCCCTCTTCCTCCTCCCTGCACTTGGCCATTTATCACTTTTTTTCCCTACCCATCTGCTTTTTTCCCCCCTGCTCATCGTCTCGGTTTGTGTCCTTCCCTTCCTTCCTCTCGTCCCCTCCTATCTCCATCAGTCCCCATCAGGAGGAACCTAATAGGAAATCAAAGTTTCTGGTGGAAGAATGGAGTGGGGCTTAGCATTACCGTCCCCTGGGTCCTCCCTGCTGAAAGAGGAGTGCAGAAAAGACTCTATACTGGCACTGTGGTGGGGAAGGTTAATGCAGCAGATAGTCTTTCCCTTGCTGTCTTCCCGTGTGTCCAGTCTTTTTCTCTCACACACACACTTTTACTTTTTTCTATCTTTTTAGCTCTTTTCCGATCTTGCTGCCTTTCAGTCTCCAATACACACACACACACACACACACACACACACACACACACACACACACACACACACACACACACACACACACAC